>JAUMHQ010000048.1:4803321-4820121 GCA_032361165.1 Enteromius paludinosus
ATTGTGCTGATGGATCCCCCCACAGTGGAGATATTGATGACAGCTGCTTTATTAGAGGACATGCCTGGTGTCCCGCTCGCTTTGGCTGCTGCTTGTAGATATGGTAGGAACTCCTAAACACACACAAAACATATCTCTGAATTAGACATATATTTTATACTTCAGGTAGCAATAAAGGAATAGTTCACCTTCTAGCCATTTAAGATAAGCGGACATTATTTCTGTTTTTCCGAACAGATTTGGAAGAATTGTCGATTTCTTGTTAGCGAAAACCTGTGCATTTGTCAATTTCTCCGAAACAACATCATCTGTACATCTTGGATGTCTTAAGGGAAAATGCATTTCCTTCCTAGCAAATTTCCTATTTTTTGTGAACTATCTGTAAAGGGAAAAAAATAAAAAAGAAGACCGATGTTGCTGCAACTGGATATTGTAGCTTATTCTGGCAAAGCGTTTGTAGTTGACTTGCTATCTAGATAAGCAGGCATCAGATTGCCAAGTAAGTGTTGCAATCCATTACAGGATGACTTGTATCAGGACAATACAACTCGTCAAGGAATAACAAACTCAACAAAATGGTAGCTCATATATTCAACGGTGCAGCAGTGTCTTTGTCCACCAGTTAAACTGGTTTTAGCTTTTATTTTGGTATAATACTAGGAACCTTGGAAAATCTGCCATATCCAGTGACTATTCTTCCTCTCATTTTAACAGTCTAGTCACAGACTTTTGTCCCAGTGGCACATTAGTAAAATCCCTAGCCTAGATGTTAAGACAGTTTGCACTGAACCAACACATTTAATTTAATTTTTAAGACAAAATCTGTCAAATCCTATATCTTTGTTTTTTTAAACTTACCTTAATAACTATTAAAGGTCCTATAACATTGGTGTTGAAGGTGTTTTTCATGTCTTCAGCACTACTGGTCTGAACGGTGCCTCTTGCCACGATTCCAGCATTATTCACAAGCAGGTTCAAACCACTGTTTCCCAGTAGAGACCCCACTTTCTTTGCAGACTCCTTGATACTGGATGGATCATCAACATCTAAAATGAATAAAACAAAAAGCAGTTCTACAGTTCAGTAATAAATATCTTGTCTCAGTTGTAATAGTATTAACTTTCAATAATAAATCTGTGACATCTGCATTTACAGTAAACTTTTTTTAAATGCACATTTACCCAGACGTATGATAGTGATCACACTTGGATGTTTTTTTGCCAGTTCTCTCAATGCCTTGAGAAAGATATTAACATGCATTAAACAAGGTCAAGTAGAGTTTTTCCCGCTGTTTGTATTTGCGCTAGTTATCTCACCTCAGACTTTGGTCCGTCTGGGTCACGACAGGTAGCAAAAATATGACGTTTTGGACAAGAGTCCTCCAAGAGTTGGTTTACAGTTTCAAAACCCAAGCCGCGGTTGGCTCCGGTGATCAGGATATTGCATGCTTTCACTGCTGCCATGTTGTGCCAATCTGCTTCGTTCTGTCTGGCTTTAAGCGTGTTTTGTATGTGCAACCAAGTGAAATTAACGCCCTATAACATTACGTAATAGGTGCATAGCTGCTGTTTAGAATGTGACAGATCGCTTCCCCATATTTTAGCGCCACCCCGTCACTTCAAACGCCGCCCTTAGCCCGGCTCCTTCTGACAGACGAGCGGAGCTGCAGCGCGAGAGGACAGATTTGTTCACACATGCACAATATAAAACGTCTCTGATTGCATTATCATGATTTCCTAATCCGGAGTATAGTCAACGTTTGGAAATGTGGGAAAGTTTGGCTGTTGATTCAACATGGGGTTGGCAATTTTACTTCAAGGGGTGAATGACAGATTTCATATGCTGTATAGAGCCTTATCCATTCAGATTTATAATAATAAGCTTTTTTTAGGACCAATGCTGCAAAAAAATGCGATTTATTGACGAAACTACAGGAATGGCAACCGAACAGGTGTCCTATTTTATCCTTCCCGTCAGATTGTCCTACTGGGGTTTACTGCGCATGCGCATACTAAGAGGCTATTGCGCCATTTACCTTACGCTGAACAACGATAATTAGTACTGTATTTACATTAAGGGGTGAGTTTAGGGCACACAATAAAACATAATCTAATAGTTAGAAAAAAATTATTTATTGTTGATTTCTGGCCGTAACTGTATCGCTTATAGCCATAACCATGCAAAATGACTGCATGTGCATCACTCTAAAGGTTGGGTTTAGTTCATAAACAATTATTTGACTGGTAGCATTTTTCACTGTTGAATTGAACTTACTGTTTTACTGGAAGGTAGCAAAATCGGACAAATTGACAGAAATTTCTATTTTACTTCACCCCACAAAAAGCTAACTCTCTTGATTAATGAAGCAAATTCTAATAACGTGTGTCTCAGGTTTTGTAGAGTTATAATAAGCTGTGATGCGCACCAGACGAGAAACACCATGCAACTGTGTTCAATCAGCAAATCTAATCAACTTAAATGCAAAGAGTTTCTCTTTGTTGACACACACAAGGTGTCAACTTTATTCAGTCCACAGAAAAAAAACAATGTAACCTATTATTTTGGGGGGGAAAAGTATTTGCTCGCTCTTCCAGCCTATTAGGTGAAGTCGTTATGTAGGCTACATTAATAATTTGAGGATTTTTACTCTCCTGTCTCTTGCCTACCAACATGGATATTTCTTCTTTTTCAGCATTAAAATATATGCAGTGCAGGTATGTCAAAATAAGAACTTGTTTCTGAGTGGTGAAATCTCTTCAAGGATCTCAATAAGAGGAAACCGCACCCCACGTTCATTTTGGATAGTATCCAACATGGAAATTTCGTTCCCTTTTTCGGACCAGTTATGTTTATATTATGTTACAAAAAGGTGACGCCACACTAACTTTGTCTGTTTATAAAATTAAGAGGAAAAGATAGAGTGAAGCTATGGTTTATATCTAGCCTGACCTATATAATAGCCCTGTGAATACAATTATAAACAGTTTAATAAAGCTCAGAACAAAAAATAGATTTCCAGTGACAAAAACATAAGGTTTTTAAGTGGTATGATTCTGTTTAAACCCATTACTTCTTTTTTTACTTAACTGTTTAATAGCAGTTTAATTAAATTCAATAGATGTTGCAGAATGGTGAAAACAAAAACGAAAAAAAAAGTGGCGTCGGACAAAAAAAAATGTAAAGAACAGTTAAATTATGTTTATAATCATACAGTGTTATTTTGGTTTGCTTATAGTGGTCCTCCAGCACCACACTTACGGCCATTGCACTTACCGCTTGACTGCTTATATGATGTATTTCCTGTAATCGGCCCAAGTGTTCAAGTAAGCATGAAGACCAAGTATGTGTATAACTTATACACTTATAGTTATGATACTTTGCATTTTTAAATCAAGTCTGTTCAGCAGTCACTATAGCAGAAACAATTCATTTGTACTGTATTAATTAAGTGATAAAAACACGTTTCTACCAAATTATGTGTAATATCTAGGACTACCGTGACCTAGGGTTACCGTGACCTCTCATTAGAAATCGGAAAAAAATCTCCAAATTTCCAAAACATGATGCAGAATGGAATACACTAATTCGGAGCAGTATTCAAGATTTGCATTCCTTCCCCTGGAAGTATACCATGATCTCTTCCCTCCTGGATCCTTTCTGTTTTCTTGTTTATGCTGTAATTAATCGAAGCATTCTGCAGTCATATATATTTGTATTTCAGCATTTCCTTATAAATATGTGAGTATTTTAGAGAAAATATATGAGTATGTAAATCATAGAGACATAACAGGAATGAGCCATACAGTAAAAAAGAGACAGTACTGTTTTATTAAGTGCTTTATTGTATGAAATACTAAATAGTATAAAATCCTAAACAATATAAAATTGTCATGTGTCTCTCATAAACCTAGTGGACTGCAATTAAATATATAGTTCACCCCCCAAAATGAATATATTGTCATCATTTACACACCCTCAAGTTATTTCAAACCCATATGAAGTCATAATTTCTGAGTGAACGATCCTTTTAAGTGCTAATGGTTCAGTGTGCCTTTTTTATTAATAATTGATAAAATAGGGTGTTTTGGAGCTGGATAAGCCCTGTTGTGACCATATGGGAAATATTTTGTTCTTCTGGTTTACCAGGTCACAGTTTCTCCAGCATAGTCCAGGAATGCACCGTGCTGTTTCTCAGTAAGACCGCCAATGACCCGCAGCATCCCCTCAACACTCTCTTTTGGTTCAAGTGATGCCTGGTAAATATAAATGTATATTAAAACGTATATGTACTAACATGCAATATTAAAATAAATATAGCTGCAAGCATAACCACATCAATGCAAGGATTGCTGTAGATCTTTGGGGTCATAACACTCTCAGGAAATAAAGAAAAGCTAGTTTTACCTAGTGAGATTTATAAGTTTTGACCAGTAGGTGATCATCAAATTTACATTATTCATAGGGCAATGTGTCAGGAAGAAATAGAAAGTTTCTTTTTAGCACGCAAATGCTAAAAAATATATTTATTTTTTAATACATGAAGCTTGAGTTAAACTTAAAATAGACTCAGGTTGTAACAACGTTTGGCCATTAACTCGTTTATTTCCAATTTGATCTCATAGAAATTTGTACCTTTGTGCACTTTTTGTGCAACACCATTTTTGCGTGCCTTACTGCATGTTTCAGCACAGTTTCAAAGAGATGGAGGAAATCAAAAGCACATGGTACAACAGAGCATGACGTAAAAAGTAAACACTCACATCATCCCCACCCAGATCTGTTTTCACCCATCCTGGGTGAAGGGCCATGCAGAGGATCTCATCCGCCTTTAACTCCTCAGCAGCTAACACAGTCAGCATGTTAAAACCTGCCTGAGAGGCAAACAACATTTGAGTTATACTGTACATCAGCTCATTGTTCCATCGATACTAGACTAGTTTTGGTTTATCTAGTGAGTCAGCATGACGTTGCTGTATACCTTGCTCACTCCATAAGGCAACGTTTGGAAATGTTTGTATATGGAAGGCATTCTGGTCATGGATCCCGCCACAGTGGAGATATTGATGACAGCTGCTTTATTAGAGGACATGCCTGGTGTCCCGCTCGCTTTTGCTGCCATTTGCAGATACGTTAGAAACTCCTACAAAAGAAAGAGAAATGATTACTTAAGTGATTTCGATTGTTGATTTAGAGCTATTATCAATGCATATACATTACCCTAATGATTAACATGGGTCCTATAACGTTGGTGTTAAAGGTGTTTTTCATGTCTTCAACACTGCTGGTCTGAATGGTGCCATTTGCCACGATTGCAGCATTATTCACAAGCAGGTTCAAACCACTTTTTCCCACTAGAGACCCCACTTTCTTGGCAGATTCCTTGACACTGGATGGATCATCAGCATCTTACAGGAACAGAACGCATATAAGTCCTACAATATTAAGCACTGAAACAGTATACAAAAACTATTTCCAATCAAATCTGACATGCAGAAATAGGACACGTGCACATTTACCAAGACGAATGATAGTTATAACACTTGGGTGCTTTTTCACCAGTTCTCTCAATGCCTTAATAAAGATAAAATGCATAATTAAACAAGGCATGTTATAATTTCTCCCTTTTTTCACTATATGTGTTATCCATTCATAACTCACCTCAGACTTTGACCCGTCTGGGTCACGACAGGTAGCAAAGATATGCTGTTTAGGAAAAGAGTTCTCAGAGAGTTGCTTAACAATTTCCAAGCCTAAGCCCCGGTTGGCTCCGGTGATCAAGATTTTGCATGCTTTCACTGCTGCCATGTTCAGGCTGCTTCTACCTCTCTGCCTTGAATTAGTGCTTTGTATGCATGTGAAAGTATGTGCAACTCGATGCCACTACTACATTATGTAATATGCCGTGATTGAGGATGTGGCAGAAATTCGCCTCCCCCATCTTATAGCACCACCCCATCACTTTAATCCCCGCCCAGGCTTTTTATGTCACAGCACCGATCCCAGAAGAGGTGCGTGAGAGTTCATTTCTGTGACCACACAACTCAGGCACAAAATCTTTTCATCAATGGAGGCAAACTTTACAATTATGTTTACTCAAAATAGCCTATGGAGCTTTAGCTTAACACTTTACAATAACAGTACATGAATTATCATGAACTAATACTTGAATTAACAATTAATTGACTATAAACTAATGAGGAGTTAAGACATCTATTAATCAAGAGCTAACTTAACTTTGACATGAATTACTGCATGAATAACGCCACCTTAAAGGGGTCATCCGGTGGCACATGCACTTTTATGAGCTGTTTGGACTGAAATGTGTGTTGGGAGTGTGTGTACACAACCACCCTACAATGATAAAGATCCACCAGTAGTTTTCTTTAAGTTGCCCCTTTTGAAATCAAGCCATTCTCTAATGCATGTTGGTGTGGCGTCACACCGACAGAGGCCACTCCCACAGTAGTTGATTGACAGCAGCGTGTCACACAGACTGAACTGTTGTCTTACCTCTGACCCGCCCTGAGTGAGCCGCCATCAGACCGAGACACAGAGACAAGCACCAAATATCTGATTTAGACGAGCTGAATATGTATAAAAAAAATATATATATAATTGGGAACTTTTTAAAGATGTTAACAAGTCATGAATTCATGTTGTTTTATAAATAATTAAAGAAGAGTTAGTAATGACGTCCCCAACATTATAAACAATTTGTGCCATTAAAGCATGTTTGATTTAGATTACACAAATGGTTAATTAATACATTAACTAACATACAGTAACTAACATGTAATTAAGGTGGCGTTATTCATGCAGTAATTCATCTCAAAGTTAAGTTAAGTTCTTGATTAATAGATGTCTTAACTCATCATTAGTATATAGTCAAGAAATTGTTAATTCACGTATTAGTACATGATCATTGATAATTCAAGCGGAGATGTTATTCCCCCTTCTGGAGTGTTATGTTATGTTGCATAAACTCCTCTTGGAGACCTGAGGCAATACCCACAGTGTCTATCTGTCTTCAGAGGAAAACTGATAGCTCATAAACAACAGATGCAGACAGGAATGCTGTTAAATTGACTATTAATAGTGACCGCCTATGGAAAGTTGTAGCTTGAAATAAAGGTAGCAGCAGCCTGTGCAAGGTCATACAGAAAACAAAAGACACTTCTAGGCTACTCAAAACTGAATTGCCTGGCATACTTATAAAACATATAAACACCCCTCCAGTGTAGACGCTGAACTGATTTTTTTAAAAGGCAACAATTCTAAGACCCCTGGTGAGATTTGGCCTTAGATTTTATTGAATAATAGATTTCAACAATAAAAACATTATGTTTGTCAACTGAAAATATGGAAACATTTATGGAAAAGTGGAGAGCTACATACACTTTTGTCCGAAATTAATTTAAATTAAATTTTATATATATATATATTTTGGACCCAGTATACATCACCTTTATTATTAAATTATATTTTCTTTACACAGTGAAAATAAACGTTTTCAATGCTAACATTTATGTAATAAATGACTAAATTCACAGCTGAAATATGCTTCTATAGATGCTGCTGCAATGTCTGCCATGAACAATAAATAGTTCATTTTGGTAAAGGTCAAGTTTCTGCTTTTTGCTGATATTTTCTCTGCATTTTTGATTGTTGTTTAAGAGAATGATGCTACGCAGAACATGTTGAACATAAATGACTCTGAGGCGGTTCATGTCAGTGAATGCATCAAGAATAAACAAGGCTTAAAGTGTGCACATCAGTGACAGTTTGACTTGGAGAAGACGTGAAGAACAGCAGCAGTACCATTATCAGCCTCATGGTGGTATCCTCAGTCAAGTGAAGCACTGTGTTGTTTGCAGTTACTGGCAGGAATATATTGTGGCCCACAGCCTCAAGCCCAAGCTGACCTCTGACTCAAGTATAATTCAACTTGACAGTAATGAAGAGTAAATATTGGATTATTCTTGACCTCACATGTGTGTCACTTTCCACAAGAGTACCGTGTACATTTTAGGACGTCCTCAGACCTCCTAGAAAAATGCATCATGCCTCAGACTAAACGGCCTTTGTCAATGGACCAAACGACATCCTGTCAGGTGTCGTACAATCAGGCATTGGGCGAAACAGACTCAGATTAAAAGGTATCAGAGGAAAAGTCATCAGGCGACTCCTGATGTGACTGGCAGGATTCTGTAAAGAATATTATTGCCCGGATGCTTTCCAAAAAGCTGTATTTTTTATTTCAGATATACTATGTCAGGGGTAAGAGTAGAGGTTGAAGACAACGCCTGCACTGTAGCTTTGCAGACTGAAGCAAAGTCCATTTAAAGAAACGTTACCCGGTTTACCTGGGCAGCCGTTGTGCAAAGGCAATGCACACATAAGCTATCTCTTAATAAAAATCCCTTCTGACTTAGACATGAAGATCACAAATGCAGATGGCCTTAGCCTAGATATTTTGACCTTCAAGCTTAAACCTGGGCCTAGACTATGGTTATGCTACGTGTTTCTGTTGCAGTGGGATCCAAAAACGTATTGTGAGGTGTTTTTGATTCCATTGTATCTGTGCTTGCGCTCTTTAGGTTTACTTCCCAGATTGATCTTCAAGTTTTCTAAGCATGCTCTTGTTTGTTTTCATGCTCTTTTGTTTGTTCCCCTTTGTATTTACTTCCATGCGGTTCCACAAGTACTAGTAGGTTTGTTTTTGCTCAGTTTCATCATTCAGTTCTATAGTCAAATCTATATTTCCTGGTACATAGCTGAATGTTTCTGTTTCATATTTTGTGCTTTATTACTCAGCAACTACTGTAGGTAAACCATGGCATTCTACAGTCATACTTGTATAACGAGTGCCTGGTTGACTCAGGAAACTGATTTCCTGCATGGCTCTATTAGTTTCATGTCTTTCGTATGGCCTCTTCTCACCTCTGATTGCTGCTTTTCACCTATATTATTTTTTGTTCGGTCCAGAACAAAAAAAATAAATAAATAACATAGGCCGTACCTGTTATACTCGTTATACATACTGCACTGAAGATGGTTTTATTCAACTTCTTTACCTGATTAGAAACGTGTGGATTTGGTAAGCACAATCATTGCAGCATATTCAGTAAAAAACAAAAGCAGACAATACTTCTTTATTGATCTGTTTTATTGTATAAAATGCTAGTGTACTGTATGTAGTATCAAATTGTCACATGTCAGCCACATGCATTTGTGTCCTGAAATTAAGTGCTTGAGATTCAGAATGGCCTTTTATGATAAATACATAAAATAGGGCAGTTTGGAGCTGGATCAGCCCTTCTGCAACTATATGGATTTTCTTATGGTTCACCTGGGAATAGTTTCTTTGGTGTAATTCAGTAATGCATCGTGCTGTTTCTCAGTAAAAAATAAATGTAGCTTCTTCAAGCTACAATTACAGCATAACCACACCATGGTTAGTTGTTGAGTGGATTTGTGTGGCCACATCTCAACGCTTTTAACGCTGCGTTTCTGATGAATTATGGCTATTTAAGGTTTGACCTGTAGGTGCTGATATCAAATTTACATTATTCTCAGGGCAATGTTTCAGTAACGCATAGAGAGTTTGTTAAATGAAATTTGACAATGAAAGAAGAATGTTTTTAAAAAGGTGGATATCAAAAGCACATGACGTAGAAAGTCAACACATATTTCCCTCCCAGCTCAGTTTTCACCCATCCTGGGTGAAGGGCCATGCAGAGGATCTCATCCACCTTTAACTCCTCAGCAGCTAACACAGTCAGTTTTACATCAGCTCATTGTGCCATCAATACTAGAATAGTTTTGGTTTATTTAGTGTGTCAGCATCACGTTGGTGTACAGTACCTTACTCACTCCATAAGGCAACGCCCATCTCCACGCCCATACTGCACTGGTGCAGAATATATGACAGAGAAAATGATAAATTATATAATCAAAGGCTGAATAAAAACAAAAAACAACTACAAGATGCCAGTAATGTATTCTATAAACACAAATACTAATAGTACACCTGGGTGGGACATACTGTAGTGCTTGCTTTATTTAAATAAAGGTGAAGCCTTTGTGAAAACTTTACTCCCAGGTAGTGGAAATTTTCAACAGCTTGCATTCAATGTCCAGTACCGTTTTTCTTATTCTGGGGAACACACACACACAAATATTTTTTTAGCAGAGTGTCAAAGCTGCTTAACTAGTTCAAAGGCTATTTGTCCCGCTTAGGATTTAGTTCGCATTGTAAACAAATTGTTTGGTGTGGATTTGGAAACCCCAGTAAGAAGAACATTGCAGTAATGCAGCAAAGATTTTTCTTCGTCTTGCTGCTCCTCTGATTCTTCCAGTCCAGAAACTGACTCTTTTTTTTGGGAACTTGACTGATTTTGTTCAAGCACAGACCATTTGGGACCTGACATGGCTTTTTACAGAAGATCTTGATTCTTCTCTGTTGGTTATTGGGACCCTTTCTGTTTTTTTAACCTGGTTTTATAGCCTTTGCCTCCACAGGATCAGGTCCTGCAGCATGGACCCTAGTTGATCTTGTACCAAGCTGAATTTTTTTATTTACTTTTTTTAACAGCCCTCTTCTTTGTCCTATGAAATGCTCCCAGTGCATCCCATTTTCACAATGTAAACAAAAGTATAGAAAGTGTATTGAGAATAAGCATGCAGATCATTCTCTCATCTCCATTAGCAATTACAGTCATCACTTTGTGCTTTTAGACAGAATAGTTTGTATGGCTCTATTTGTTCTCGTATCAGTGCATGACTTCCACCCATCTCTTTATATAATGCAGGCTGTGACTCCAAACAATAACTCAGCTGGCCCTGATCTGTTTGTATCAGATTTGCCTACAGTGTTGCCAACTACAATGCTGCCAAGGATTGGGCTATTTTTTTAGAGTGTTGGAGTGAACCATGTTTCAACAAAGGTAGGACCCTGAGAATAGATTTCGATAACCTTTTCCCCCCCTGGAATGCGATTGCCCATGATAGGATTGGTTTTGAGTACCAATTGTGCTGGTCTGTTTTAGTGATGTTTTTACTACGTTTCTGGATCTGGATCATTTCAGTTGTGTTGCTGTCTATGGAGGGACAGAAGGCTCTCTGATATCATCAAAAATATCTTAATTTGTGTTCAGAAGATGGGTTAGAAACGATATGAGGGTGAGTAATTAATGACAGAAAGAGGGGTGACCATCATTCATCGTAGGGATAATTAAGAAAGTCAACAAGTCAACGTACCATCAGTTCCAAGGACCACTGTCCTGCCGAATTTAAGACATAGCTAATCCTAGTTTTCAGGATTGCTAGAAACTTCCACGCCAATATTTGGAGCTGACTGGAGAATACTGTAGTTTGACAGAGTTTGACACGTGTCCTAGCGCAACCTTTTCACCTATGGATCTGTAAATGCAACACATCAAAGCGTGACTTTTATTTAAAACTGTGTCATTCACCGCTAAACCGGGAAATCTGTGAGAATAATGGAACGTGTGTTGGAGGGCTGTTTGCAGTTTAATTATGGTGAGTCATTCTCTCTGTTTTTACCAAAATATGAGTTCACGTCAGTTAAAGAGAAGAGTGCACAAGGTGTATTTAACTCTAAAAATATCCCTATTAATATGTGGGCTGCGTACAGTATTTACATTTTAAAAAAGGGGTCATGGTCTGGAAAACATTTTTGGAAAACGGTGCGTGGGTGAGATGTTTTGCTCGGCGTACTTGGTAACCTTTCAGTGAATTCACACACGGAAACATAAGAGGCGAGTCATCGGTTTGGTTGATTTTATTAAACTCGTATGTTTGAATGGCACTGAATCAAGGCAAAAGTGCATCGTCAACACAGAGCTGCAGGACGGTACATTCTCGCTCACTCCTGTACTTCATGGCAGGACGAACAAATCCTTGGTCTATACATGCATGTTCTTTAGCATGCATTCCAGCAACAGGATACTATACTGACAAATGACAAAAAACATCTCAATAGAAGGGGGAATAAAACAAATAAACCCACAAACCCAAAGCGGAACAGATGATCTTATCAAAGCAAACGTCAAACAGAGACTTACGGCATTTTTTTCAGAAAGAATTCAATTTTCTTTAAAGATGATGACTTTAAAATGTCATTGTAGACACAGAAGGCTTGTTTCTAAAGCCTCCTCTGAGAATATACCAACAGATGTCGTGGTAAAAGAATGAGAAAGATTGCGGATCGTTCAATTGGTCCAATGGCCATTTAATAAGATCCTTTTTTGGCAGCTTGCAATAGCAATATGCAAGTCCAGAGAGAGTTTGGGAAAATGAGAGCGGTAGAAAACGTTCAAGCACTGCCTTTCTGATACGGTCCCAGGGTCCTCAGAGCGGCTGACAGACAGTGAATGTACATTACAGAGAGCAACAGAGAACAAACCCCGTCCACAGACATTTGGCAGCGTGTTCCTTTGGCGGTCCAAGTCAAGATTGGCAGTGCTGGCTATTCAACATACACTCACATGCACAGAGACTAATACAAGTTACATCATAAATGCACTTACGTGGCCTCGGCTGTCTGGCATCAAAAATAATTTGACGCATAAATCAAATGTAAATGAGTTTTTCAAAGGTCCATGCG
This sequence comes from Enteromius paludinosus, assembly GCA_032361165.1. Classification (NCBI taxonomy): domain Eukaryota; kingdom Metazoa; phylum Chordata; class Actinopteri; order Cypriniformes; family Cyprinidae; genus Enteromius; species Enteromius paludinosus. Next base: position 4,815,950 of record JAUMHQ010000048.1, read on the forward strand.
TTGGAAAGTCCTTTAGTAAGAAAATAAGGATTAGATTACACTGTAAAAAGTGATTTGTTGCTTAAATATACAAAAGTTTGGAATCCATTTGCATTGATGCGATTTTAAATGAATTCAGTATTTTCTCTGGAGAGCTTTAGAATGTTAATTTGATAAACCTTGACTTTATGCAGTCGTTTAAAAGATTCAACAGATGTTGTTCTTTTCATATCTTGACAAATAAAAAGTGTAGACAGTAATATTTGATAAACTATTAGTCATTTTTTTATGATCTGTTTGTCATCCAGTTGCTTTGTCTGAAATGTCAGTAAATCTTTATCATTGTGTTTTTGGGAATCAAACCCATGAGCATTTCTTGACCTACAGAAACGCTGATGAAGAATGTGTTAACTTATGGATGACTCGTGCCTTAAAGATGAGATTTTCATCTTGAAAAATCTCTTGTTTGTAGACTCTAGTTCTATACAATGAATATCTTTTATCTTTTACATTTGATAGGATAATTTTAGATACACTAGACAAACTTTTAAGTTAAATTGTACCTCCTGTTATATACAGAATTAAACTTAAACACAGCTATGTTAAAGTAGCTTGGTAGGAATCACAGAAATGATGTTAGAAGTCATAAGACTTTATTGTGCTACTGGGGCAAAGCATTAGGCTAAAACATATGACTGATAGAAAAACAAACAAAAAAACCCACACAATTCCAGAAGTGCTTATAACAAGCAGACATGGCAATATTTATTTTATTATTTTTTCATTTTTTATTTATTTCAACCATGTTCTTTAGAGAAAAATTATAAAGAATGAAGCCTACTTTTTTAGGACCATTATGACTGTGACGTAATTAAAATTTCCATATTTTAATGGAATATTTTTAATGGAAAATAAGTTTTAGCATGTGAAACATGCTCTGACTTGTATTCCAAAATGATTCAAATATATTAAATTGTCAGGAAAATAGTATCTCAGTTCAAAACGGTCCTAAAAATAAATATTTTTGGCATTTAATCTGACCTGGACAGGCTCTTGATGGTTTTTATAAAAATCATCCATTATTTGATTCAACTCTAAAAAGCGTGTTTTTTAATCAGTTGACTATTAAACATGAAAGCTGATTGAAGGCAACTAAAAGCTAGATCACTTTTTACAGTGTAGATTAGCTCACAGTCCCATCTGCAGAGGTATTCCTCTCTCGCTCAACCGTACTCACACACACACACACACACACATATATATATATATACTGTATTAGGACGTCCCTCGATCTCCTCGTCCTGCTGGTGGTCTGTGGTGATTGTGTTTATAGATGAGTGCTGTCCTGTGTGTCAAATCTGCGTCCCTCCGCTGGCCCTGCGCTGGGCTTGCGACCGCCAGCCTGGTTAGGCACTGGTGACAGAAGGTCTGGTCTGATCAGATACCTGCAGGAATGACCACATTCACTGTGCTCAGTTCAGACTTGCACAAACAGCCACATGAGTATTTCCAGAACAGGATTCGGTACTCTAACAAGCATAAAAATGCATAGCGCAAATAATGAGTTCAATAATCATTTTTAATTATTCACATTTGAGGTACCCAAAAAATGGCTTGTGATGTCATCGTACTCACACGACATCATGGAGCTCCAGGCGTGTGTCGGGTGAAGGGTTGATAAGAATATAAGATAGTCTGTTGCCCTGGTCCGTCATCCCATCTGACATCAGAAGAGCAGAATTACAGTCTAAACACATGATAAACCAATCTCAAGTTTCTCTGGATTTTATTGCTTTGATGAATAAAAAGTAAAATCATGCATGAATCAATGCATCCTCACAGAATGAAGGTAATATATATATATATCGAATTTTTACAACTTTCATTACATATTGAATCTATTCAGGTAAAATGCTTTTTTGATTTACATAGATATGCAATTATATTTTTAGCAACAGTCCATCACCCAGTGGTGTGTACACTCACTAAATCCAGATGGCGAGAGCCCCAGGTGCTTCATGCGTGTGCGGACCAGAGCGTTTAGCTCCTGTCTCTCAGAGCGGCGGAACAGGCTGAGTCTCTGCTGGCTAATGCGCTCGGCGGCGCTCCCCACTCCCTTGGCCCCGCTGGAGCCCCGCCCACCTTTACGACTCAGCCGCCGCGCCCACTGCATGCTCTTCCTCCTCAGGAGTGGGTGGTCCATGGCCTGTGAGGATGAGGGCGGCTCGGACGAAGTGGAGTTGCGGTGAAGACCAGAGCGGCAGAGCAGAGGCTCGCGGGGTTCACGGGTATCCTCATAGTCCTCCACCGTGATGGACACCTGAGACTGAGACAACCACATGGTTGCCTCCTTCCTACACCGAAACTCTACGATAACAAAAAATAAGGGAAAGCAGGTACCTCTGAGACGGGCAGTTTGTGAGCTTCAGTGCGGTAGATGCCGATGGGAATGTCTCCTGTCGACGAACACAGTTTCTGGTAGAGACGGCCATAAGTGCGTATCCACAAATCCTCTTCTGTGATCTTCATCTGGAAGGAACATCAGGGCAATATCAAGATCATCATTGTCTTTGATTTCATTATGACAGTCGTCATTATGGGCATAATTGCAGTTTTTGAGTGGCTGGACTCACAGCACACAGGAAGCCAGATCCAGGCATGGAGTCCAGACCTAGCAGCAGTCTGGTGATGGAGATCATGTAGTCCTTCACAAAGGACTGCAACACACACAAAAGATGAAATCAGACACTGTGTTTCAGACGTTCTGTGAATATTTCAGTAGACTCTTGAAGGCCAGACTCAGTGTTTAATAGATGTGACAGAAAGGCAGTTGAGGAACAGTGTACAATAGCTTTTGTTGAGTATAAGTGATGAGAATGCTAAAGAATTTAATTAAATTTCATGATTACATTTCCTTAACGATTTGAGGAAGAATCTCTTCAGATTGATTCAAACCCTATTGACTCATGAGTTTGAGAGAGAACTGCAAGACTGATTGACTTATTCCTTTAAAAAGGAACTCACAGGAGTATTTGTAATAATGCATGTGTATTTAACAGAGGCAGACAGTGTACACTTTTTGAGTATCAGTACTTTACTTGAGTTTTATTTTTTCTGGAAACTTATGACTTTAACTTCAATACATTTGAAACACAAATATCATACTTTTCTCTTCACTAGATTTCTACCAAGGTCCTCAAAGTAAAAAGTAGTTTCTACAGCATGTAGCATTAAAGACAGTGGGTGATTTTTTTTCTTCTCTAAATGTGATTGGTGTTTTTACAGGTGATTTTTTGCCTACAAGGAAAGCAGTGTTGCTGGGCAGTTATATAGCAATAGCTATGGTATAGTTGAGTTTATGGAAACCGATTTCCGCCAATTAATAAAAAAAGGTTATTGCTTATTATTTATCTCGCAATTTGGCCTTTTTTTTCCTCAGAATTGCGTGATATAAAGTCACAATTGCGTAATATACAGTCACAATTGCGAGATATAGTCACAATTGTGTAACATACCTTTAAAGTCACAATTGAATGATTAAAGTCACAAATACAAGATATGAAGTTATTGCTTGATATAAAGTCACAATTGTGAGTTATAGTCAGAATTGCGAGATATAAAGTCAGAGTTGCAAAAAATCTCAATTGTGACTGTATATTATGCAATTGTGACTGTATATTATGCAAATGTGACTTTATATCTCGCAATAGTGACTGTATATAATTGTATATTACGCAATTGTGACTATATCTCGCAATTGTGACTGTATATTACTGTCAAGCCCGGTGTTGTGGAGAGAAGGAGATCGCAGGAGGCAAAGCCTCAGTCTTAAATTAAAGTCTTCTTCTGTGACTATATCTTGCAATTGTTACTCTACATTACGCTATTGTGACTTTATATCTCGCAATTGTTACTCTATATTACGCAATTGTGACTATATCTCGCAATTGTGACTGTATATTACACAACTGTGACTTTATATCTCGTAATTGTTACTCTATATTACGCAATTGTGACTATATCTCGCAATTGTGACTATATCTCGCAATTGTTACTCTATATTACGCTATTGTGACTATATCTCTCAAAACTGACTGTATATAATTGTATATTACGCAATTGTGACTATATCTCGCAATTGTGACTGTATATTATGCAACTGTGACTTTATATCTCGCAATTGTGACTATATC
>JAUMHQ010000048.1:4855162-4869176 GCA_032361165.1 Enteromius paludinosus
GTGTGCTATCGCGCATGTCAGATTTCCTCAGATACCGCGGGAAAGTTGCTTCTGCTGTACTATCGTTAAGTTATAAATATTTAATGGAGCAAGAACCGAAGCTGTTTATGGTTGGGTTAGGGGTTAACCCCTCTAAAACTCTATGCTCTAAATCAGAATTGTTACAAACATTTTTGCTCTGCTGCTAAGTGCTAAGTCTGCTGTTAAACAAACAAACAAACAAAAAAACACGTATTGTTTTGTTTTATTATCTTATTACTAAACTCCACCACTGCATACCTGTCTGTCCGAACAAAATGAAAAAAGGCGCCCGGCACATGGGTCATGTGTAAGAAAAAGACTACACTTCCCATGGTGCACCGCGCTCGCGTCGTTCCGCTGCTGTCACTTTGCCGATGTGAGAATCGCCCAGCAGCATCTCAGCCGAGCAGCAGCGCAAAAATGCACTGAAATACGCATCTTAGGACATTTCCACCCTCTTTCGGTTTGCCATGAGGGCGTGTGATGGAAATAACGGGGATGTTCGCACCGGATTACGTCCCTTTATTTTGAGAGAAATGCGGATTGTTTTGCGCTCGAGGTGTTAACGCAGAAAAAAAAATACAAAAATGAAGAAACAATTCAATCGGATGCGGCAGCTCGCCAACCAGACTGTTGGCAGGTGAGCGCTATGATCTTAAATACGATCGTTTTACACCATGACGAAGTTATTATTTATTTACTTATTTATTTGCAGAAAAGAATCTCCGACTCGCATATATTTTCCCATTCAAACTTTCGCTGTTTTCTAAATATATACATGCATATTTAAACAGTTTTTTAGTAGCCTTAATTACTAATAGCGTCTAGCTATTGCGCAATGCATCTTAAAATAGCTTCATGCATTATCACACCCATGCGATATTATTAAAAAGCCATGATTGGAGGTTGTGCATGCATCCGTGTGTTGTGCGTAACGGGTTCACTGCAGAGGCATTTCTTCCAGCATAATGCTTCTCGGAGGTTCCCCGTGGCACTGACACTACACCCGCTGCACAAGCCTCCAGGATGCATTTCCATCAAATGCAGCTCAACGTAGCATTGCTTTATCAGCTCGCGTTGATTTGAATGAGAGGTGTGAGAATGACATGTCTCTAGTGCCAGCTGATGCGGATGGATGCGGATGAGAGGAAAATGGCAAAGGCGCAATGTTTTCATCGCACACTGATCTCTGGAAAAAAAAGAAAAAAAAAGAGGAGGAGTTGGGTGCAGTACATCAGCAAGATCTGTCAGTGATGGAGAAGGTCATCATTGCTTCAGAAAGCACGGCTTCGAATGTCCAAATCCAGTGCATGATACAGTGCAGACTGCGAAAAAGTTGCTGCCCTTTTTTTTTATTTTCCTTGCTTGCCCCATTGATTGTGTTTATGCTGGAGTGGGTGTGCGATGCTTGACCTTTCACGTGTTTGGATCTTCTTGTCACGCACGGGGCGTCGTTAAAGGCCAGAAGGTGTGTGTCGCTATCGGCCAGCTCCTTGCTGGGTGATTATGCCACAGTGTTGGGGGTCATCATTTCAAATCCATTCTCAGTGGGTGGGTAGGGAAGCTTTTCTTTACCGCCTCTGGCTGGCATCAGCAGGCCAGTGGAAAAATGGCAAAGCCGAGCTCCTGCAACCCGGTTCCAGCATTGCTCATGGCATGAGATTGTGTGTGTTTGTGCGTAAGCCCTGCATTAGTATTCTCTACCTTTCCCTGGTAATGTCCAGGGAACTGTGGCAGCGGCCCACTGTGGCATTCTGTCTGTAGCTGTGCGGTAATGAGAAACAACATGTTTCCTAAACAACACAGTGTCCTGACTCATTAATAATATGTTCCAGGGTCTAGGAGGGCACACTGGACTGATGTTGCTTTGGAAAATAGATTTGCATGTTCCTGTCATGTACTAGAAGCATAGAGTCACATCTCCCGACATCAGCTGAGAGCTGCACTATGTTCATGACCTTGATAGACTCGTGCAGAGGCAATGCAGTGCAAGAGATGATCCGTGACTCTTGTTACGTTCTCATCCATTCTCAACACCTGAGAATATTAAAAGTCAGCATGAAAACAGGATAGACTTTCTTTTCTTAAATGCTGCTGATCTTATTGTGAACCATCTTTAATGCAAAAATGTATTTTGGACCAAAATTGGAATTGAAATGCTGTAACTTGTTCTTCTTGTGATATGATCGATGTCTCTGTGTATGCAGCCAAGCCAATCACATTCAGATCTGCCTTCATTTCAGTATTCAGTGCTCGCTTTAAAGTTGACATGAAATTACAGTCGTTGCTCTTTTCATATTCTGACGCATTTTCAGTCATTTGATTAATTTCTGTTTGTTATTTTCCGATTTTTTTCGGAGCTCCATGAACAAAAAAACTCCAAAAGTACTAAAATAATTTATTAAAATATTATATTAAATATAAAATAATATAATACATTTATTTACATATTATATTACATTTATTAACATATTATATTTAATATATATAATATTTACCAAGCAGCAGACTTGGACTCGATGCAGTTAAATACGAATGAATGAGTAACCTACCATTCAGAAGTTTGGACTTAGTAAGATTTAATTATTTATTATTATGATTTTTTTATTATTATTTAGAAATTAGTATTTTTAATCAGCAATTAAACAGGAAATGAGACAAAAAAAATAGCAGTAATAAATAATTTTATAATGTTTAAAACTTTTTCTGTTTCAAATAAATTCTGTTTTATAACTTTATGTTAATCAAAGCATCCCCAAAAAAAAAAAGTTCCATAAAAGAAATGAGGCAGCCCAACTCTTTTCAATATAATAAGAAATGAGCAGCAGATCCGCTTTTCTTAAGGATGTAAATGTTAAATGTACATGTTAAAATGCATTCTATGCAACCTTGTTCTCACTTACTAAATACTGACCCCAAACCTAAAGGGAAAGTGTTATTCAAACCAAAGTCTGTCGGACGAGCCACGTTTAAAGCCGTTGTGAATCAGCTGATGCACGAAATGTATGGCAAGACTTCCTAATGCTGTATCTACCAAACATTTCCATAATCACACTGTATGCACTGCAATACCGCACAACCCTAGCATATACATTTGTATTTATGCATTTGACATTTGTCCAGATGCTTTTATAGCTGTGTCCCCATCCTCCCCGCTGTTTTCATTTCTCATCATTCGTAAATCACATGTCCTCTTGCCCACTGTGATGAAAATGACCCCCACCCCCTGCTCTGTGTGTGTATTTGTGTTTATCTGGCTAAGGGGCCATGTTCTCATTTGTGACTATATTTATAGTCCTCTCATTCATGTTTTTGTGGCAGTGAGTGTTTGTAAGGGTTTTTGGTGGGGCTGTGCACTGCCTGTAGTGTTTTCTCTCTCAGGAGGTATGGCAGCCTCCCTCTTTCTTCAGAACTGCCAGCTTGTTGATCCTGGGAACAGTACGTTGTAAGTGCTTATGGAGTTGCGTGTGTTTTCCGCCGTCAGCAGAGAGCTTGGGAACAGTGTGCATGCTGATTAATGGCCTTGCGTTTCAAACGTGCTCACACAACAGGGAGTGCCCATACGTTCCAGGGAATCCTTTCTCATATATACGCCAAACACTTATATTGAAGGCATTTTAAGTCTTTGTCCGCTCATTCACACATCAATTGTGTTTTTGGGTCCACGAGTTCCAAAGTGCATTTTTAAAAAGCCAAAAAGTGGTGGCATGGATTATGGGTTGTGTGGGCCTCTGGGCAAAAGGTTTGAGTGAGCCCCTGGACGACTTCACACAACGTTGACACAACGTTAGCACTTACCCCTGGGCGACACCTTCACACAATGTTGCCAGAACGTTAGCGCGTACTCCTGGGCGAAACGGCAGAATACGGTTGTCAGTGCTGTATTTGGGAACAACAAGCATATTTTCTTTACAGGTGTGAGTCTCGAAGTGTCTCGTTCGCACAGGAGCGTACAGTGTTGTTTATGGAAATGTACAGCAGTGAGTTTGGTTAAAAAAATTCGGTTGTCACACCCCTTAATAACTGAACTGTGTGTGAACGTAAACGTATTAAGGACTCAGATATAGGACTGACAGCCGTATTCCGCTCCTGTGTGAACGTTATCGTCTCCTTGTAAACTATAAAAAATTAATTTATGAACATGTTAATTTCATGCACATGACTGTTATACAGCCTGATCTCACAGCAATTCGTACATAACATTACAAGATGGCTAATTTGTACAAATTCATACGATTTTCGCTAAATTATGTATGTATCTTACGAACCTAACTCCAAAAGTTACGCGTCACTGGAATTTAGACAATTCATATAAAATCATACGAGTGAGGTTATACAAATTAATCACACAGCTGTCAATAGTACTCGAGGTGGTGCTATTCATTATCTAAATATCCTGCAATTTGGAGATTAGCTTCATTGAAGCTAAAATCTGAATCTGGGTACAAAGTGTGCTTGACTTAAATGACTCTGAACCTGAATGTGTGTTGTGTATTGAGGCAGATTGAAAATGAAAGGTACATGTGTAAACTATCGATTTAAGATTGCACAAGGGAGGCAAATTTATGCCATCTTTAACATTTTATTCTATCCAAAATCTAAGCCAGCATCCCAGAATGCATTGTGTTGACCTCAGCTGAAAAAAAAAATGTGGGCAGAATTGAGAAGCTAATTTATAAAAATAAATCAATTCTTTCAATACAGATAAGCAACAATCAGAAATATAAGGAATAGTTTCAAGACAATGTGACATCTCCAGTTTCAGATCATTTTCCAGAGCTAAAACTTGTCCTGAAACACAGGCGGGTCAGTGTGTGTCAGCCTGGGCTCAGAAGCCGAGTCTTTAGCCCCGCTACTGTAGCTCTATCATTAGCCTAGCCTATATTTGATGTAAGTCACAGGGACAGTGTCTTTTTTCAGACATCATCGCGTCTCTTCGTCTATGTATCTGCAGTGGCCTAGTTTTTAATTAGCTGGGAAACGCTTCTATAAAGAGGTCCTCCTTCCTTGTCTTCGTCTCTGGGGGCGTGCAGGTGTGCGATGTCAGCAGCACTAAGACTAAACTCAAGCCAGCTTTTAGTGTGTGTCTTTACCCGTTACTGGTGATCAATTCCTGCAGAGTGAGAGAGAGGGGGTATGACTGATGGGAGTTTTTCACTGAGCCCAGCAGTGACCACCTACGTTTTAACCGGTCTTTCTTATAGCCTTCTGGAAATCATTTTTCCTGTCATTTTCTGTTCAAAAATACAATAAAGAGTTCTAGACCTTTCATTGAAACTTGCTCCTAGATGAATGATGGAATAATAGTGTAGTATTAGAACATCTGATTCAAAGCAAGCATTAGGAGAAAACGTATACTAGATCGTGTGCTTAATTTATAGGGAAATTCGATTTTCATAAAGCATTATGAATTGCATTATGTAAGATGATGCAATAGAAAACTATGGACTGAAGTCTGCAGGCTAATTCTAAAATAAATCTAATTTGTCTAAATAACTAAATGTTTTTGTTCCTATTTTTGCTAAACAGTCATATTCTTACACTATTAAGAAATTAAACATTTCTGTTCAGCAGTCATTTATAGTGTTACTAAGAGTTCTGTTTCAAATAAATGTAGTTTGTTTGTTGGTTGATTTGTTTTTACTTTGTTTATCAAAGAATCCTAAAACATGTTCCATTAAAATATGAAGCGGCACAGCTTTTTTCAGCATTGATAATAATAAAACAATTAGGCAAATCAGCATAATAAAATACATTCTGATGTATCTTGTGACACAAAAGAATGAGTAATGATGCTGACAATTCAGCTTTTTTAAAATATATTGCAAAAGAATTGCATTACTGTTTTTACGGCATTTTACTGATTCTTACCAACCCCAAATATGTTGTTTAGGAGGTTACTCATTTGATTCCTGTGTGAGTCACTTGAGGCCTTTCCCATCGTTACCATTTCCAAAGTAACAAAAGCTTTGGTTGAGAAACATCTAAGGCATTATAAACCATTCCATGGCTATATGATTAGATGATTGGTCTGTCAGACTTCATAACCTGAAATTGAAAAGACAAGGCCTTTCCCTTCAGTTAGAAACTCTTCTGCTTTTCAAAGCAGTCCTTTCGGATGAATCCTTTGATGACATCTAAAAGCAACTTTTAAAGTGCCATTGATTAATATAGCACTTTGTGGTTCTTTTAATAGATTAGGGAACATTCCAGAACAAAACCATATTAGCTGAGACCTCTAGCGTCAGATCCTTGTAGCCACCAGCACACTTTCTTCTACCCCCTTTCTCTCTCTCTCTCTCTCTCTCCATGCTTTTATTCCAAATCCCAGACCTTTTGAAATAATACTCGTTGCTGTGCAGTAATAGATGTCTGTAGAGCAATTAAGGGCAGGCGGCCCCTCTCTAATGCACGGTCCAGTTATCCGAACGAATCCACTGTTTGGAATGGACAGTCCTCTTTCCTACTCATTGTCTCTGTCAATCTGTCTCGCCCCTCTGCCTGGCTCAGAAAACTCACACTCTCAAGCCGGAATACATTACCGCTGAGTTGGCATACGGGCTTCTCATGACGTCCTTCTGACCACAAGCAAGCATTTGCAGTCACAAATCGAACCCAGATTGACTAGGGTTACCGAGCAGAGACTGTTGCTTTCTGTGATTGTGATGTGTGAGACTGTGTGTGTCAGAGTCCATGCCCATTGAAACGAGGTAAACATAGAGGCAGTATAATGAGGAACGGACAGAGCACTTGCACAAAAGATGCTTGGGAATAAGTGCAACGCTTAATATGGTAGCCATAAGAAAGGGAGGATTCATTATTTGATTTCCAACTAGTGAAATATTAAACTGCTGCAATGTCAAACTTTTGAACTTTCCACTATGATAACTAACAACTTTTTTTTCCTTTTCACACAAGTATGATATCCACAAGGGCAGATTATGAATAAATACAAATGTAATTTCATGCATAATACCATTTTATGACCTCAAAACCAATTTTACCACAGTGTATGTTTTTTTTAAACTTGTACACTTTGACATTTGCATCACGTAACTAGCTCCATAGCTCTTCTGATGTAGCAAACTTGCTCAGTAGCACACTTGGTACAGCAGTGTACAGCATGATTAAAAAGATCAAACAGCAAGCTGAAATGACCGTTCATGCAGCAAAAGCATTTTTACTGTATGTCACTTTTCCTTTTTTTTACGCAAAGTGCTAATTTTCAGTGGCATATGCCAGATATTTCATTTCCAAACTGCTGCGATCCATGCAACAACACACAGTGAGATTCATAGATTCTCAGTTGTCTGTTACATTTAAACCATATATTCTGAGTATTACATCAGGGGTTCTCAACTCCTGTGCTCGGGACCCACTGCTCTGCACATTTTGGATGGGTCTCTTATCTGACACACTCAAGTTCAGTTCATGGATCTCTCCCCTAACGGGCCGATGATCTGAATCAACTGTGTTAAATAAGGGAGATAGGCAATATGTGCAGAGCAGTGGGTCCCGAGGACTGGAGTTGACAACCACTGACGTACAGTACAGTATAGAAAATAGCTGTTTCCAAAGGGTCTGCAAAATGCGCTAACATTAAAGAATATAGGCTATACCTTTTCATAGTATTCAATATTTGATCATTTCTGCTGAAAAACAAATGTTTATAGCTTTTCACCATTGTGTTTCTGATATATGAGCACTGGCATAATGGGAGGGTAGATGATTTGGTTCAAAAACAAAAAAAAACAATAGAAGCCCGATAGAAACCATCACAGAAATTCTAATGGTTTCCATTAAAATACCATTATGAACCATTAACTTTTCCAGTAAGACCATTGCAAAATTCCTTTTTGTAATGTGTTTTGGGCATTTTTTCAATATGATTTAACAACCCACCAATAGTCCATCACACACCAGTAGACACTATTATACTTTCCATTAAATCCAATACAATCCCCATTATAACAATTAAAAAACATTACATTTTCTATTATATTGGGCAGGATTTTAATGTTTTTTTTTTCTGCTGTGCAAGGGATATGACCATAAAATGGTTGTACAATCCTATCCCTCATTCCAAAGAATTTGATTTGCTGTTAACACATACGCTATTTGCATATCTCTGTGCACTCTGTTAATGCAGACCTGATAGGCCATCAGCATGCCCTGTTACACTATTTTAATAGCATGCATTTTGTACTGTAAGGTAAGTAATCTGACAGCATTGCATCCAACGCCGTCTCTCATCGTTTCTCCCGTTAGCTTCTGGTCTGCCTATGTGCTTTGATTTGTTTATGAGGAGCGTGGCTTTGAAGAGTGATTCCGCAGGGAGTCTGGGATCTTATGCTTTCAAAGCTAGCTTGCTATCGCTAGCCTCTGAAATCCAACACTACCTTGGACGACCAACATCACCAGAGAGACTACGCTTGTTGTCCAGCATTACTTGCCAACTTGATTCCATTTTGATGTTGTGAATCACAATGTGATTACAGATTATGCAGTGATTCAGTGTAACATAGCGGTGCAAAGCTTTTGCAGACATGCAATATAGCTGTAATTCACATGCTAAGAGCTTTTCAGTTTGGCTTTTCTAACAACAGGATGTTGGACGCATCCAATTTGATCTGGAGTGTTAAACCGGCTTTGGTTTGCCAGCTTAAGGTGCATCAGTGCCCCCTCCATATTGTGAAGATGCAGAGTAAAACATGAGACTAGCAATGGCCGGTAAATAGGTTTATTCCCCAGAGAACTGATTTGAATGCAGAGTTGCTTTTATCCAAAGTTGCTTTGGTTTCATTTAATTTTGTGTAATGAAGTGTCAGATCACAGTCACCTGAAAGCTTTATCTTGACAATAAGCAACACTTCTCTTGTTTTCATGGCCAAGCACAAACACTTTGCTCAAATTTGTACATCAGCTTTGAGCATCCCAGCTAACAAATTTATGTTAAAAACTTTCCCATAATGTTCCCATTAAGTTACGACAAACGTTATTGTTTGAATGTTCTGAACGTCCAGTTTTTTTAGACGTTGTATTAACGCTCTTGTTTGGTTATAAGAACATTATTCAAAACATTTGTAGAACTTTTAGTCTCATGTTATATTAATGTTCCAAGAACGTTGCTCAAAACGTTATAAAAACGTTCCATTCCCCATTTTTTTAATGTTTTAAGAATGTTCTCCTAACGTTCCCATTAAGTTATTAAAACGTTATTGTTTGAACACTCTTAGAATGTTCAAAACGTCCAGTTTTTTAGACGTTGTATTAACGTTCTTGTTTGGTTATAAGAACATTTTAGTCTCTTTTAATATTAATGTTACAAAAAACGTTATTCAAAACGTTATAAAAACGTTCCATCCCACATTATATTAATGTTCTAAGAGCATTCCACTAACAACACAATGATAATGTTTTTATCCTAACGTTTTTAAAACATTCCATTAACAACTCAACGGTAACGTTTCCAATGCCAACACTTTTGAAACGTTCCACCAACAACAGAATGATCATGTTTTAAGATTTTTGAAAGTTTTCAGAACGTTTATCCATTGCAGATAACGTTAAAGGAAGAGTTCAACTAACTTTTTTTGATAACTTTGAAAGAACCTTTAGAGAACATTAGCCAAAGTTACGAGAACGTTCCCTGTTAGCTGGGATGTGATTAATTTTTTCTAGCTGTGATTTTTGGTCGGATTAGGGAGATTTTATTACTGCTCAAGACTCTGCAGGACTTTTCTTACCTGCATTAGGCAGTGCTCATTATGAGACTGACTCATACATTTGGATAACTGCTAAATTGCCCTCCTCCGGTAGCTAACTGTTCCAGAGGGCTTCAGGATCATGCAGGCCACAACTGGGCATTTTTTGTTGGTAATAAAACCGTTCAGAAAGTTAAATCTCATCCGTTACCCTTCGTGTATTTTGCATGCCTTAAGTTGCATGTGCACAAATTGCAGATTTATTTGCATCACAAGAAATTTAGACAGGGGGAAAAGAAAATAGCTTTTTAAAACTAAAAGCATTACATGTTCTGTGCGCAATTTCTTTGTCTTTCTGAACATGCACAAGCATTTGGTAACACCTCGGCTCCCTGAAGTGACCGGTGCGAATGGTTTTTGAGATGACTTTTTACATTATTAAAGTTCTTATATGCATAAAACATGGCCATGTTTCAATGAGCACTAGCAATGGTGGAACCAAGAAGAGAGGCAAATAACTTTTCATGCTGGAGGTATTACCTACTCATAGATGTAAAGCCTTGATATAAGTGTTCTTTTTGCTGGTCTTCTAATAAAAGATAGATTGCTGAGTGGCAGAAAGTTACAGTGGCTGTCAGCGTAGCTACTTCTGAACATTATACACGTACTGAAATGGAAATATTCATTTGTACAGCCGCTGACTGATTAGTGCTGGCTGGCGATACAAAAGATTTTACCATCTTGCAATTACAAACTTTAAACCAAGTAGACAGCAGTCGAAATTGAGTCAATGATATTGCAGATTAATTCACAGTCTGGCCAGATATCATGAATAGCCTGCATATGAAGTCATTTACCATCACAGTCATAGTCTTTAATGCATTGGCAATTACGTTTATAGGAATCATGAGTTGATTCAGGCCCCTTTTGTTGTGTTTGGTGCTTGAGAAGGTTATTATACCTAACTAAAACTAAATGATTACTCTTTGTTGAATTAAGGCTCCATTTACTCTGTTCCTTAGACCAGATTCCCCTCCAGATCTGTATTCATATCCCTGTCACTGTCCGTTTTTTTCAGAACTTTGTCTTGGCTGTTAATGATATAGGAATCTCACATTTGGTTGCCTAGTAACCATGCATCTCGGTTTTTAAAGCCTGCTCATCTACAGCATGCTGCCTACTTGATATTGGTAATTGCATCCTGTTATTTCAGGAGGGTGAAAAGACAAAGCAGAGCCCTGCGCTTCTAGCATCCGAGGTCTACAGAAATATGCTGTAATTAAATGCCTGCATATTATTTGTTAGGCCACTTAATTTGTGTACCGTGCAGTCTAGCTTCATAATCAACTTGTACAACTGTGTTTCCCATAGGAAAGAAAAGTCACTTAGAAGTGACTCCTAAAGAGCTTCAGGAGAAACATCTAAGAGTATGACGCTGCTTAAAACATGACTAAGAAAGAAGTACTGAGTTGTGAAAGAGCATCAAAAAAAGTGCTTTGTCTGATGTTGTACCTTTAGGTCAGACATCTGGGCATACGTGCTGTGCCGCAGGACAGGAAGGTTCAACGCTATTTTTACAAATCAGATTTTACAGTCCCTGAATGAATGATTTTCAGTAGATGTGTGTGTGTTCCTTGCAGTTATTCTTGCATATTTAACAGAGTGGTGACCTAGTTCACCACACAGCCCTAGTAAGTGGGTTTCTCTGTTTTACTCTCGTCCTTCAGTCTTATCATCTTAGGATCGCGTTCATGTCTCTTGCTGCATTTCGAAAGGGGAATTCTTCATAAATATACTCTGTAGAGATCCTCTAAAAGCAGGTCCAATGCTCTAGGCATCCTCCTGCTCCTCTTTCTCTCACACTCTCTTTCTCTCCGTTTCCCGGGTTATTAAAATGTAGCATCTCTAGTGTGAGAGGGAGAGTGGGCGGCACAGTGGGATAGGAGTGTATTACTCTCTCTAGATCAGATATACTCATCTTAGGTGCAGAGTGAGGAGGAGGAGGAGGAGGAGGAAGAATTTGAGCTGCCGGTTTCCTCTGCACCATTATAAAATGAAGGGCTTATTTTCTTCAAAAAAGAACCAGTTTTGGGATCCTCAAAGAACCTATCAGGGAACGGTTCTCAAAAGAACCATTTTTTAAACATCTTTTTCTATTACACTTCTTTTTTTGCAGATGATTCCACAGACGTTAAAGGTTCTTTGTGGAACCATTAATTTCAATATCCGCTTCATAACCGCACTGTGCTGGAAGGTAAAGCGCCAGCCTGGTCGAATACAGAGAAATTGCAAGTGTGACCTCTAGCAAGAAAAATTCCCCTGAGCCACATCATCTCATATTCAGTTATGAAGCTGAGTCTTAAAATCACTCCTGGGGTTAAAGGCAGGAGCTTGTTGAAGGGGACATATCATGAAAAATAGGATTTTCTTTGCTCTTTTGAAATGTATGAGTTTGATGTACTATGTAGACATACGCTGACATTCAAAATGCAAAGCTTCTTTCCCACACCACACATATCTTTTATGGAAAATAGTCACGAAAAAATAAAAAACGGGATAGTATTGCCTTGACAACCATGAGCGTGTGAACATACAGTGTGGTCGCCCACGTTCACATATCGGTGCCTTTTCAGTATTCAGCCTGGCTTGATGAACAACAGAGTGAACCATGTCAGTAAGCAGAGATTAGCCAATCATAATAGAGGTCATTTGCATAGACGTCTTAAAGGTACATGAGCAAAAACATTCAGTTTATTCCAAAGGGTCAGTTCTCAACGTAATGAGAATATAAAATATGATGTAGTGTAGAAAATATTTTTTTTTTATGATACATGCGAAGAGTGTGAAGGAGTGCTGCCCAATATTTCAGCAAACTTGTCATGTTTTACTCACCTTATTTTCAGTGAATAAATTGTAAAAATCAAAGGTTGTTGACACTGAGGTGTATCTTTACTTTAGCCAAGGTTTATGATTTAAATAAATGCGGTGCAATTAAATTGTCTGTCCATTTTCATCAGTTCAAATCATTCAGGTTGGTTTACAGACCATTTGTGAACATGAGATGTGGCCAATATCATGTTGACACGCAATCACAGCAATGTGTATGTGTATTTAATAT
Organism: Enteromius paludinosus; assembly: GCA_032361165.1. Taxonomy (NCBI): domain Eukaryota; kingdom Metazoa; phylum Chordata; class Actinopteri; order Cypriniformes; family Cyprinidae; genus Enteromius; species Enteromius paludinosus. The sequence goes on from JAUMHQ010000048.1 coordinate 4,868,006, forward strand.
GTAGAGTTTTTATCGTTTCCTCTCATGTCTTTAGGAGCTCAGTGAAAATAGGTTGGCTGTTGTCACAGTTAATCAGTATTTCTTTCGAAAAATATGAGTTGTACTCACTATTCGATTTTGAAGTTTGTTGTATTGCTCATATTTTCATGTTCTTATACAGTACATCTCAGCAGAATCTCAGCCTCCTTTGCCTTCTCGGAGGAAACACCCTGCCTCAGGTGCACTGATGTAACCTTCATTCAGCCACTGAATAAATCAGTGAATGAATCCGAAAAAAGCTTTTTACGTGAAATGACCTGAAATCCCCTAGTCTCTCAGGGGAATCAAAATACCCACCACTAAAGCATTTATGAAGCTTTTAAAATGATTCAGGTTGCGTAGAATGTGTATATATATTAGGAGTGGGCATAGATACATTTTTTTAATCTAGATTAATCTATTCTGCCAAAGACATTCAGAATATATGTGCTACCTAAATAATAACTAAAGTAAAGCCCTATTATATTTGAGATATCTATTTGTCAGTACTGCCATCTTGGTTTCACAATTCAAATCAATAAGATTATTATTTATCAACACAATGGCCCAGTTTCACAAAAATGTCTTATCTTAAGCCAGGACTAGGCCTTAGTTAAATCAAGATATTAATGCATCTTTTACAAAATTTTAAGATATGTCAGAGCAAGATATTTTCAGTTGAAGCAGTTCAAGCATGCATCTTAGTCTGTATTTTGTGCAAAATGTGCCTTTTTTATACTCTTTTAAAACTATGACTTAAGTTGGTTTGAGAAAGCCAACTTACTGATATCCGACTGAAACTTATTATTATTCTTCTGAGACTAAAATTTCTGACTCTAACTCCTCCTAGAGCTTTAACTCTACAAACTCCAAACTTGGCCCAGATCTTCTCACGGGTGTGCTATATCTTTTCTAACTGATCCGACTTACGGTTTTCCTAAAAATCACGATTAAAACTGGAAAAAATCCCATAGACTCCCATTCACAGAATGTTCAGATGAGCCAAGACCCTGCCAGCTCCAACTGTCAAAATTCTAATTTAAACACCTGCAGCTCATTAGACTCAATCAGACTTCCCTTCTATCTATCTATCTATCTATCTATCTATCTATCTATCTATCTATCTATCTATCTATCTATCTATCTATCTATC
>JAUMHQ010000048.1:4881139-4891796 GCA_032361165.1 Enteromius paludinosus
AAAAGGACCCAAAACGGCAGAAAAATGCTACAATGTATCATTTGTTGCCCTTGGTCCGGACCAAATGAACCGAACCAAAGATGTGAAAGCACCCTAAAAACCAGCATTGGTTTGCACCTAATTAAATTGATTAGTTTCTACAAAGGGACAGATGAAGTAGCACCAAAAATGTCCCGGAGCCAGTGGAGACATAATTCCTGATTATCATGACTTAGTACTGTATTTTAGGTGTCTGTCCTCTGTAAATGCACTACATAAACTCTAATATTTGGGATCTATGCACTAACAGCTTGTAACACTCCAAGTAGAAAGGACAATTTGAAATCACATCATATGACCCTTGAGATCTTCTGGGATATTCACTGAGAAGTTTATGATTAGGATGCAGCCATGGTTTGGTTGACTGATTTAACCTGTGGTCTCCATCTACAGTAAGATGCTGAAGCTCTGCGGTGACACAGAGGAGAAGTTGGCCCAAGAGCTGCTCGTCTTTGAGTTTCAGATAGAAAGAGATGTTGTTGAGCCTCTGTATGTGCTGGCTGAGGTGAGCATGTTTTTCCTGTCAAAGGTACACTGTGATACACATATTGCATTATTTTTATCTGCATGTAACCAAGATATATGAAATATTAGTAAGAATAAGCTATTTTTTAAATTGAGTACCATTTTTGATATTTGATACATCAGGTTTCAGTGGCTCATATAGTGTGATACAGAAGAATATGGAGCCTAAAATTAAAGAGGACAAAACAGAGACTTACATAAAATTCATGTAAACATACATTTTCACTCTGTACCTCCCGATAATATCCGAATTTAAATGATTATTTTTATGATCAAAGCTATGTAGTATGGGGGAACACATATGCAGCAGGTTGTTTAAGTAATTTGTGCCATTTGTGTATAAAAATATGTACATTAAAGAAGATACAGTGGACTTTATAAGGTTAGACGCTAATCCCTAAATGCTTACAATTTTGTGCACGAAGGTTGTATTTTATTCATACGGACATGATTTGTTGTTTAGGTGGAAATTCCGAACATTCAGAAACAGCGAAAACATTTAGCCAAACTAGTTCTGGACATGGATTCTGCAAGGACACGGTATGAGCTATTAGCAATTTTACTGTCAATTCCTTCTGCATTGCTCACATTGTGCTCAGACAGTGTCATTGGTCCTCCTGACCTCTAGGTGGCACCAGTCATCCAAATCTTCAAGTCACCCTACTAATGTGCAGCAGGGCGGAGCTAAGTCTGATTCCCTGAGAGAGGAAATGGAGGAAACGGCCAATCGGATGGAAATCTGCAGGGTGACGATTTCTTTCACTCTTTCTTTTTACAATTTTACTTCTGTATTATGACGTACTTACAAGATTTACCGCGGTTATTGAGTGAGGAAACTAGAGGGCGTGGCTTGTATTTATACTGGGAGTTTATTGGATGTAGTAAATAGGCATTTCATTCAGAAATTAATACTGATGGCCATAGTTGGAGGGGTGTGGTTAATGATGTCAGGCTCACGCCCAAGCCGTCAAACTGATGTCATCAGAAAATATTTAATATTTATGATAATATAGACCTACATGTCTTCTTTTCTGTAGGACCAGTTATCAGCGGACATGTACAACTTTGTGGCCAAAGAAATAGACTATGCAAACTACTTTCAAACGGCAAGTACCTCGGGGCACCAAAGGTGAAGTGTGTAATTTTGGTTGGAATGGCTTACGACATTTGTGTGTCTTCTTATTGGTCTTGCTGTAGCTCATAGAGGTTCAGGCGGAGTATCACAGGAAGTCTTTGGAGATTCTGCAGAGTGTGCTGCCACAGATCAAAGCTCACCAGGGTGAGACTCTCCACTTCCACTTTAATATCTGAGCATACAAGTTTGGTTAAGTGGTGGCTTTCAAGTGTGTGTGAGTCTGTCTGTAAACTTCTTTCTGTTGCTTTCTGGAGACTACATTTTAATATCAAATCACGTTGTGTTTCAGAGGCCTGGATAGAGAAGCCATCATATGGAAAGGCCTTAGAAGAACATCTAGCCATCAGTGGCAGGGAGATTGCGTTTCCTATCGAGGCATGTGTCACCATGCTGCTCGAATGTGGCATGGAGGAAGAGGTGCGAGACTGCTGTAAAAATAACTCAGCATGGCTTATTTATACCTGGAAACGCAGTTTGTTTTTACGTTTGTTTCTACATTTGTTTCTATGTGTGAAAATTATTGTCTGTGGTAATCAACAGCATGTCACAGGTGCCGTTCATAGGCGTTACGCTGAAATTATCTGGAAAGATCCCTGTGATTTTCACCTTGACAGGTGATCATGTCCAGATATAGTAGTACTGACTAGGGTTTCAGCATCATGTGGAACGTCCACAGACCACCTACAGTTATTGTATTGATATTTTAATATGGTCGAATGCTTGCCTTTGTTTATTTATTTATTTATTTAAATGCCCATAAATGACACGTAAAAATAACCACGATTAGCTGCTTTGAATGCCATTCACAAAATCTGTATTAACTATAAAAAGTTAACAAATTAATCACACCTGCAGGTTTTAGCTGGTGTCAGCGTGACCCAGGGTGGTGGCTAGGGGATGTAACATCTCCGTTCCCTCCTTCAGAGAACAAAGGTTACCTTCGTAACCTAGACGTTCCCCTTCAGTCGAGTCACTCCGACATTACATATGGGAACACACCCGTGGAAAAGGCCACCTCTTAGGAACCTCACAATCAGCCTGTGCTACAACTTCTCGGGGCACCGGTGCCAAACTGTGCCCATCCCCTGAGAAAGGAGGTCCTTTCTCACTGGGATTATCCAGGGAGGGGCTGCCACAAGGATCATTAGGTACCTGCAAAACCTGCTCCTCTGTGCAAGGGTCTGTGCAAGGAGGCTCACTGAGGCGGGCAGTCATGTTGACCGATTCCAGCTCCATGCCAAGAAAAGAGATCCTCTGCACCTCTGCAAGTTTGCTCTTTTCTCAGTTGACCTGAAGGCCCAGATGGCTGAGGTGGTAAAGCACCAGGTCGCTGTTCATGCACAACAGATCTCTTGAGTGAGCTATGATAAGCCAGTTGTTTAGATAGTTGAGGATGCGGATGCCAATCTGGTAAGTCGAGAGGCGTGACCTCAACGTAGCCATGGTCATCCATTCACAATGAATGCATGAACCATCCACAATAGCTGCCTCAGCGTGTTCTCAGCCCAGCCACTTGAGGCAGCTATCATGTCCGTCCGAAGAGGTGAGGAAACTTCTACACCCAGAAGCATGACGGATCGACATTCCGGAGAACACTTTTCCAACCCTGAGAAATTGCTCTGTTTTTCTCCTGGATTGCCCACGAAAGACCTCTTGCGGCAACTCCATGCATTCAGTAGGTCTATGCATACTGGAATGCAATCTGTGCACGCCAATGTTCATTGGCCTTTTCTTAAAGCTCAAATGCGATTGGTCTCTCCTGCGAGTTTCCATATGTAACGTTGGAGTGACTCGACTGAAAGGGGAACTTATTTTTATGCTACATAATGTTATTATAATAATTTAATATAATACATGTCTTGTAAGGAGAAAATTCTATTTATACTAATTTAGTTGATCTAATTTGATTATTTTAATGAATGAGTAATAATTTACCTAATTAAAAGGGTGACTTTTACTTTTAAAGTGACTTTCCTATAATTATTATTTTTTTTTAAATAAATGTGTTTAGGGTTCAGATCGCGCTATTACTTGAAGAATTATGCTCTCCAATCAGCTTATTATTTATATATATATATAATGGTTTTTATTGGTTTTTGCAAATGAACTGTATACTGTATATATACAGTACTGTGCAAGTTTTAGGCCACAAGTATTTTTACCAACAAAAAAATGGTTTAAGTCACTTATTTGTCTTTTGTCACTATATTTTGCGGTAGCATGTCAGTTGGAAATATTAGTTTACATTTCCAAGCATTATTTTTTTCATTAATTGTAATAATGCAGTGAGATTATTGTCTGACAACAGCAAGTGCTCCACACAGAGATCTGATCTGATCATTATCCAGTCTGTCTGGAATGACATGAAGTAACTGAACAAACTGAGACAGACTAAATCCAGAAGAACTATGGCTACATCTCCAAGATGACGGAAAAAACTATGGGCAAGTGTACCTCGGAACAGAAGCTGTTTTACCAAAAGCTGTAATCCCAAATATTTATTTAATTTAGTTAATAGAAGTTAATTGATAAATGTACTTATGGCATTATTTTTGAAAGCATCCTCACTTTACAGCATTTTTACACGAGTGTCTTAAACTTTGAACAGTACTGTAGCTTTGCAGCTAGGTTTTTTTAATCATCTTGGAGATGTTGGCACACTTATTCTGGCTTCAGTTTGTTCTGTTACTTCAACCAATTTTTTTTGTTGGTGACAATACTAGTGGCCTGAGACTTTTGCACAGTACTGTGTATATACATAAATAAGTATATACAGTATACAATATATACATAAATACAGTGTACACACATTTATTTTTTGAAAAAGTACTAGTATACTGTTTGTACTTGATATCATTGTACTTACTACATAAAACATACTTAGGAAGTACTTAAACTTCTCTTAAATTTACTTGTAAATATGTATTGCTGAGCATTTATTAATAGTTATCTCGAGGCTACTTTAAAAAGTTTGTAGAGACTAGCTTATGGGCCCTGGCCTTCAGTATAAGAACCACAGGTCTATTGCAAAAATGAACCAAAAAATCCATAAGTGCTAAGGAACAGAGCTTGGTACTGTATTTTACCACCAACACGGTCTAACTTCACTTTTCCTGTCACTTTAGGGTTTATTTCGGGTGGCCCCCTCGGCCTCCAAGCTGAAGAAACTGAAGGCGTCCCTGGACTGTGGGGTTATGGATGTGCAGGAGTACTCGGCCGACCCACATGCCATCGCAGGTGAGCATCTGCCTCTATCCTCTTAGCTTTTAAAACGTCCACTGATCTTCCCGCAGTGTCCTTTTAGTGGATCGCAGCTACAAAGTCTCAGATCCCATGGCAATTGGCGTTAAGTTCTGTCCCAGGTTAATTTGATCTTATTACTCTGGGCCTGGCGCGTGACCTAAGAGCCTACAGGTAGGGGCCCACAGCCGACAGGCGCTACACGCTGATGGTGGCTTTTGACAGCTCATTTGTCAGGCTTCCCTTTAGTATTACAGGCAGAGAATATCACACCTCCAGTCAGGTCCTATCACATGTGCTGTGCTTCCCTCTTTCACCGTGTCCCTGCCTCTCACCTTCCCTCTGACCTCTTTCCTTCCTCATCTGCTTCCCTCAGGAGCGTTGAAGTCTTATCTTCGTGAGCTTCCTGAACCTCTAATGACCTTTGAACTCTATGATGAATGGATCCAAGCTTCAAAGTAAGTATCGATGGTCTTCCCCAATGCACACTCCATTACCCAGTCCCATTTGCTATTTTTGTACCATTGCAAAATTCCAAAACATACCCTGATAGCAAATCTAGAAGACGTATTTTTAGAGTGGTTGCTCATGTGCAGTATATCTCTAAGATATTCCCTGTGTTAAAAATACAGATAAAATAAAATCTGAGATAAAATCTCCCAGGATGACCAAGTTAGTGTTCAGTTGGTTTTAACTAGTTAGACATGCCTGAAAAGCTAAAGGGGTCAAATCCTTTTTAAAACTTAACCAGCTGTAAAGAGGAAAAATAACGTTGCTGAAAAAAAAACTGCATACGGTGATTAGGTATGTTTTGAAGCCGGGATGTTGGTTTATGCTGGTTCTTTTCTTGCTTTATGTTGCTCTTTGCCAGCACATGACCAGCAAAGGACCAGCTTAAACCAGCATCTGGCTTCAAAACGTACCTAACCAGCATATGCAGTTTTTGTCAGCAGGGAAGGTGGATTCCATTTAAGACACTGAAAGTTTACAGTATGCTGCTTTCTGGGATACCTTCTTACAATTTTATGTAGGCTTCACAGATAAATTAATTACAATATCTTATTCTAATATCTGTTTGTTTATAGATTATGTTAGCTTAGCAACATGCGCTAATGCTAAACTCAGCTGGAATCACCTTTAGTTTTTATTTAGTAAATGTATAGTAACCATGGCTTTATGATATACAATATAGCTGAATAAATACAAAAACAACAGTATAAATAAGATGAATATCAAACACAGCAGCCAAAGCACCACACTCTATTTAGCATAACACCTCCTGTTTTTGACTTCGTCAACGCCGTGTCATAGCTGTGTGGGCGGAGCCGGCGCCTCACTGGAAAAGCATCGTGTTGACCCAGAGAATTGTATAAAATCATTTCTGCCTTTAGATGGAATAAGGTATGTAAAAAATTAATAGCCTATTAAAGTATCCATTTAGAAAATTGACTATGATTATACAATCACAAAACACGGTTACTATAGGTAAACCATGGTAAAAACAAATTAAAGGGATTGTGTATGAAATAAATGTTTTAAGAGATTATGACATTTAAATCACAAAAATATCAGGGAGTGACTTTTATTTGATTTGAGGTAGCCCCATCATAACTGGTTTGCGGTGCAGGTTGGACAGGACTTATGACAGCTCATTAAGAGTTCATATGAATATTAAGCTTGATATGCTTCATAAGCTGAATATCCATAACTGCTGTCAAAGTTCTGATGTTTTGTGCTACCGGCTCAGATTGTGCTACCTCCGTGTTTATTCAGCAGCATATATATCTTGAAATTGTCTTTTTTGTGCTTCCGTCTCACTGTTTTTAAACCATTGGGCAAAATTTTTTATCTGGCCAGGGCCCCACAAGCCTTTGGCGGGCACTGGGTTAACTACTAGTGTAATAGTTTTTATACTGAATTTTACACAAAACTTAAAATGGAAGAAAAAATCAAGCAAACGCTAATCTTCTTCTGTGTTTGTTATCCTCACTGTGCAAAAAAAGAAAAAAAAGATGAGGTTTGTTCATATTCTGTATACTGTTCCTTAAAGCATCTCTCCCTGTGTCTTTTCTTTAGCATTCAAGATATGGATAAAAGACTCCAAGCTCTTTTGTGTACATGTGAGAAACTACCAGCAGACAATCTGAACAACTTCAGGTGGGTGGTGCTTGTTATTTACCTATTATTTGTCATTTCTGATGAGTCACGAATGCACAAGCTCATTAGAAGAGAGTAGTGTCAAATCTCTGTCATATCCTGAGCGATGCAGCAGCTCCTTCACTGACAGGAAGTGGGCATGTTTCTGAAATTATACGAGTTCATTAGAACATTTTTGAGTTCGGAAATGTCCTTCAGTTCAACCTGTTTAGTGTGCCAGCTATACAGACACTGTTTCTGGCCAAGACAAATTCAGCCTTTCATTTTGCCCTGATTGATTTGGCCCAAGACTAAGAGCAACACAAATAAATAATACATCATAAATCTAGGATTAAGTTTAAACAAAGCTTCCTTTTAAGAAAATAAGGATGCCTGTTCGTATGGATTATGCATTTTATTTACAATTCAACAACGAAATTCTGTGATCATTTGGCATGTCTTTACTTGTAGCCAAGGTTTCCAGATATATGCTGTGGGTCTTGAATGTTTGACTGCATCTGCCTTCTGTCAGACCTACTGAAATATTGATAATATACAGCGACAAGAATAGCAAATGTAAAAGTGAATGCTAGGACAGGGATAGACCCTTTGGTCAAACTGAGATTATAACTGAAGTATTTTTTTTTTCCGAAACAGATATTTAATCAAGTTCTTAGCCAAACTCACGGAGCATCAAGACGCAAATAAAATGACGCCAGGTAATATTGCAATAGTTCTCGGACCCAACCTGCTGTGGACACATTCAGAAGGGTGAGAGCATGTCATGTCATCCGTTTCGATTATTTTATTGATGTGCGGATCAACAAATTCACAAAGCAATTTACTGTACACTAAAAAAAAAAAAATGTATTATGTAGGCTACTGTACGTATGACTGTGACGCACAGTGTTGTTAATGCAACCTAAAACTAATAAAAGTAATTTTCTTGAAATAAAATTGCAGTAAGATTACTGCTGAGCAATGATTAATCGCAATTAATCGCATCCAAAATAAAAGTGCATAATATTGAACATAATATTTTGTGTGTGTACTTTGTATATTAATTATGTATATATAAAGACACACACATACAGCATATATTTAGAAAATATTTGCATGTATACATTTATATTCATATAATTTATTTTAAAAATATTTTTTTTTCTTAAACATACACATGCATGTATGAACATTTATGTATACATAATAAATATACACAGTGTACACACACACATATATTGTGTAAACAAAGACTTTTTTAAAAAGCAATTAATCACAATTAATCGTAAATTAGAGTAAATTAAAAAGAAAAAAATTAGCAAAGCTCTTGCAATTATTTAAGCTAAATTAAATAAAAAATGTACAAATAAAAGCTAATTAAAAAAAAAAATACTACTGTAATAATATATAAATAATACAAAACAAAAAGCATTTTTGAAGACCGTGTCTATCAAGGTTTAAGAATGATAACACTTGTGTATATATAAATATATATATATATATATGTACAGTATATATAGTTCATATGGCTTTTGTACTATATTTTCAGATTTCTGTGTAAAACTGACTGCTATTTAATGCTTGTTGTGTTCCAAAAAAGGACATACATGAATTGCATTTGATATTTTACTTTAGATATATTTTGAAATATGTAATGTGTAGATCAAAAGGGTCTTTGATCTTTTACAGGAACATGACAGAAATGATGACCACCATGTCCCTGCAAATCGTGGGTATCATTGAGCCGATCATTCAGCACGCGGACTGGTTCTTCCCTGGAGGTTCGATAGAAAGAGCGTTGAAAACATATTCGCACACACGCGATCGTCTCCTCCTGCGAGATTTGGACTCATTTGTCTTTGCTATTCTTAGAAATCGAGTTCAACCTGACAGGCAGTTACGGCAGCCCGGTCCACACCAACCACAACTCCAACTACAGCTCCATGCCCTCGCCCGATATGGACCAATCAGAGCGCAAGCAGCAGCACGACCAGAGCCGCCGCCCACTCAGTGTTGCAACTGACAACATGATGCTGGAATTCTACAAGAAGGATGGGTAAGTAGTTCAGCACTCTTGGCTCTGTCTGCCTCCTCCATCTCTCCTCGATTCCTTACCCTCCCACACTCTTCCTTTAGCTTCTCACACCATCCCGTATCTTAAAGGGACAGTTCACCCACAAATTTCATCATTTGCTCATTCGTACCAGACCTGTACAACTTTACCATGAAACAAAAGGTATGTTTTTAAAAGAATGTCCTGGCAATATGGCTTAGTGTGAATATCAAATGAAAAGGGCGGGAAAGCAGTTCAGCAAATAAATGTGCTCTGGGTTACCGAGTGAAGCACAGCACAGTGTTTAGTTGAACACGAGCAACCCATGATCCAGTGTTTTCAGTTTCTCAAAGCAGTTTGGTTCACAGTAAATGCATCTGCTCTTAGTCGCTTAAAATGTCGGAAAGCTCGCTTATGAGTGGACCATTAACTGTGAATGTATTTGTAGTATTCTTAGCTTCAAGTACTTATTTTTTCACTAGGGCAGTATATTAATCTTTAATGTTCCATAGAACAAAGAAAGTCCCATGGGTTTGGATCAGCATTAGAAAATGACAACCGAATTTTTACGTTCCTTTGAAATATCCTTTTAAATTAAACATCACTGCAGTAACATTCTATTACTGACAGGGTTCAATAGTGCCCCTGAAACCAATTAGCTGTGGCTGAGGAGACAGCGGCGGATAGCTAATGTGTCCAGCTACTAATTCACTTAGACCGGGACGTCAGTCACATCGTTATCCAGTAACCTTTCGGTGTCATTTGTTCTCAATTGGAGTTGAGCTCCTGGAGCGTCTCAGGCGACTCCCACAACCTGCCCTCGTTTGAATAGAGCTGGTCACGGGCTGCCACGGTCTCTATGGTAACGTGGATGGAGTGTTGAAGGAGGGCCGCGGCCCGTTTATCATTCACTGAGGGGGTTGGATTTCTCCCGCTATCGACAGAGACACGTGGCAGATGTGCCAGGCTCTGACTCATGCCACCTGCAATGCTCCAGCAGGTGGAAAAATACCACATACGGAGGAGGAGATCCAGACTTCTGTTAGATAGAGTCCCACTCCAGACTGGCTTACGACAAGTATTGCGTTCTGGTAAATATTTGGCAACCACTGCTGCCAGTTTTGCACATATTAAATACAAGGCTGTGAGGAAGCATTTTTGAATGTGCTTTAATGAAAGGATTCATGGAAGGGGAATAGCAGTCATTATAACTGGAAGGAACTACGTTTAGACGTTGTTAATTTCACTCCCCTGCACTGCAAAAAAAAAAAAATAATAAATATCAATATGCAATTCATAACTATATTTCTACCTAATTTAACTGCTAAACTATTATGTATTTGTTTATTTAGTTTGATTTAGTGTTATTAAAGTAATATCAATGATTTTTTATTAGTGCTGTCAAATGATTAATCGCGATTAATCGCATCCCAAATAAACGTTTTTCTTTGTTTAATATGTTTGTATGTGCTGTGTATATTTATTAAGTATATATAAATACAAACACATGCATGTATATATTTAATGAA
>JAUMHQ010000048.1:4894743-4906858 GCA_032361165.1 Enteromius paludinosus
GTAATGGCGCATAAGTAACACATAACTGTAACAGTCTATAAGTAACACGTTATGGTAATGCACATAAGAAACTTAACAGCACATAAGTAACACTTAACGGTAATGGTGCATAAGTAACACATAACTGTAGTGGCACACAAATAATGTTTAACGGTAATGGTACATAAGTAACACATAACTGTAACAGTCTATAAGTAACACATTTATGGTAAAGGCACATAAGTAACTTAACGGCACATAAGTAACACTCAACGGTAATGGCGCATTAGTAACATGTAAAGGTAATGGCACAAAAGTAATAGTACTTCTCTGATATAATTGGAATTGTTCAATTACAAGTAACATAACAAAAAGTATCTTCACATGGTTCAATGCTGTTGTGGATAAAAAGCGTATTAAAGCCACCTTAAAATGCCAAAACCAAATAACATGAAAATATCAGGTTACTTTCCATAAAAGTTAACAATGTAATCAAATTGTCTACTGTTTTAGGAGCATCGTACATGTAACGCGTTACTATTTAAAGTAACATTCCCCAGCACTGATTGTGGTGAACTGTTGATTCTATTGTTGTTACTTTCTGAAAAACTGCAATAAGCTTTATTTATTTATATTTTATATGAGCATAGCAGAGATTTTGCACTGAGGCAGGACAGGTTTAATTTCAAAGGAAACAGATATTTCACCTTGCTCCCCAATGGCTCAGTGTAACCGAATCCCTGTGCAGAATGCCAGGAAACAGTCTGATGTGCCCCTCTCCTGCTGCAACACACATTCAACACCCTTCGCTGACTTCGCCTCTAACAGTGTTCTGGGAACTGAATTTGCTTTTTACTCTCTCTCTCCTTGTGTCGTTTTTCAACATCCTCATCATGGCCATTTCCATCATTTCTCTCTGTACTGTAAACATGTCTTGTCGCTTCACTTTCGTGGCCATCGCTCTCATTTGCATGATCCTACAGTAGATTTCTTCAGTTTGGAAATTCCCTCCATCAACGTCAATCTGGACAGCCTGTTGGACGAGTTCAGGGTGGTCCCGTGTCGGAGCTCCTTTGCTGCGGTCAGCTCTCCGGAGGGGGAGTCCGTGTCCGAGGAGGAGGGCCAAAGCACCACGCTATGACCCCTGAGCCCACCCAGCAGCATGCCAGCTTCGCCCAGAACCCATCCACTCCTGCTGAGGCCCAACTGGAACCCCACCTTGGCCAAACCCTCAGTCACGGATACTACCCGAGAGAATCGATAAGACGCCAACCACACAACAGGTGCCATAAAAAAAAAAGCAACAGAATGGATTTCGTTCAAATTGCCACTGGAGGAACCTGGAGTTTTGTGTTCCAATTCCTGTTTCTCTCTGAACGATTCTGTCTGTTTCATTTTGTTGTCGTGTTGTTGGTTTCATTTGATTGGGATGTTTTTTATTTCTGCCTTATCAGAGCTGCAATTACAATACAATGCACATAGGGAGCGGCCTGCTGACTTTAAAGGAACCTCGTATACTTTGTCTTGCTGGAGGCTTTGAACTGAGACGCACCCTCATGGTATGAGAGTAGGCCGTCTTTGTTTCCCTACAGGGTCCATGCTATGCTCTTTATAGATGACTTGGTGGCATATAGCATGTTTAAGTCTAGTTTTGCAATGCTGAGGTATTCTTTCTTACTTTCTTTCTCTCGATCCTACGCTAATCACTGCTTTACCAATCCAATTCAGTTGACCTTTCGCTAAGTCCCACCTTAAAGTGCTACTGACCAGTTTGGCCTTAGCAACTGTTGCTGCCCATTGTATTACCAGGGAAGTGCTCGTTTCTAAAAGAGATCTATAACTCAAACAGTAAAGCACAACTCTAGCAATGCCGAGGTCATGAGTTAAATTCCCAAGGAGAGCAAGAATTGATCAAATCTATATAGGTAAGCTCCCAACAGTTACATATTTGGTTACAATGCAGTTGCAACACCAGGTGACCAAAATGTAAATGTCAATTTAATGTCTAATGTCAATGTTAATTTGATTTCCAAAACCGTTGGCAGCTGACATTGTCTGACCAAAACCCAATGTTAAGACAATGTCAAACAGACATCAACCTGATTTTAATCTCATGAGGTGAATTGAAAACATTCTCCTGAACATGGAGAATGGTAAACTGAAGTGTCCAATTCATTCCTGCTGTGAATTTAGTCAAGTTTGCAGCAACAGAAACTGAGGGGGGCGGGGCTTAGCAGGGAGTCAATCAATTTGCTGTAACATTTAATATGCGCGTTTATCTGTGGCAGAATGTGATCAGAACTTTCTGAAACGCACATAATACGGCAACACAGTTACAACTGCTGCAGTAAAGTGTATTTTCTTAAAGAGCCAATACAATAAAGCAGTACACGGAAGCAAGGTAGGAAATCCAGGGTTCCCACAGTCATCAGGGAATTTAATAGCGTTATGGAAAATAATCAAGGAATTTTCTATAGTCTGTATGTTTTTCTGTTCTGAAGTGTTTCTTTTTTTGTGAGAGTTTGCGATTTTTGAAAATCCTGAAATCTGTTCTTTGAAATTCATCGGTCAGAAGGTTTGGGAACCCTGGAAATCTCAATTCTTCGCCTTTTACCTGCAACACAGAAACATTGCTTGTGCTAAAACGATTCACTGCAAACAATTTCCTGCAAAGGTTTCCTAAAACACTTTTGGCAGCCACTGGTTCTGTTCCAATGCACTGCCTTGCATTTTCTGTTGTCTTTCTGCACTCATACGCCCTCCAAAGTGCTTCAAACGCAGTGCCACACTTTCCCTTCTGTATATACCAATACTGTACATAAAGATGTGTAGATAAGTGTCAACGAGAGGACAAATGTAAAGGCAAATATGAATTATATATTCATAAATGTGACATGCCATATTTATCTTGTATAGAAATGATGTTCTAAGTATTATTTTGTCCCTGAACACTTTTTGTCAGGTTCACATAGCAAGTGAGTTTTTTGCACTTTTGTAAGCCATGAACTAGATGTAGAAATATGAATGCAGACGTGGCAGAAGTTTAGGTAGAGTTACTCCCGAGAGAGATTTTATCCCTAAACCGCCCTCATCAATAACAGCCTTAATCAACAGCATAAATCAACCGTATAGCTACTTACAAAACTGCATAACATCGGTTCAGTCTTACTCTATAAATACAGTATTACTGTATAAATACCGGTGAATTATATAAAAGAAAATACAATGGCCCTAAAAAGCTGTGATGTATGGAATCTGCAAAATAACGATATTAGATCTAGAACTAAGTAACAAGTGATTTGGTCCGATTACTTTTACTGTCAACTACTGGTTGTACGAGATTATTTCCTCACCGATGTCATTCATCACATGAACTAACTAGTGTCTGCTTACTTTTTAGGGCCGCTGTATAGCCAGCAAGATCTCACAGCAATTCGTGCGCATTTTACGCGGTGGCTAATTCGTACGACGTCACTCATGCGATTTATTTATTTATTTATTGCTCAATCTCACATATTTTACGAGTTGCCAATTCGTATGAATTCGTACGAATGACCTACTGCTAACCCCGCCCCTAACCCCACCCGTCACCGTTTTTGACAATTTGAAAAAGAGTGAGGTCGTACGAACCAGGGACGGATTACAGACCGGGCCAGAGGGGCCGCTGCCCAGGGGCCCTTGGGGTGCAGGGGGCCCCTAGCCCAAAAGCAATTTTCATTAGCCCGACCAGGAACTCACCCAAACGTTGTGCGGACGTTGTCCGAAGGTTGTGCACAGAGGCCCACGCGAACATTTCGCCCAAACGTTGTGCGAACGTTGTGTGAAGGTTTTGTACAGGGGCCCACACAGACCATAATCCGTCCCTGGTACGAACTAGGATGAATTAGCCACCTCGTAAGATGCATGCGAATTGATCGTGAGGCTGTGTTGGTATAGCATATCACTCCATAAAATCAATGGGAAATAGATTTTGTAACTTGGCAGGGATCATTTCGTAATATCACCTCAAAGATATCAGGCCCAAAAGATCCTTCAAAGTCTCATTGCTTTTCCCCAGACACATAATCTGATGCCACATTGAGATGGCTTATTCGTTTTGTTTCATGGGTATACAGCACTACGAGACTACCGGATGCTGCAATTCCTCTTGTCTGAACTTGTACAAAAAGCACAGGAGTTTATTAAGGACAACCAAACATTAGCTCAATTCTGTCCCATGGAAGGAATGGGCACAGCGAACCGTCTCCGTTCTCAAACGAAGGACTCTACTTCCAACGATGGATAGCCATGGCTTGTATTTCTCTCTTTGAATAAGCATTAGTGTACGTCAGGGACAAAAGGACTTTTTTTTTTTTGCTGAAATCTGTGATATGCCTCAGTGTGTGTTCTTGATGAAATATAGTCTAATGATTATTGGTGACTGAGTTATAGTTGTAGTGATTACACAATGATAATTGCAAGTGCCCTCACATTCAGTATTTATAACCTGAAGCTAACGGCGAGTTTCGTGCGTACGTGAGGTTCTGTCTGTGCCGTTTCCCGCGGTGTTCTGTGAGGAGGCAGTCGTGTCTGTTCGAGTGTGCTGACTGAATGTGATTTCGCCTTATAGCAGCTGCAATAGACGCATGGTTTATTTTCTTTATGCTCATCTCTCTCTCTGTTAGCGCTCATTATGAATGCTTATGTTGTTGGTATTGAAGACGCGGGAGGGTTTTATACAGTATGTACATGCATCTCATTCCAGTTCAATACTGCATCTGTTGCACATGCTTTTTTTAGGTGAAAAGGCACAGGTGTATGTTATCTTAATGCGATTTGTAAATCAGATGTGCATATTAATTGACAGGTGACGATGTTTCGCATTTATATCCAGTATGAAGAAATTATTCAAAACAGAATGGGTGTAAATGCCACCATGGAGCTTTTTAAACCTGATGAATTGTACACATGTCATTTTCACTGATGATTTGACCCACACAGAATCTGCACAGGTCACGCTTCACCCCAAAATCAGAAGAAACAATCGAGAAATTACGTTTTATTCAAAGAACAAGAAGCTGCGATTAGTTCAAATCAAAGGATTTTCATGATGATTAAGCACAATGTCATTAATAGAATTTAAATAAAGTGTAATATATTTCAATTGTGCTTGTACTATCATGATAGTATGTGCTGTATGTAAAAAAAATAAAAAAAAATATTTGTATAACAGTAATTTTTAATGTAATTCCAAAATGCGCAATAAAAAATCTTGATAGTCATAAATATTGTAATTTTAAGGTGTTTTTGTTTTTCGATTTTGGAGTGAAATGCCCTGACCTGGACCTGTTGTTGTGATGCTTTTCATTGCATTTTATGCACTGAAATCTAGTGAAATCAGTACAGAATTGCCTTAGCATTATCAAACAAGTCAAAATTTATTTGAAACCAACATGTAAAGGGCAGAAATCCACAAAGATATCTGCTGGCACAGATTCCACGCAGCCCTACTAATGAGATTTCATTCCACAACTTCTCTTATTACTTGCTTGAATCAAGACGGCGATGCAATTACAGTGCAATTATAGTACAAATGTTCTATTCGAAATGGGATTCGTCAAATAAAACAGTCATCTAATGCACCTATTACAAAGACATCATTTGTACCGATACATTTATTTCATTTTCAACATGAAATGATATGTTCAGAAAAAAACAAAACTAATCGTACAAAGAAGCCACAAAGTAATAACAGTGACAAACCGACTCTTTCTCAGTCATCTGTTTTGAACATTTAGGTTACTATTTCACCCGTTTACATCATCCTTTGAAAACCAGCAATTTGGAGTGACAGAGCATGCGTTTAATTATTCCCTTTAGAAAATCACATGTGTGTTCATTAAAGCATTACCAGATGATAAAGGGAGTCGACGATGAGCCAGGGATGTGTGAACAGGCGATTCAAAGGTGATAAGTTGATCAGTGCACATTGTCCAACGATGTACAGCCCTCTTCACCCCCCCCTCGCTTACCAAACTAATGTACAAATCTGCCTGTAAATCACCCTCCTCAGCTTAGCATATCAGTGGAAGAACACAGTCTGTACTGTGAAGCCTGCCGCAGTCCTTATCAGAATGTCAGAAATACATAGATATATATTAAACTCTACATTTGTAATACTTTTGGTCTAAGTGCTTTTGTTTTCTTGTGCATTGTTCACCTCGAACTGCTGTAATAAGAAAGGCTATATCCTGAAATGACGGAAGGGGAGACAGGATATCGATCATCATTTATGTTTTTAGGGAACAAAAAGTGAAAACTGAAGTCTGGTGATTATCTCAATATAAACTCATATGTTGCCTAAAGGAAGATGATCCGCATTCATTTCATATAATTGTATACGTAAAAGTCAGATATTTTATTATGAACTCAAGCTTGCTTTTTTCAGGCTTCCAAAACCAAATGATCTGGGCTACGTAATTCATATTTATTTAGTTTAACACAAAATATAGTGTTTTAAATGTAACAAAAGCTGTCACTGGGGCAGTATCTTTTCAAAAGGTACATGTCTATACCTATAGGGTGCATTTTGGTACCATAAAGGTACATATTAATACTTAAAGTGTATATATTTGAAACTAATAGATACAAAAGTGTACCACCATAAACATCTTGTATTGTTATTTCTGAGAGTGTACATTCTTTTATGTTATATATATATATATACATAATAGTTGTAGCCGATGCTTTTAACTCTGGAAACTCTCAAAGTCTGTGAAAAGGGTCCATTGAAAAGTCTGCTAGATGTCAATTCACAAACAGCAGCAGAAGGGACTGCATCTTTATATAGCCTAGTCTCATTGGTGTGCATTTCACGAAGACTTGAGCAAACGCATTTGGGACAAATTGCTACTTTAAACTGAGCAGTCCTTTAACTTCACTTGAGCAAGCTCTGAGCAGCAAACTGACCTCTGGGAGAAGACACGTGGGTCAACGGGTGAACACACACACACACACACACACACATACGATTCTGAAGTGCATTGAGGCAGCGTTGCTGTACAGGTAAGTCACAGAAACACCCTCCAATCAAGTAATGACTGCTAACTTGTGCAGAATGTGAGGTATTAGTCATTCCAGGGCTGAAACTAGCTGAAGACGTTCGCCAGCCTGTGAGACAAGAATAACTGGCCAAGCGAGGGTGCGTTTCATTCCTTTCAAGCAATGCAAGCCGCGGAGAGACGCTCAAGCCTCATCACACCCTTCTCCGTCCTCCATTCTCAAACTTGCTGTGTCCATGGTATTTGTAACCCAATCCCACCTTGTCTAAAAGATCAAGTGACAACCAGACGGCCAGCTCCTCTTCCTCTTTCTCCTCACAGTAACTCAAGATTACCCCGTTGTTCCTAACAGCTTTGAGTGCATTCAGATCCAGAACAAAGCCTTTGATTAGAGTAACATATTTGACTGTTTTGCACGGATGCCTCCATATGCCTCCCCTCAAGACATTCACAAGACGAGCCAGAACAAGCTCCGGCAGTTCTTCATAAAGCATACATTGTGTCTGGTGAAGCAGTAACACATGCGAAGGTATGATCCATACTGCTCTTAAAGTCATTTATTCTTACATGAGGTATCGAGCGCTTCCGGACGCGTTAAGCCAACAAAACCCAAGGAAGTGTGGCAGCCACCAGAGCCAGTAAGGTGAAAGTGACCATTAGGATCAGAAGACAGCAGGAGATGGTGCAAACCCTCCGTCCATTGATGCTGTAGTCCTGCTGAATGGCTGAAGTCGTCCCAATGTCAATAACATCACCCTCGGTCATGGGTCGACCCAACTCACTGATTATGAACACTTCTGAAGCGTCTTTAGGACAGACGAGTCTCCTTTTACACAGTCGGCACGAAACACCCCTCAGACACCTGCAGATACAGCCGAGACCCCCAGCGTGAGACCCACCGGGGAATACAGGAGAGGGCAGAGGCGGCACTTCCAGGGTCTTTCCGATCCTTTTGGCTTCGACCGTTGAGACCGTGAATCCGTGGAGCTTGGTGATGAAGGTCAGGTGTCTGCAGACCGGGCAAAGTATATTGTCCCGTTTAATGGATCTGTTCAGGCTGGTGTTGAGCAGGGTTCGTACTAAGCAGTCGTGGCAGAAGTGATGCCCGCAGCTGAGCGTCCTAGTGCTGTCCGAAAGACTCTCGTAACACACCGGACACTCGCTGTCCCGAGCCTCCTCGTCCATGTCTCTCCGCTTTAGAAACTCCACCTGGATCCCCTCGAGTGGTGCACAGCTGCCCGCGGTAACACGCACGCACTCTGGCGCGGGTACCCGATACTCTAGTGAGATTACAGGCGGAGAGCGTGACGACACAGCCGCTGTCACGCCAGAAATGTTGAAAAACAAGATCTTTTGTTCAGATGAAAAAATCTAGAACCAGTTCAAGTTCAGGTATTAGTGTCTCTTTTTTGTTTTGTTTCGTTTTTACAACTTAGACTACTTAAAATTTTGACGTAACTTGTTATAATAACAACAGCAACAACAACAATAGGCATAATAATAATATTTATAGAATTTATTTTTATTAACAATAATAATTCAGCATTAGCCTACATTATTTTACAATAATATTAATGGATTATTATTGTTACATTACACTAAAAAATATATAGTTAATTATATATTATTGTAATTTTTTTAAAATAAATATTTACGATAATAATAAAATTATAAATAGCACGATAATTATTATTATTTCTTAGAAGTATTAGTAGTATATAAATATTTATAAAGACAAATGAAAATGAATAGCATCCTAAATTGACCATTTTATTATTTTATTAAACATTTTAGTTATTATTATTAGTAATAGTATAATAGTAAAGATTAATAAATGTACAAAAATAAAATTGAAAACAAGACCTGCTTAAAAAAAAGTAAATAAATAAATAAAATTAATTGATAAAAAAACGAATAAGCCTTCAATTTAAAAGAAGAAATGCAGTTTTATTTACGATTATAGTATAATTTATTGATATAGCCTATATATAGTGGGTGCAGGACAGCTCATTTATGTAAAGTAAACAGCGCCAAATTATTCCCAAAAATTTCTTCATAAAGTGGACAATTTGGGACCAAATGTTTCACTTGGACCTGGTATGACTGTGTTTTGTTACTTACGCTACCTTCTATCAAAGTTATCTAACATAGATGAATCTGTTCCGACACAGTTTGTCCCTGAGTTCTTGTCATATATTATTACCATTCTCTAAACTATAACCAATAAAATGTGATAATGTAAGGTCTCTGAATAAATGTTAGTTTGACTGTAATTTGTGATTATCCAGATAAAAGTTAACTCTGAGTTCTCGATTTATTTGATAACCTTGTTCTAAACTAAGAATAAACGGATAAACTGTGAAATGTGAGAAAAGTTGAAGGTGTCTGAATATTTTTGGGTTTGACTGTGTACATTATTTTTTATTCTGGAGAGCTCACGCGCCATCTTGTGGTGTGATATTCGGCCAGTTGTAAAATGAAACATGAATCTCCTTTATATTTATAATATTCTCCTTTATTACACACCGATATATGTCTATTGTGTCCATTTCAGGTTCGGAGAACCCTTGCGATGCGTCATAAATAAGAATTCGCTTTACGTGCGTTTCACTGACGCTCACACGACGCAATGACGCGGTGTCGTCATCTTACCGGAAGCTGAAGGGGAAATCAGTGGAGTCGCGTTGGCATTTCTCTCAGCCGACGCGAAGAGCGTCGAGCGCAGGAGATACCGAGCCCGCTCGCCGACCTCAGGAACAGGACATGATAAGGTAAACGTTTCGGAACGCTTTTCATTTAATCAGTGATTAAACACCGGTTCGATGGGACGGTACCGAAACGCAGGGCTTTCTAACTGAAACAGACAGTCATCTCAAGCTGTCATTTTCTGGCCAGAGAAGACCAACAGTTGCCGAAACCTGATTTTTTCACGAGCCGGTTTCTTTAGGCGCGCAGCCAAAACGCCTTATATAAAACGAAACAACGTGACCCATATATAACGTTAGAAAATGTAAACCGAAGATGATTGCATTCTGATGGTAAATATTTCAATGTTATAGACTCGATATTGACTTTAATTTGCAACGTTTAATGTTGGTGACATCCGCTGGCCTCCCGAGAGAAACCTCAATATTTCGCGCTCTGGTCTCGCCTTCAGTGAACTGTTTTGCTGATGTTAAGTATTTTATATTCATCATTTTTATTTGAATTGAATGATGACCGCTAGTCGTCTTCTGGAGTGGTCTTCTGACGTCATTGGTCTTACGTCTTAACCTAGCAAACAAACGTAGCATTTGTTTGCTAACTCATGTAACGTGACATCTTTACATAGATATCTGATATAATTACATGAACACCTTGTTTGTGTTATTCACTGTTTACTTCCGTTATTTAAACTGTTGTCAGTTATCTTGTTAATAACAGTACTGATAAATACTAGCGTTACGTCTTGCACGCACAGAAGTAAACAGAACACGTAGTTGTCAATTTACATCGTGATATTAGCCATTTTTGTTTTGTCATACCACAATATATAATTAAAGACTTCTTTGTATGATGCTGACGGTATTTGTAACTGTACTTGCAAGCAGATCAGATAACTCAGTGGTAGCACAGATCTCGTCCCCTAATGTTTTGAGTTGAGTATTACTCGGCAGGAAGGTGTGTGCCGGATTGTGATTATTGGAAATAATGTCATCCTTGGAAACAAAAATCTGGCCTTTCCTCTGAACCCCTCACTGTGGGTATTACTGGCAAAGAGTGTAGGTTGCGGAAAGCATTGCGTTAGACAGGAACCATCCCACTGTCCTGTGGTGCGGGACAGTCACTCTGTGGCCGGACAGATGGCCTCACTGTCAGGAGTCTGTTTGGGAGGGGTGAGGAGCTCTACGTGGTGGCTTAAGACATTATAAATGACCACAATTGAAACAACATCAGTTTTGACAGCCCTCAGGAGAGCAAATCCCACTGGAGCCCCATTCTGCTCCAGAGCAGACATCTACTGCTGCTTTGGTGTTTGACCTGTGATATTGTGTGCGTTTCTTTGGCAGATGTTGTTTCTTTACATTAGACCCAATTCTTGACCTAATACAAAAGAAGTTTAATATTGTGACATTCAAATAAAATAAATAACTTAAAGATATTTATCCTATGCATTAATTAACATTCGCTAAAAAAAGATTCTGACGACATATGACAAGCAAACAGACCGTAATGAGGGTGCTATTGGATCATTTGGTCTGGAAATCCCTTGTAGTCATTGAAAGCAGGAATCTAGAAGTGCTGGGTCACAACATGTGACACTCCTGAGAATTCGGAAGAATTGCCGAGACGTCTGGAATATCCCTTGACCGTTTTAGAAACCGAACAGGTTCGTCTTGCTTATAGAGGCCTTGTTTTGAATGAAACGGATGGCTTTGGCCTACAGCTCTTCATCATGTCACATCCAATGAGCGACTGCATACAAAAAGACCTATGATAGGAGTTATTTGTGTGAAAGTTTCGGGAAAACATTGGATCTCTGTGCCGCTGGTCAAACAAATGATGCCCCAGCACAAGACGGGGGATGAAGAATGTTAATGAGAGGTCATTTTCGGTCACACGTGGGTTATAGAGGCACAAACATCCAAGCGTGCTTAATGTTTAAAAAAAAGGACAATATCTGTGGCCATTGATCTTATTATGAGCAAGCTTTTATGATGGAAAAACCTTCACGTTTGATCTCTAAAAAGCTTATAATCTATGTTTATAATCTGAAAATGTTGTCCTTGTGTGTTTGTTCTACTGTTAAGCACAAAAGGAGCTCTCGTGCTATGATTTAACCAATAAATGGCTACTTTTCTCATTTTCTGGGAGAACACATCGGGCCAATTCATCCTGAAATTATAATTATTCCTTTACTCTCTTTTGCTCCAATTACAAAAGCCTTTAGACTTCCTGTCCCACCAGCAAAGGTCCACGGATGCATATGTAACCCATTCAAATCTAGCAGTTACTCGTAGATTCTTAAAGGTGCCATAGAACTGAATTTAGCTTGGCATGGTTGAATAATAACAGTTCAGTACATGAACATAACATACTGTGAGTCTCAAACACCA
>JAUMHQ010000048.1:4959477-4969668 GCA_032361165.1 Enteromius paludinosus
GACGTTGCCACAGTTCTTCTGGATTGAGTCTGTCTCAGTTTGCTCTGTTACTTCATGTCATTCCAGACAGACTGGATAATGACCAGACCATATCTCTGTGTGGAGCACTGGCCGGATTAGTGTAAACGATAGACGTTTATATTATAAAATATTATAAAGTAAAACATTTTTGTAGATGCAGTATGCTACTACTCTATAGGTACTCAAGATTAACAAACCTGTCTGTTTTAGGTCCCTTTTAACCATTTCTGCTACAAAGAGGCTGTTTGTTGAAAAATGGGGCAGCTTTTCAAGGAAGTTTGTTTTATCAAACAGTTTCAAACTCCCCAAAACAAACTCAATTTTGGCCTTAAACGATATCACCATCTCTTTAGTTTGAACTATATTGGGGCCTAAAAGAATCAGAAACACAGCAGATGGTCACAAGAAAAAATGTACAATAAACCTTGCTGAACTGTATAAATGGAAAGAACTGTAGGATTTGGTATTAGTGCAGCATGTTCCACTTCTAAGCCTGAACATTTCCAAATCATCCCAGCCACAAAAGGCTGTTGACATATATTGTACATCGTTTGCCCATGACCATCAATCAAATGTGAAATTGTGGTGTTTTCAGATTTATTATATTCCAAACAGACTCTTATCAGAAAAGAGCACACCTAATGATAGGCCTGTCAACTCACACTTCCTCCCAGTGTCCCTCACAACATCCTGAGTGAGTAAATCAGAAATATTGGCAGAGCGTGGCGCGGAGTGGCCGGAAACCCTCTGGAAGCGTGGATGGTTTCTGGTGTGGGTCCAGCCTGACCCCAGCCTCCCGTTGAGGGAGCTTCTCTAACTTTCATCCGTTAAGGAAACATCTGGACACTGATGGCCCAGACTGATGTGTGTGTGTGTGTGTGTGTGTTTGAGCAGAGGACTCTGGAATGTGTGCATTCGGACGAAAAGACAGTAAATGGCAATGCTCAGCCAAGCATCATTTTTCATCGTCATTCATTTTAAACATATTTGGCTCTTTTGCCAACCTAAACATCTATCAACCACGCAAACAACTGTAACTACCAGAAAACTTTAACCGCCGCATAGAAACATACTGGTAATGTGGTGTACAAAACAAAGATATTTGAAAAAACTGCAGGTTTTTTGGCAGTTGCAATCCATATTCAGCACCTGTTGCAGTATTTCAGGACGGGACATTCTGAAAATGCTTAATGTACTAAGATTAATGGCTCAATGTGCTAAGACAGCTATATTTAAATTCAGTAAATGGTCAGTTAAAGGTCAAATTCAGTACATATATATATATATATATATATATATATACACTAACTGTCAAAAGTTTGGAAACGTTGAGAAAAAAAAAAAACATGTTTCTTATCTTGATCAAGGCTGCATTTATTTGATCAAAAATACAGGAAAAATATATTGTGAATTTTATATTTTAAGAGACATTGATACATGATGCAAAGCTTTTTCAGCATCATTACTCCAGTCTTCTGTGTCACATGATCCTTCAGAAATCATTCTAATATGCTGATTTATTGTCAGTGCTGGAAACTTGTGCTGCTATGTTTTTGGAACCTGTGATTTTGTTATTATTATAATTTTTTTAGGATTCTTAATTGTTTAAAAGAAGACTGTTTATTTTAAACAGAAGTCCTTTCTAACAATATATCACTACCATTGAGAAGTTTGGGGTCAGTACATTTTATTATTATTATTCTTTGAAGCAAATTCAAACTTTTATTCAGCTAGGATGTGTTAAATTGATAAGAAGTGATGGCAAAGATTTATATTGTTAGAAAAGATTAACATTTTTAATAAAGGCTGTTCTTCAGGATTTTTTGAGTAAAAGGTTTTACAGTTTCCGAAAAAAATATTTGCCTTCACAACTTTGCCAACAAAGAACCTTTTTTTTTTTTATTGTATTTTTAGATTGATGATTAATATCTGATAACAAAGATCACAGACGTAGTAATTTTTTAACCCAGCTTGTTTAACTTCCTTCCAGGTTGAAAAATACCTTGGTTCATCTCGGCTAGGTAACACTTATTGAATTCTCCCAGATCGTTCATCACCGGTGTCCCTGTCTCTTCGTCTTTCACCGCAGACAGATATAGTGATGTTGAGCACTGGACATGCAGAGACAAGGGTTGTGTTGTTTTTGAAGAGGAACACGGTCTGTCCGTCCACCAGCAGGTGAAGGAGACAAAGAAGAGTTGTAGCATTCATCCTCATGTCTGAGTGAAGAATAACCACACGGTGTGTTGACAGAGGTGAGAGGGATGGGGTCGAAGGTCACACCTGCTGATAATTCAGCTGTCTGAACAGACAATTCTCCCACATGGATGTACCTTATTGAAACCGAAAAAGATGGGCTGAAAAAAGGCAAAACAACATCTGTTTTTCTTCGAGGTGTTCTTAAAACCCTTGAAAAAATTAAAATAAAATGATGAAGTGCAACTAACCATATGCAGCATAGTTAGGAGTAAGCAAAACAAATTGGGAAAAAACAAGTCAAAGGGTCAAAGGTTGTGCATTAACTTGGAAGAAGCTATCAGGTTGCACAGGCTGATAAGTTGCATGATGCACTCGCCCTCAAAAACTGCAGATGAATTTGTATTTATTTGGCTGTGTTTCCATAATACACACTTAAAAATGAAGATTCTTTACTGGCATCTATGGTTCCATAGAGAATCTTTACATTCATGGCGTCTTTGCGTCCATAAAAAGCTTCCTTGTAGTTCTTTAGATATTTTCCACACTAAGAAAAATAAGTGTTCACTGAAAGGTTCTTTTGGAGAAAGCTGAGAAAACCCACGTTTATAACCTACATTTTTAAGAGTTTAGGGACTGCCAAAGGTTTCTATAATCTACTTCTTACAATGCTTCTAGGAAATTCAGGCCAGAACTATATCAGTCATATTTCTCAATGTGTAAACGGAATGGAATCATTAAGGTGACCAGTCAAACACACAGTCAGTAGTATGGACGTGATATTTGGGAATTGTTGAAAGGATGTTGTGTTTCCTGTGCGAATCGACTTCTGACCCAGTCCATCCTCTCTACCTGCAGCCAGACCACGTCTCCGCTTTTCCTCTCTTCTCCATTCTCACTATACTGTAGCTCCATCCAACAAACATAATTGTTGCCTTAGTGCTGCATGACTGCCTTGCCAGCAAAGACAACAGCCCTTTCTCCTGAGCTCCACTGCATAAAATCTGCTATTCTCTACACCCACGGTCTCTCATCTACTCTAATGTGGGCTGACACCCCCCACTTTGAAGTCCCTGGGTGCTGTGAACCTGGGCCCACCCAACAAAAGCAGGCTGATCCGCGACTGACGCTCCAGCAGACCCACTTATGCTGACATAGGATTGGAAAAAAAGACAAGACCTTTTTTTTTCCTAAGTAGCTTTCACGCTAGAGCTTCTCCTGCAGACCTGAGACAGTTTGACGTCAGAATTTGGTTTGTTTCATTGGTGTCAAAGAAATATGTTGTGAAAGTGAACTGCTTTAGACTCCACTGAAAAAATAATATAATCATTTACATTTGTTGCAATCCATCCATAATACAGAGATGCAATGTGTAAAGTTTTGATGGCTAATCCAGTGAGAGTCATTACATAGATACAGTGAAAAATTGGTCTGATGACACCAATATAATGTTTAGATACAGATCCTGGTAATTCTGAGATGCTCCCAAGTTACCATCAATGGCAAGAGTAAACATGTCTGTTAATATGTTCGTAATTCCAAAGAAACCCTGGGTTTTTCTAAAACTGTTTGGCAGAAATCACTCATTCGTGTCTACATTTGAGTCACAACTTTTGCAGAGAATTAGCCAATTGAAAGCCAAAGCTGCTCTTTTCTGATCCCTGACTACGACGGTCAACTGCTTTTCTGCTTATTATTTTAATAATAATAACTATAATCACACATTATAGTCCCCTAGTGACCCAGAATTGCCAGTAACAAGTCTAGAATCACGTATAATTTTTTACAACATTCATCAACATCATATTCTTCTCTGTATAATAGTTCTAAAATAGCGATGTTTGTGTCTTGTTTTTGTCAAATCTGTGTCAGTGTTTTCTCCTTACTAAAGTATAAAGTGCCTTTATGACGCCGTGGGCCTATAAAACTGTGGTTTTACAATTTCCTCCAGGACACAGGCACCGCTAGTTGGAGATGGAACGTTGGGAAGAACCCGGGATGTGGTTGGCATGAAGTGGGACGGGATGGGCGATTGAAAGGCCTATTCATACCACTTACCACTGACCTACAGTTGATGTCTGTTTAGCTAAAGCTCAACGAAAGAGGGAATGACAAAAAGAGAGAGGGGCAAAGAGCAAGAGAAGCATGTTGTGTTGATAAGTGCCCTAAGCATCAACATTTAATCCATTAAACCGGGCCATAATGGCTATTCTTCAGCCGGACACAATGGCAGTGAACGTATTTAACTCCACAAAACAAAAGAATGTCTGGGAAACGCGTCTGAATCGAACCGTGTCAGGCCTGAAAGACATGCATTCTCCCGTCTCCCCAATCTCTGACCTCTCTCTCTCCCCGGAAACGTTAGGATATGCAAAACTGCCACCCTCGTGATTTGCATGTGGTTAGAGGCCGTGAGGTTGCGGGCAGAAGACTCTTTGTAGTGTGACGGCGCTGGAATGTGTCTGTGTTCACGGTGCTAATACGTCCATGCGAGGAAACAAGACAAGCTCCAACAGTTCGCCCCCTAAGGTCCTTCGCTGGCTTTTGCCATGTGTTTGTTTTGAGAGCGCTGAATGAAACCATGCACTCTCGATGACACCACGCCGGCGTAATGCCATCTCTCCTCCAGCACCTAGAGGATTATTTTGTTTCTTTATTCGCCCCTCCACCCATCGCGTATGCTACAGCGGGCGCATAGGGTTTATCCACCAACCACTTCTATCCCAGCACCCTCAGGCCCACACAGATGAAGAAAATAGAGGTGTGGAAAACGCAGCTTTTCTGCTGATCTGTTCCCGAGACCATTCGGTTCAGTTCTGCGGCCAAAACAAGCTCACTGTCAAGTCTCGGAAAAATTTCGGGGTTAAAATCGGAGAAGCTGATATAGCGTCGTCTTGCCAAATGGTACACGGCTGCAGAAGGGCTTAGAGAAGAAAACGAGAGAAAGAAGGAGGAGCGGGGGGGAGGAAAGCAGGATGGGTAGGTCTAATCTGGGCACTATTCATTTGGGCCTCAATCATGCTCTTAGACCAGCAGATATCAAGACCTGCCAAAATGTTCCCTTAACAAGCACTTCACCTCCATTACCCAATTACGGTGTCTCAGGGCAATTTGAGTCAGCATAGCTCAAGGTAAAACGTATAATTTAAAAATAAGTTATTTATATCTGGTGAATGAGTCTTGGCATGGCGGAGATTGGCAGAAGTTGTTCATAAGAATGGGTTTGAAGAATGAGGCGCTGGATTTTTTCCCATGAATTTTAAAACTGGGCAGCAGTTACATTTGTTTAACCAAAGTCCATTTCGATGTGGAACCTTGAGCGAACTTTGCATAAGAAAATGAAGGCAGTCTTTAGCAGCGGAGTTGTAGTAATGTTGCCAGAGGCTCATCTGGACTACTGTTAAACTATGATGTTTTGCTCCAGGGCTGCACCGTGACACATTGACTGCCTGATCGCCTCTTTG
Source organism: Enteromius paludinosus (assembly GCA_032361165.1). Lineage (NCBI taxonomy): Eukaryota > Metazoa > Chordata > Actinopteri > Cypriniformes > Cyprinidae > Enteromius > Enteromius paludinosus. The sequence continues at coordinate 4,965,159 of JAUMHQ010000048.1, forward strand.
CATATGTGAACGAACGCGAGCGTGGATATATCATCCTGCAATAAACCAGAGAATTACCTCAGCGCGCAAAAACTCAGCATGTTCCATTCACTACATCTGGTTCACTTTAGCTCCAGCATCCCAAGGAGCTTTCACCTCCAAAAGCGTCCACACACAGAGCGTATTAGATTTGTGTGAGCGCAGGGGGCTGTGTTGCAATGGCTTACGTTGAATTGGCTCAACTTGAGGTTTTATGGCTAATGTTTTATTTATCAATAACTTCACCGTGTTATGCTTGAAAGAGCCATCCATATTCACAGGAAGAACCGGAGGGAATAGAAACGTCCAGCTCCACTTTGTTGGACCTCGTCAGCTCGTCTCGCTTTCAAGCGCTCCTCCATACGGAGTTGTGGTTTGTGATCCAAGCTTGCAATGAAAGAGGAACCGATGATGAATTTTCTTGAATGTTTTCTGCATAAGGGCAGCTGGAACTTTCTGGGAGCCATTTTTAGCTCTGAAATGCAAAGTGCAGAGTAACTGGTCATGATATGAGGCCCTCATGGCAATTACGCGATGAGGAGGAGGCACTGCTGGAAGAAACCGGTTTATAAAGGTGTGCATATCTGGCAGCAATTGGGATGGATAGAGGGAGAGAGAGAGAGAGGAACAGAGCAGAGGAAAAACAGGAAAGGAATGCATATGGTGTTTATAGTCACACTCGGTTAAGACTGTCAAAGCCAAAGTGTATATCTTCAATTCCAGGCAGTAGAAAGTGTAAAGAGATGCCAAACCCTTGCTTAATGCCAAAACTGTGTGTACTCCACCTCAGTCTAGAAGCAGCCCCTCGAAACGCATGTAAAACATTGAGGTTCACCTCTGTACCTTTAAAGGAGTCCCATAGGCAGACCGGTCCCCCTCTAATAAAACTGCACTCCCTGTACTATTTCCCTGAACTGAACAAAGATTCCTTTGTTCCTCTGGTAATACAGAAGAAAAAAAATTCCAGTAATACTGTTCCGTGCTGTAAATCACTCCAAACAGATGGGTCACAGTTATGGGTGCACTTTATTATCGCTTGGGCTTATGGGATATCAGTCCCCGAGGCGCTTATGATTTTGGGAAGCCAAGGACTGTGCTGGGTGGACAGTAGCTGGGCTGCTTCCTAGATTACATCAAGTTTCTATTTCAACTCATTGCTCAATATATTGTCCACAAATAAATCTAAACCTGTCTAAATTCTTAAGAAATTTACAGCAGGACAGATTGCATATGATAAACACATAAAAATGTGTAAATACCAGCCTGACTGCAAACAGCAAAGGTAGGTTTGATTGTTCCTGAACACAATCAGATTGTAAGTAATAGTTAAATTACAAACAGTGCTACTGGCAAAATTAAATCAGTGGAAAGAATTTCCATCCATCCAAAAGTTATAGGTTACCAATCATTTCATGGCCTTAATACATAAACCAAAGCAAACGATCTAGTTGTGCGACAGCCTCAAACATCAAAAAATAAATAAATACAACCTTTGGTAAAAGCAGTGTCCAGTTTTTCCCCAGAAGAACTATCTTAGAAAGATTCAAGCTAGCGATTCAAGTTTGGGAGCTTCTGTCTTGTGTGCGATATATCTGCCTGAATTAATCTGAGGCTGATTGTTTTGGAAGGAACTGTGACCATGAAGAATTGTGCATTTGAACAATGGAGAACGTTCGCATTTTCCTCGCTGATTTTGGATGAAAATCTGCGTAATGGGTTTAAATATCATACTGCGCTTGAATTGATATCTACAAGCATAATCTAATTAGCCGTAATATTTAATAATGCATGTGTGGAACTGTGCGTTTCAAGTCTACTGATCGTTTTACAGCACAGATTCCATGCTGATTTGCCTATAGCTACTATTTCATGCTGCTTTACCGATGAGTGTTACTCTGTAGCATTATCTGAGGTCAGTTTTTAGCAAACACAACAGACCATTGTCATGCTGGTCACTTGACAACTTATAATAAGAAAAAAAATACCTACAAGCAAATCTGTATTTCTGTGGGAGAATAAAAACTAATTTGGGGCCAAAAATACAGGCAGACAGAGGGAGGAGAGGCACTCAGAGGGAAAAGAGGCAGGAGAGCAAACTTAATTTTAGCTGTATGTGATGCTGTAATCCAATCTCCACAGCAACTCTTTGTGTGCTGTGGAATAAGACTGTGGGCTTTGGCACTCGCTGATTCCTACCCTTGATAAAACTTCCACTTTCCACCCCCATAGGATGACTATTTAAAACAAAAAGAACCGGGGGAAAAAAAGAACACGGAGGCCGAGGAGTTGGGGGAGTTTTAGATGACAAATAGAAGTCGGGGCGAGAGATTTGATGATTTGGAGAGAAAGATTGATGTTAGAAGAACAGGGTAAGAAAGCAATGGACTTAAAGAAAAAGAGGCAGCAAAAAAGGGAAAAGTGTGTGAGGCAGAGGGGTGAACTGAAGTGCACATTGAGCTGGGTGAGAGGGACATTCCTGGGCCAGCTGTGGCTTAAATGGGAATTCGTACAGAATCCGTCAAAAGAAATAAAATGCTGAGCTATTTTGGTATTTGCTCAGAGACCAAAATCTCCTCAGATGGAAATTAGATTAAAATTGTGACTTCAAAAATGGCAATCCCAAACTACTCCAGTGAGGTGTTGCCGACAGAGACCGAGCACAGGCCAAGTCAGTTGACCCCAGCAGCGCCGTTCACGCCAGCTTAATGTCATCAGGGGCCGACTCAGGGGCCAAGGAGGCAACTGAGGAAATGAGTAGCTATACTGTCCATCCCCAGAGACAGGTGCTGAAGTGTTTAATAAATAAATTACTTGAGCGAGAGAGACTGAAAGGAATGGAGTCTGAAGCCGACACTCATTGTTAACACCGAATATGCTGCCAGTCATAACATAACTACTGTTCCACTGAGAAGCAATTGTTCCTTGCTAACTATAGATCTCTCAGGGAAGCTTTACTATTGGCCGCAATATGATGACTTGTCCTCAGCTGACACTTCTAGCAAAATGCAAGGAGGGTTATAACATATGGATAAAGCTATCTGTTCTGATTCATTTGAATGGCAGTTGCTTGGTTGGCACAAACCCACTAGAAAACCATCTCGCATGTCATCATGAGTGATTGACTAATGATAACACTGGCACAACACAAAGTCCCAAACTCTTCACTATAGTGACGAGTGATGAAGCCAAAGGTTACAAACAGGAAATCCATGTTTTATTTCATACTTTAAGAGCCCTCAAACTAATAGGCCTAAAAAAAATAAAGTCACTTTTAAAACTTCTATGATAAAATGTAATTATTTGTTATATTTAGATCATGCTTTCAAAAGTTTTTCTTTCTGACAAAGCCCTCTTGAAAAAAAAAATAGTATGTTTTGAAGCAGGACAGCTGGTTTAAGCTAGTTTAACTGGGTCCTTAGTTGGTCCTGAGCAACTAGCTCCTGATCTGGACCACCTAAGGACCAGCTAAGGACCCAGTTAAACCAGCATGAATTGTAGTTTCCTGCTGCAATGTACACCAGAAACTTGCACACAGATTATTATCGGGGGAAGATTTTCATGTTTGCGCCACATAAATAGCTCCATATGTACTGATTTGTTGATGTGGTAAAATTGCTTGAAAACTCACCTGGTACAGAAGTGTATTTGTGATGCTGCCCACTAAACATTGGACATCGGATAGACGTGCAGATCATGTCTATATTGGGTCTGTCGGTCCATGACCAATTCTGGACATCTATTCGACGTCCAAACTAGGTCCACTATTTGGACGTCCAACCATGAGCCAACTTGGACGTCAATTTGACATTCAACATTTGTCCTAATCTGGCTTTTTTTTGGATGTCATCTGGACGTCTATAGCAGTTGTGATATACACATTGGACGTCAGATAGATGTGCAGATCCTGTCTATATTGGGTCCGTCGGTCCTACCAATTCTGGACATCTATTCAACGTCCAATCTAGGTCCACTATTTGGAAGGCAATTTGACTTTCAACATTTGACCTAATCTGGCTTATTTTTTTTGGATGTCATCTGGACGTCTATAGCAGTTGTGATATACACATTGGACATCGGATAGATGTGCAGATCCTGTCTATATTGGGTCCGTCGGTCCGACCAATTCTGGACATCTATTCGACATCCAATCTAGGTCCACTATTTGGATATCTACCCATGAGCCAACTTGGACATCATTTTGACGTTCAACATTTGACTATCTGGTTTTTTTTGGACGTCTATGGCATTGGCAGTAAATGTATTTTACAAAACAGAGCCATGAGCCAAAATATCAACATGATTATACATATGAATAAAGATTATTTATAAACAAACAAGATTCATTATCTGTATGACTATTTATTTATTTGGTAGGCCATATGTATTTTTTTTTTTTGCTTTTTATTTTTTGTATTCCTTTAACAGTTTTTATTTTATTTAAAAATTGTATTTTAATTATAATCAAGTAATTTTTTTTATTTTATATTATATT
>JAUMHQ010000048.1:4974871-4989453 GCA_032361165.1 Enteromius paludinosus
ACTAAGGTGCAGCTGGATAAGGTGTACAATATAGATACACAAAGTACACTTAAGTACAATCTTGAAACACTTTATTTAAACTAGCTTCTGCCCATGTAATATTCTGTCATTTTGATGTAATTCGAAAGGTATTGCATATATTTAAGCTATGCACTAATAAGTTGAATCAAACTAAGGTGCAGCTGGATAAGGTGTGCAATATAGATACACAAAGTACACTTAAGTACAATCTTGAAACACTTTATTTGAAGTAGCTTACGCCTGTGAAATATACTGTAATTTTAATGTAATTATAAAGGTATTACATGTTCTATAAGTTGAATCAAACTAAGGTGCAGCTGGATAAGGTGTACAATATAGATACACAAAGTACACTTAAGTACAATCTTGAAACACTTTATTTGCAGTAGCGTACGCCTGTGAAATATACTGTAATTTTAATGTAATTATAAAGGTATTACATGTATTTAAGCTGTGTTCTATAAGTTAAATCAAACTAAGGTGTAGCTAGATAAGGTATAGATACACAAAGAAAACTTAAGTACAATCTGGAAACAGTAGCATTCTACTGTATTACATCTACGTAATTACAAACTGTAAGTACAAACTTAAGTTACATGGCGAGTACATTTTGTTTTATGTAAGCACAATGGCTACTACTAAGTTATTACTAGGTAATTACCCTGTATTATGACACCTTAAAATAAAGTGTTGCCATCCGAAGCGGTGGAACTTCTATTACCTGGAGTGGTCCAGATCTGGTGCAAAGATATTTACATGATCCTTAAGAAATAAGAAATCCACACAAGCTTGCACATCCTGTCTCCAGCATTTGTGTGTATGAATGGAATTCCGTGAACGAAGAGAGTAGTGTGACTGGTCCTTTAGTCTACCAGTTCTTATAGCTTTGGTGTTCCTTTATTTAATCAAACATTGTTTTGCTGGGATCATGTTGCACTGAATAACATTGTCAAATGACTTGTCACTGGAAAAATTGCATTGCACCTTATATGGAAGGTAAAAGTAATTTTCACTACATTGTCTGTGCATCATATGTGCAATAGATGTAATTTAGATGGAGACACTCATCAGAGACGTCATGTAATCGTGTCCCTGGTCTCCACCCAGACAACTTAAGCTCAATTGTCCTTTATTTTAGGAGGACAGGGTGGTTTAGTAACAGAGGCCTTTTGGTCATAGTTTCACAAAACCTAACTGGTGCTATTTCTAATGGTATAACTGAAAAGGTCTTCATATATTACATTATTGTATGAAAATCCAATCTGGCCTTTTTAATTGGAAAATGCCCAGTGGTTTTTCCAGGACCTATTATTACACCAGTACATATTTGCACAACTGTGCAGCCTTAATAATAGCATAAACTCGAATCTGCTTCTCCATTAAAAGCATAACCAACTTTTAAACACAAGACGACATAATCATGATGACCTAACTGGGTTATTAAAAGTTGATGGTTCACCCAAAAATGAAAGATTTGTCATCCTTTATTCACAATCATTAAGTTTCAACCCTACATGACTTTCTTTCTTCTGTAAAACACACACAAAAAAGATATTTTGAGAAAGTGATCATGTTTTATGTTCATAAAATGGGAATCAATGGTTACCAAAATTGTTTTGAGTGCAGACTTCTTCAAAAGATCTTCTTTGGTGCTCCCAAAAGAAACAAGTCATGTTGGAACGACATAAGGTGAGTAAATGATGATAACATGTTCAGTTTTGGGTGGTTGTGACCTTTAAGTGTTCCATTGTCATATAATGGTTCATGTTGTTCCAACCATATACTTGTTCCATGAAATCCAATGCACTTCTGTTCTACATACAAAGAAAGTAAATAGACAAGAGCTTGATTAGTTCATTCAGCATGTGTGTTACACTCCAAACCTTAATTGAGAAACCAAAATGTGGATCGAACCCATGAACTTGACACTGTCCATTTTCATGGCATGGGAAATAAAAAATGGACAACATCTCTTTGTGCATGATGACAGAAAACAACACAGAATGGCATGTGGGTGAGTAAATAATTCCAAAATTATTCCTCTGAAGAAAAGACAAACACTGCTGAAAGTTCAGGGGGAACGCAAGGACATACTCGAGTCCAAATCCTGATTACCCAACGAGCAGTAATCTAAATCGAACTACTTCATCTACTGTGCTTCTCTAAAAGAATGAGACCCCTCCACCAAAAGCCTCAACTCAACAATCAGACCTTTGTTTTAGCCAAGAGAGCTGTTGTGTATTTTGAGACCATGTGGGTTCTTCTCTAAGCTCCAGTAAAGCCTGTGCCCAAAGTGAGAGGCGAGGTGGGTTGGGCTGAGTGTGAGACAAGAGGCAGGCTTCCTCGTCCGGCCCACAGTCAGACATCACCCTAGCACTCGGATATATACCGCCAGAGGAAGCCAGGACTGGAATGACCTTGCCAAGCTGCATCTGTCCACTGCCAGGGCTTCCTCTCCTGTAAATGTTAACACTTTCCCTGGAGTATAATGAGGCGGATTAGATTGAGTTTCAATACTAAGTTGCTTGTCTGGAAAGCTGTTGCGTTGGCTTTGATGGAAGGGAACTAAGTGGAGGAACTAATTGTTTGAGAGTGTGAGAGAAGAAAGTAATCTACCTAGAGGTCCCTGTGCACCAATGTTCCCTCAAAACCCAATTATCATTTTGAAAGTGTGAATATGAGAGCAAAAAGGCAGCAGAAGTATTTCGAAACAAACACGATATAGTTGTCCCAAAAAACGGTCATTAGGTCCTTTCGCACCGCTTTAGTTCCGGAGCTAAAAGTACTGAAACAATTTTGCACTAACTATTTCCCAGTACCATTTGAAGGGGTTGCATTCACACCTACAGAGGGTACTAAGAAGTGACGTAAGCCGGTCGACTGTGACGCCATTTGCATGCGGCATTCATCAAGGGAAACAAAGAAGAACGCTACAGCCAAAGTCTTCAGTTAGATGCTGTTTATAAAAAAATAAGTTGATACAGTAAGGTCTTCCGCACCGCAGGAACTATTCCGTAGTACCCAAACTAGTTGTGGTATTACCCAGTTTTTGGTGTGTTCCCAGCACAGGAACTAGGAATGATTTTAGTTCCAGGAACTCCATTTGGAGGAACTAAATTGGCTCCTACATACTTCAGAGTTGGGCCTAAAAAAGTACCAGGAACTATCTGTAACGTAAGTGTACGCTGATTGGCTAAACATGTACTTACCTGCCATGATTTAAAACGCAGTGTAAACATATACTGTGTAGACATTTATCAACTTATGTATTTTTTTAATAAATGGTATTTACCTGAAGACTTCATCTTCATTGTTCTTCTTCGTTTCCCTTGTTTAACGTCGTGCACAAATGACGTCGCTGTACGAATGAAACCCTTCAAATGGATCGGGGAAATAATTCACGCAAAATCGTCCCAGTACTTAAGTCCTGCACTTTCAGTTCTGGAACTAAAGTGGTGCGAAAGTCCTTAATGTCTAGACAGTATGGGCAGGCTTCCCGGATAGGAATTAGATTAAGACAGGACTAGACCTTTGCTAATTTAGGACATTTAAGAATTTTTAGAAACGGGTCTTACAAAAATTCATTATCTGTGAGCATTTTTAGACCAAACAATGGCAATAATGTATTTTAAGATATCTCAGTGCAAGCTTTTACCAGTTTAGACAGCTCTTAATATTTGTTTTAATCTAGGACTAGTCTTAAACCCTGTTCGGGAAACTGCCCCTTTATGTTTAACTGCATTTTAAGTCATGGCAGGTGAGGGCGTTTTCGTAGGTGTTCAGCCAATCAGCTTACACTTACATCACTGATAGTTCCTAGTACTTTTTTTAGACCTTACTCGCCTCCAACAGAGTTCCTGGAGCTAAAATGGTTCCTGCGGTGCGAACACGCCAAAAAAAGTGGGTAGTTCCCCAATTAGTTTTTATTAAACTATTACACTATTATTTGCTCACCCTAATGTCTTTCCACACCCGTATGACTTTTTTTTGGGAACTAAAGTATTTAAAATTCCATTACGCAACAGCTCATTGGTTCCAAATAGAACAAAAATGCGCCATTAAAGTATCAGATAGCTTTCAATGTATCAAAAATCCACCCTAAAAATGACCCGAGTCAGGAAACTGAAGAATGAATCAGATGTGTGACCAATTTCAACAGGTTTATTGAAAGGCACGGCCTTAAAAGACTGATTCATTTGCTGATCTGTTTTCTACTTCAAATTGTGGACTCAAATATCATGAAGGTGAGTAAATTACGGCAGAACCTGTTTAATTTTTGGGCAAATAATTTCTTAAACTTGCATTGAAGTGGGATATGGATAAAGCATCTCTGGAATTGGATCTGGAATTTCTAGCAGTTCCTCTACCTCATTTGCCTCTGAAAGAAATGCTATGATCCACACATGAAAAACCATTTAATAATTGCAATATTTCTATAAATGCGCTTAAACAGAGCATCACTGCTCCACTAGTTTCTGTTGTAAAGTAAGCTTAATTAAAAAAAATTATCACTGCGCTCCAAGACATTTTACTTAAGAATTTAATGATGACAGGTCGGATATTATTAGATGGACAACGTTATCTGACATCAAGGAGGACATGTGGACACTGTCCCTGATGTCCACACAGAAAGCAGTGCAAAGAGGTCATCAGGTAGGAATGGATTTATTGGGGAGAAGTCTGAAACAAACAAAAAAAAGAGAAGATGAATGCACTAAGACTGAAATTTAAAATGATATTATGCATTTGAGCACCTACACATTAAGGACGATTACATTACACGGCTTTATTTCAGAGGTAGATGATCTAAATTTCAACCTACTGACAATAATTTTTCTGCATAGAAAAAAAAAAAGTGTAAAAAAAACAACTGAACTTTAAGTGAATGCAACGTAATTTCCTAATAAAGTTTAAATATGACATGCTTTTTAAATCATCCCTGTCATAACTCTCCCTTCTAAGACAAGAAGGGATGGTAAAATGTATTTAAATACTCTTTAGCAAACCTACTCGGTCATATAAAAAGCACATTCAATTCATAACAGAATTTACAATGCTCCTTAATTTTATATTTCCAGAAAAAACGTAACACGTTTTGACTACCATTTAAAACTGAGATCTTCAAACTGGCAAAAACACAGGTAACCAATTTTTACCGCACCATTCACACATCCGTTTCAAAATACTAGTAAATTCTGTGACATCATTAACCAGAAATGACTTAGCGACCATGCCTCCCAGTTTTGCATTCGTATTTTTATTGATCTTTCCATTTTCGCGTCAACGTTCATTCATGCAGCGCTTTTGGCCCAGAAGCATTGCATTACACAACTTCAAACCAAACTACAGAGCGCAGAGTAAATGCCTGAACTTTGAATTTCAATGCTTTGGATTTGCTGAAAGTACACGTCTTATGTCAGTGTGTTCTGAACTCATACTTCCTTACAACGCTAACATTCATTCTGTGTTCACACATAGCATCATTCAGTCAATTTACTGGTAATGTAACAAATTCTCATATCAATAAACTGCCTGAACTAATTTTCCAGTATTTCTGAAAAGCTCCTTTTCACACAAGAGCCCTTAATGGTAATTTACCAGCATACAACTCTGTAAGTGTGAAAGGGACTATTATGACAGCTCATCTATTTCACTGTTGCTATGAGCTGTGGAAAGCCAGAGCTAGCCAGTTTTCATGTTTTTTTGAGAAAGCCATGTTATTGAGAATATTAACACTTTTTTCTGGTAACTGCTGTTTTTTGTGTGCCTTTTCAGGACACCAAACACCCACCGATGCATACAAACACCTTGATCGCCCACCAGGTGATGGGTAACGCAGGAAGCAGTATCTGGTTTTCAGATGCGGCAGCCCACACCACAAAATGTTCTCACAATAAAACCTCAGTTTCAGTTGCCTAAATGTGTTACCTTGGCTACAAGAGTCGGCTTGGGCACTCCCAACCAATCGCAGAGCTGATTCCTGTGGATCCGCACTGTGGCGATGTCACTTTCCCTAATACAGGAAACAAGAAACGGCCATTACAATGAAAAGTCCTCATCGTGATCCTCTAATAATCCCTGTGTCAGCACTCACCAATTAGTGTCACTGAGCGAGGCCATGACATCAGCCAGCACTTGATCATCGTCAATGACATCATCATAGGTCAAGAGCATCTCGTATACCTGGCTGGCTGTCGTCTTCCTGATCTTCAGACCCAAGAGAGATAATGGAGTCAGAATTAAAGACAAAGCGAAGGCCTATAGGCTAAGTCTGGACTAAAGTGGCCTGCTAATGGTCTCACCACAGGGAAGGGGTGACAGAGCAACATCAACAGCTGCACTAAGACCTTTTTCCTCACTTCACCCTTGAACTGCACCATTCCACAGAACCTACGGTGAGAGAGCCAATCAGAGAGAGAGAGAGCTCAGACTTAATGACCAATCACAAGAGAGATCTGACCAATTATTCGAAAGATCTAATAAGTTAAGACACTCCAGGTGAACAGGGTAAAAATAACTATTAGAAATAACCAATTGTGGTCTAATAACTAATAATAAAAAGCATAATTCAAGTGGATAGACTACATTAAGTATTAAAAACTATTACATCTTTTCAATCTTTTCTGTGATTAATTCTAAGGTGGACACCCAGCTTGTCACGGACACGTATATCTGCTGGAAATGCAACTTACACAGCAATACTTGACAACAGCTTCTGGACATCTTTGGACTTCTTGGTTTCCTCTTTACAGAGCGACAGCAGCTCTCCACAGAAAGGATGACTGAAAACAGAAATTACATCGGAATAAAACAAACCAACACACACACCCTCAGCCTCCTCATTTCAACACATGACTTGGCCGGGCTCATCTTAAGTTCTCCCTGTGCGAGTTCTTTTCTGTGTATTTCTGTCATGATATCATCTCTCCTGCCGAGTTCTGGATGGTTTGTGTATCTGAGCCAAGGGAGGCAGTAATGTACGCTGGGCTTTCCCACGCTCACCTCTCCTCGCTGGCGAAGAGGTCAAAGCAGCCGTTGGCCAGGAGCTGGTCCACCATCTTCAGCAAAGGTATAGAGACTCTGCACACGGATGCAAATAAAGAGCAAATATAACCTTAGCATTTACTCTGCAGCCATCAAGATCCAAAAAAAAAGTGAAAAACAGATATTGCTATTTAATACATAAAGCTAATACAGTTACCAAGATGTAATATTACTGTACCACACTGCCACACTGAGCTGTTGTACCTGTCATTGCGCAGGTTATCTCTGAAGACGCGTAAAAGCGTGTCTCCAAACTGCTGAAGCACGGTGACATCCTGCTGAATGCTCTTCAGGTACTCGAATAAAGACTGAGAGGAATAACGCACCTGCAGACACAAACACGCATGTTTTTACTCGTGACAGACTGTTGACATTTAATACTTATTATTTCTATGTAAACTAATTCATTTACGAACCAATTTTCAATATGAACTAGTTATTTATTACATTAATATTACTAGCTTATTCGTACTTAAGTGGCACATGTTAAAGCTTTACTTTGCATCATATTTTGAAACAATGCTTTGCTGCTTATTAATAGTTAGTAAGGTAGATGCTAGGTTTAGGTATTGGGTAGAATGAGGGATGTAGAATGTGTGTAAATATGTGCTTAATTAACGATAATTAAAAGTAGTTAAGAGACCCTAAAATAAAGAGTTACCCCATATTTCATATATTAATATTTTTATATTAATTAAAAAATAAATTCAATACTGACTTTCTTGGTCTTATGTTTACGTATAAAACATCTCATTTCCAAAAATAATTGATTTGTTAATTGAAGTGTTTCTAATCTCTTAATCTCGTACCTCACGACTGGATTTTGGTTGTTTTTAGATATCATAAAATAAAGATTTGAGCCCATTTTGAGCCTTTTCAGGCTGTTGAACCTATCTAGAGGTCTTGCTGTGTATTTGTTTGCAGCAATAATCGTTTAACCTCAGCGTAAGGTGCTTCCTTTCATGCCATAATAATTATAACCAACGCTTTAATCAACCTGCGGCAGTGTGTTATTGTGTGTGAGGGGTCAGATGGAGCACTGTTATGTGGTATCAGTCCAAACGCTGCTGTGTGATCCAGAGGGAGCAGAGAGAAGCTCCATCATTCAGCATCGAGTCTGTGAGAACCGCTCATGTCTCCAGCAGTTTTGGCTCGGACGGATCTCACAGTTCCAGGCTGAAGGTGAGAGCGCAACCTCTACTGTGGCTCTAATCAAACCTCTGCATCTTTTTAGGGTGGGAGGGGGACTCATTTATAGGTCCAGCTGGCAGATGAGTTGACATTTACTGTGTCGCAAAGCTCCTGTTAAAGGCTTTCGCATTATTTTTTCTTCATCAACAAACACTGGTGGCTATAAATAACAAAAGGGCTTAATGCTGCATCAGTCACTGGAGCACAGGCACCGAGCCTAAAACACTAACAAACTGGAACGATGGAAAAGTAGTACGATTTTACAACCAGAACTAATCTCACAGATTTATAAAAAGGTCAAACTATGTCATATTTATTTGATAGCTACTTTTTACACTGCAAATACATTCGTGTGTTAGTAACTATGGTTTAAATGTGCAAATACTTTCCACAGAATATCATATTGCTAAGATGATATCAAATCTTCTATCCCAAGATGACCCATAACAACAATATTATTTACAGTTTCTACAAAAATATTAAGAAGCGCGATCGTTTTCAACATTGTGACATTATAAACATATAATAACTGTATAATATAATAATAATACATAACAAAATTATTTTTGAAGACCGGAGTGATGCTGGTGAAAACAGCTTTGTATATTAGGAATAAATTACATTTTAAAATATATTGACATTTCAAACGGCTACTGAAAAATGATGGTTTAATAAAATATTAAGCAGCACAACCAGTTATTTTAAATAAAAATAATATTTAACAATATATGCAGTGTTGTTGGGCAGCAGGATACCTTTCAAAAATTAAAAAAGTATAAATTGAAAATGTAAAAAAAAAATAAAAAAATAAAAAAAAGATCTGATTGACCATTTTGAATGGTATTGTATAAAAAAATGAGAAAGTATAGGAAAATGCTAAAAAAAAGAAACCTCACGTAGTAAAGGAGGAAGGAAAAGATCAAGTGTCTGAGCTGGTGAGCTGAAGATCCCTCCAGGGGCCCTCAGTCACCACCGATAGCATGAGCGCAAATGTGACGGGACACTGCGCCAATCCCCCTCGCTCCGTTCCAGCTAAATTTGTTTTGAATGAATCCTGGCCCACTGGAGGAGCTGTGGTTTCGCCCTCGAAGCCGTTTACACCCTGGCCCGGGATGGGCACAGACTTGCATTTGTGGCAAAATGTCAGTTTATTCAAACACATGTCAGGAATCCTCTTAAAACACCAAAGCATTTCGACACCAGCTTATTTTTGAAAACCCAAAATAACGGACCCCTTTAGTGTTGCAATTCTTGCAAATCTGAAATGAAGCAACGCAAAGTAATCCTACATGGTCTAATGGTCTCAATTTCCCTGAAACTATTCACACTCCTGACCGCGGCCGCTACTGACACTCTCTGGAGAACAGAGCGTCGACGGCTCCCTCTGTTGGTCACTGCTGTGTCTTTTATCACCGAGCAATTCATTATAACTGATACATTTCTGTGACCTCACCGTTTGCCCGCTTTGGATATTCTGAGAGCTGTGGTCTGGCATGTTGTTGTATGTTGATTTTTAATCAAGATTGTCATCCAAGGGTCTTTGAAACGCATTCCAGGGAGTAGATGCCTTTTTATAAAATATTTTATTGTTTATTCTATTTATTTCTAACAGTGGCTACATTCATGGATATATATTATATATATACACATAAAACATTTTAAAACAACCACACGTTAACTATATAAATAAATAAATAAATACAAATATAAAAAAAAAAAAAAAAAAATTATATAGGGTCTTTCAACTTAATGTATGACAAAAATGTAAAAATTGTCCCAGGAGAATTCTTTTTGAAAATGTCCATTAATATATTTTCTGAATAAAAAAGTTAAATATACTATTATTATTAAAGAAACAAATATGTGGCTGAGGGTGAATTGTGTTTTAAAGCTCGTGTTTATGTAGTGCAACCTACTGTAGATTCGGTGAGGCCCCCCACAGATACGGTGAGGCCCAGGAGTGTGTGGTACTGGTACTGATGCAGCCGCAGGAGCTGTGTGATGTGAGGGAAGGCCTGTGATGCAGCGTTCCAGTTCAGGGAGTTTCCCATCTCTCTACGGCCCATGTGAAGAGAGGAAAAAAAAAAACCCCACCAGAGGTCAGAGATAAACATGTGTGAAGCATTTGGGATGGGTCTCTTATTCAACTCCAGTTAAAACTGTAAGCAGCAGAAAAAAGCATGTACTTTCCAGAAACTTCAATGCAAAAGAGCACCTCCCTGATTTAATGACATAATGTAAGCTAAGTTAATGCCTGACGCATTTGATCTGTTGCACGCAACCCAGAGGTGCAGGGCGATGTGAACAAAATAACAAAGACTCCCATACAGAATAAATAAACATTAATAACTCATATGCTCTTTACATTAAATAAATCAGACCGACTTTTAACAAGTGACCAAATCTCCCGCAGCACTTTCTGCCAAATAATTTATTTTTTTTTTTTTTATTTTATGTCCCATTTGTGATCAACAATTGTGAAAAATTTCTGCCAATATTATCCACACTTTTCTAGAGCGTTTCCAAACTTCTGGAGGGCAGCGTGTATAATTATTATTATCTATTATTAACATGCTGGCTGTTTATTAGCATTTATAAAGCACGTATTCTGCATGACCCAATACCTAAACTATTCTGCAAACTATTAATAAGCAACAAATTAGTTTGTCGAGACGACTAAGTCTTGGATGCATCAAGTGTAAATGATGTCTTGGCCAGATCTGCTCTATAGTTCGTGTAAATGGCAAAATGTTAGCATATTCTAAACAGTGATTTGACGAGAGCAGTGAGGCGTGTAAGTATAACTAGACTGTGTTAAGAACACACCCCAGTGGCACTCACGAAGGGAAGATGCTCAGTAGCTCCTCCCTGTGGGGAATGTGAGGTACTGCGGGGTCTGTGCTGTGAAGCAGACGCAGGAAAACGGTGCCGGCGTGGGCTCGGTAGCGGTCGATCTTCTCTGCAGCCTGCTGGGCCAGGCAACACATCATACGCTGAACTCTACACAGAAACACAGAAATACCTTTGAGCAGCTCGTAATGGTGCATTACGTTTACCGCGATTAGTTATAGAGTTCGTTCACCCAAAAGTAAAAATAGTGTCATCATTTACTCCCCAGATACTGTTTGGTAACCCAAACATCTGCACGAAGAAAGAATCTCCCTATAGGTTTAAAACAAGTTGAGGTGAGTAAATGACCTAGTTTTTTTATTTTGGGTGAACTCCAAGCAAAGCTGACAGGGTCTCACAGGTCTGAGGAGAGGAGCTCTGGAGCAGACGCCACCAGAAGCAGGGTCACGTCCATAAGACTGCTCATTGCTGCCGCCCTCACCCTGAAACAGAACGAGAGCGAAGAGTCTGTAAAACTACACTTCCGGAGAAACGCCAGCACATAAAGAGATATTTGATGACACTTCATTAGTCAAGAAGGCATTATGACAACTGCACATGTTGACACTTCCAGCATCACGCTGAAGGTTTGCTGTGCCTGGAGGCACCTGTGAGGAATCTGAGGAATGTGTCACTCGTGGGGCAGTGAGGGCAAGGCCGGAGGACAGTGGCAAACAATGAATGTGTGCTGAATGTTGCGCTAAGCAACATTTACAATCAGCCAAACCTAAAAAGCTACATTAAATGAATAGATCAACATAACTAAATAAATTAAACGACATAATTTGTCAGATTATTTGTCAAAAAAATTGCATTGCCTACATTTTATTACATTATTTGAATTGAATTGAATTACATTTTATTACATTATTTTATGATTAATCCTATTTAACGGCTACATACGCATATATTTGATTTTATTCAAACATAAAATCAAACAAACCAATAAAACCACATAATACATATTATTATTATTTACATTTAGCAGATTATTAATATTTTTTTTTTGTGTATGTATATACTTACATATATTTTCCCCTTTTACTTAATTCTTATAATTTAATAAAATGCTGTAATATTAACATTACTATTATTATTAATACTTTTATTTTATTTATTTATTTATTTTACAATACAATAGTAAAATATTTATTTATATGTTTGATAAATTGTTATAATTTAATTCAATTAAATAACATTTTAATTATGTTAATAACAACAATAATTATTTTATATTTATTTATTTACTACAACAGTAAATCTTCAATACTAATATTCAGGGCCGCTCTTAGCTGACGCGAGGTAGAGAGCAGGGCCTCCACTGTGCATTTGCCGCAGGGCCCGGTGAGACTGGTGCCTGAAGGATATCCCAGCTATTGTTCACAGCTCTCAGTACTGAAGCAGTACCTTCTTTTTAAGCTTTGAGTACCACGATACCACTGGCTAGAGGAGAACTGTCCCCAAGATTTTTTTTATCCTCCATTTAGGTCTCCTTAGGCTTGCTTAGTTAGGGAAACTAATTTCTTGCAATGCTATTGACTTACATGCACAGACACTATCTGAAGAGAACTGAACTGAGCTGGACGATGACACCACTGATCAGTATTGTACAAAGTGCTATAAAACAGATGTGACACCAGTACGCTCCTCTATAAAGACATGTGAACATACCAGGCCCCTACGTCCCCTCGGCTGTCCGTGCTGTAGTCGTTCATACAGCCCAGCAAGGCTTCATACACAGGCCTTATGTTGTCCTCACACAGGACGCTTTCGGGGCTGCCTCGTGCACACGCTCCAACAGACACACACACCCTGAGAAGCACAAGAAAGCACAGGACACATGGACATGCGATGCAAGATGGGACAAAGCAATGAACGGAGACGTGAATTTCAGGTCCTGCAGGAAGTAGCAGGCGTTGACCGAGCTTAAGCTCAGGCAGACTGGTTCTTCAAGCGCAAAAGGAGACATGAAAAGGTGTTACTCACTGAGACATTGCTGTGGCCGCATCCCTCCTGGCTTCTGTGAGACTTTCTTCTTTCTGCACAACCTTACAGGCAACCTGGAGCCCGGTTAAGATCTAGGGAACATGCATTTTTCAGACCGCAGTTCAGTTCAGACGCAGGCTTGAGCAGACGAGACATTCTGACCTTCTGTAGTTTGCCATGGATCATAAACGGAGGCAGTGAGCCCAGGGCGAGAGCACAGCCGCAGCGCGTCAGAACCTCAGGACTCTTCAGGGCCGACAGGTATTGACTAACCAGCTGATCTGTATGGCAACAAATGGATGTAAACAAACAATAAATGGCCAAAAGTACACGTACACCCAAAAACACACCCAGTACTAGTTCAGCATTTCATATGACCCACAAGCACTTATCGCTACTATTGTTTAAAGTGTATTAGTTTCCTGTACCTTGCGTTTCTACATGCGCTAACCCTGGTTCAACCTGGTAATACTGCCGGCACAATGCTGCTAGTGCTGACACAGCGGCATCCTTAAAAAACAAAAACATCAACAACGGGAAAAAAAACTGTTACAGATTTCATACAGACCACATTGTTTGTAAGCCGTTGTGGGTGTAGAGGTGTGGACTGTACCTGTATATCCCGTCTGGCTCCGCTGGAGAACAGGTGAAGGGTCTTCAAACTGTCGTCTATTAGCCATTGCCAACCAGCTGCAAGAAACCAGAAGCAGATGGAGATTTAACAATCCTTCCTTCATGAGACATTGCAGGTAGAAAACAGTGGTAGTTATATATTCTGATAACCATGTTATCTTCATGGAAAAAAAACCAGAGATGTAATATAATAAGGGTTACATAAATCAACAAATAAAATCCAAGCAAACTGTAACGGTTCAAATTATGAAAGATTTTTAAAAATGCAAACGCAAAGAGGTTTGGTTACTCACTAATAACTGGGTCGTCTTCAAAAGGCATCTTGGAGAGAGAGAGCTTTTCAATGAGGCCACAGACTGAGGGGGAAAAAAACAAAACAAAAGAGAAAAATTAGTGTTTTGTTGCATTGCAACGTGAATGATTGGCAACTGGCAAAATGTATCAAATATCAAATTTGAATTTTTATTTGAGTCTCAAATAAACGTACCATTTCAATCCATTTGATTTTATCTCCAACAAAATAATGACATCAATAATATAATTGACATCTCTTGAACCACCTGTAATCGCATCACAACTCGGCACTTATATACTGTATATATATTATATACAATAAGAAACATCATATAATAAACTTTAGCAGCACAAATAAGTATTTCTAAAAGAAGTGGGAGATTTGCCAATAAATTTTTCAAATAAAAATTTCGGTAACACTTTATAATAACTACACACTATGAATGGTTAGTTAAGCATTAGTAAGCATTTATTTCATCCTTTATAAACCATTGTTATGCGTTAGTAAACAGTTTACAAGTGCA
>JAUMHQ010000048.1:4989553-5005535 GCA_032361165.1 Enteromius paludinosus
TAAAGGATGAACTGACTATTTATTAATGCTTAACTAATGATTCATAGCGTGTAGTTATTATAAAGTGTTACCAAAATGGCTTCTTAGCTGCTAATTTCTTCACATTTTTTCAACTTTAGAATAAAATCAAAAATGTTTTGCATTCCCGAAAACATCCCTAAAATTGATCTTAAAAATTAATGTTTTAATACTTAAAAAAAAAAAAAAGAAATGAAATGATTGGAGATAAGCTATTATAGCTTTCTTAAAGCCCCAAAGGTAAGAAGCTTAGGTTGTTGGAAATAATTAATATCTGCAAATCTGGAATGTGAGGACGCACAAAAAATAAATAAAATAATGTTCTTATCCAAAAAAAGTTTAGATATATTTACAGTAGGACATGTACAAAATATATTCATTTAATATCCTAATTAAATACATTTTTAAGCCATGCAATGTATTTTTGGCTATTGCTACAAATACAGTAACCAGTAACCAGTGACCTATGACTGGTTTTATGGTCCAGGAACAAAAAAAAAAAAAAAAAAAATTTAGATTTTTTTTTGGTATTTCTCAAGAACTGCATTTGAAGCATTCCTACAAAACTTTGTAGAATTTATCTCATGAAAAACTGAGCTTCCTTCAAAGGAAGATCTTTAAAAAAAAAACTGAACCCTTAGTGGTTTTTGCATGTTACTGGGTCTTTCACTGCAAGTGATTTTCTGCACCCTTTTTATGTTCTGGCAGGCCAGATTATTTTAGAAGTTGTACACACCTCTCCTCATCAAGCTCCACAATTAGGGGTTTTATTAACATCTACAGCAAAACGCTAAATTTTGAGTTCTGCTCAAATCTCTTACCACAGAGCGACTTATAATAGTAATGAGACTCGCTTTATAATAGTAGTTTATCATTTCAACACAAAACACAATCAAATCTATAGGACAACTGTACATGAGCGTTAGTTTCTCACCAGCTGGTCTCATTAGCTCTCCACCAAATCCCCTAGGGTAAAAAAATAACATCAGTTACAAGCTACAGACAAATAAGTGCCTCTAAAAAGCTTTGATGCTGATTACTGCCAGGTGATGAAGCAAGTGCTTACCTGTACTGCTTTCTGTCCGAGAGCTGGAGTGAACACACATACGCGAGTTTCAGTTAAATAAAACAGCATCATATACAAAATAACACAAGAGACTAATTCTGCAGACCTTTTGATGAATGTTTTTTAGGCCTTCTATGGTGTCGGAAGACAGGAAGTCAGTCACCGAACTACAAGGAAACAAATGCATTAAATAAAATCAAATCATGGTTGGGGAAGCTTTAACAGGAAAGTGGCTGTAACCTATTGTTCTGGGTTGCAAGCTCATAGAGAGCATGAGTGATCTCAGCGCAGGCCAGGATAGCGCCGTGACGGCTGTGTAAATCCATGCCTGTGGCCATGGGCAGCAGCTGGGGCAAAACTGAAATCATTAAGAAAGACGCCACGAAATTTCACTTGGTGTAGAGGTGAAGGAGATGTGTTGGCATATATTAACAGACATATGGAGCTGTTCTCACCAGTTTCGGCCATGTATTCAGGAGCCCGGACGGTTAGATTGTGCAGGGCTTTCGTGGCCAGCTCTCTGATCACCCTGATAAAAGCCAATAAAGCCTCAGTTAAAAATATAAAACCAAGGAACCCACATGAAACAGGGCACAAATACTTACCCATCCCAGTGATTGACTTTCATAGCCACCAAGTGGTCAATTAAGGGTTTGGTGTATTCCTCAAAACTAGCGATGTAGACACTGGGGGAAAAAACAGAGTCATGAATTAGTTTGAAACAGCCATTTTCCATCTTCAACAGGCTGATTTTGCTACTTTAAGACACACACCGTACGTCAATGACAACTGTTATGATTTGTTTATATCTGTACGTGTACACATGTATGTGGATGGTCATAAATTAAGGCTTATGGAGCGGTTGTTTCTGAAGTTGCCATATTTTTCCCCCTTAACCTCCTAACCAAGCATCCTCATATGAGGACATTATTTTTCAGTGAATTTCTCTGAGACCGTACACGCCACAGTTTTAGTCTGGATCTTCTGTACAGAGCACATTCAGGGCTTTTCAGAGATACCGAATGATTGGATGTTTCATCATGAGCCCTCACTCTCCTTGGTCTTCGAAAATGTAATGGCTTAGTTTGATGCTTTGCTAGCGATGCCAGAGCCACATCTTAAAAGTAAGCCGTGAAAGTTTCGTTCGTATAATATATATTTATTTTACGTGAAATGTCAAATTTGATTCAAAGATTATTGGAGTCTCATTCTGATGGCAACCATTCACTACAAGAGATAGATTGGTGAGCAAGTGATGTCATGCAAGATTTCTCCGAATCTGTTTCAATGAAGAAACAAACACCTGAGGGCGAGTATTTTTCCGGGTATTTGAATTTTTGGGTTAACCCATCCAAGCTAAAGCAACGTTTTGATGATATTTAACAGCGGGATGTGCAAGAAGCCTTGAGTGTGGCTCTTTGCTCCCTAAGGCTAGCATTTCTCACATTGCTCTTTTAATACATTAAGGTGTCACAGTCAAATGGTGACATTTTTGCGTAGGGTGCGACAAGAGACGACACCATAACCGCTGCTTCACTCATTGACGCATTCATAACATACCATGGCTGTGCTTTGAACCGAAGTGTTCTGAGAATTGGGGTGTATGACGGATCTACCTGCTGCTGTAATGTTAGCAGAGTGTACCATGGAGAACAATTGGGTTCAATTACACACGCCAAAACAGCTCTTAGTCACACATTGTCACCTTCTTACTCTACCTACCTGATAGTTAAGTAGCAGTTGCTCAGGTTACCGACCGTGAAGTAGTCTGCCGCTGTGAGAATGTCTATGCCATGGGGGAAGGTGCCCTGTGGAGACAGGATATCTCCCAGGATCAGATTAGACATAAAACAGACTCAGAAAGCTTCATAAAACGTGGCCTGCTGCACTACAGATCAGTGCATGTGTTTATAATGGACCTGAATGGTGTTTATGTAAGTGTATTCTCTTTCGTTGTACCTGTCTGCCCACATTCTCTTGGAAAGCAGCCTAGAAAAAGACAAAAGGACACAAACTTTAAGTTTCCCGTAATTTCCTAAGCGCGCAGTTACATTATGTGAAATTGAAGCATGTCATTCTTTTTCTGTTATAATACTTTCTCCTATCAAACACTATTATAAATCTACCAAATTTGGTAGATAGATCTGTCATTAACAGTGTATAAATAGTGTATTAAAGTGTATAAATAATTAATGGGATTGTAAGATCATAATGTTACTCTTTTTTTTTTTTTACAATACAAGAACAAAATATTAAGATGAATGCTATTTATATTTAGTAAAAACACCAAGTAATTATTTGAACATGTAATCTAATGTAATTTAATTACAAGTACTTAATTTTTGGAATCTGATAAATGGGACCTTCCTGATCCCTAATCCCACCCCTACACCATTCTAAACCTGCTGTCCTGTAAAGAGTCCTTAAACATCCATGAAACGTCTTTCGAAATGACAGAAACGTCATTTTTGTAGCGAAACCCTCAAGGTACGTTCACACCGGACGCGAATTGTGCAAATAAAATCGTGCTATTCACGCGTAGTTGGACGCTTGAACATTTTGAGTTTACTTGCATCATTCGCGCGTGAAATTCGCTTCATTCACGCGTGGAAATTCGCATCATGGGAGGGGCTTCGGTCAGGCGCTCCCAGTCTCTGTAGTGGTTAGACATGAGGTAAAATTCGTTTTGTGTAGATCTAAATGGCAAACTTTGGTTTAATGAATTAGTATTTATTTCCTTTTCATCTCCACATACAGCAACGATGATTTTGTCCTCCATAGTATGGAATTCTGCCTTTGCTTGCTAGTAATCACGTCACTACTAGAGCAAGCTCCTGATTGGTTAACGCGGCGCGAATTTTCGCAAAAGTTCAGATTTTTCAACTTGAGCGCTTCGCACGACTCACGCGTCAAACGCGCCTCAGGATGTCCAATCGCGTCTTTGCATTGACTTAACATGTAAATCACTCGCGCTTGCCGCTTCATTCGCGTCCGGTGTAAACGCAGCTTTACTCCTATCCCTGCTTAGCACACTATCAAATCCACCAATCAAATCGCATATTACAATATTTTTAAAGCAATAACCCCACAATATTATGAAAGTTAACACCTCAGCTCACCAAAAAAGTATTTAAGTATTTGATTAATTAAGATAAATTAAATTAATATTTCATGCCTTTCACCCGGATGTAAACAAGGCTGATTACGTCAAATACGTTAAAGCTTGCGTATACGGAGTGTTGAACAAGGCGGAAGACGTAAGTCACGGGAGAAGAGTAAATGCTGTTATTTTTGTTTTATTTGTGAAAAAAAAGTGTTCTTGTTGCATCGCAGAAGTGAAGTTGATCCACTGATGGGCCGGTGTTTTTAGTACATTTCAGGATCTGGGATCATTTCAGTTGTGCTGCTGTCTATGGAGGGACGGATAGCTCTCTGATATCATCAAAAATATCTTAATCTGTG
The DNA here is from genome assembly GCA_032361165.1 of Enteromius paludinosus. Classification (NCBI taxonomy): domain Eukaryota; kingdom Metazoa; phylum Chordata; class Actinopteri; order Cypriniformes; family Cyprinidae; genus Enteromius; species Enteromius paludinosus. Next base: position 4,994,100 of record JAUMHQ010000048.1, read on the forward strand.
TTCTGAAGATGAACAAAGGTCTTATGGGTTTGGAACGACATGAGGGTAATTTTTATAGATATGTTAAGTTTCACAATTTTGATTAATTAGACATGTTTTCTGAGTAATAGCATTTAATTTAACAATTAAAAAGGAGTCCAGAAAAATGTTAACAATAAATAAAAGATAAAAAAAAAATATATATATATATATATAGGGGTTATATGTTAGCAAAAGGACAGTCTTCTTTGCTGTGCACCTGTGGTGTGAAACTGATGTAACACTGACTCAACCAATGCTGGCAGTTTAGGGTTGGACAACTTTCTTCTCTGACTAATGAAAGACAGATCGAGCGTTCTACAGACACTTAACCAATTCCCAAAGTTTTACATGCTTCAGCTTTAAAGATTTTTTAAGGTAAACTCACAGAGGCGGCCTTTCTGCAGGTGACATTCCTGTCAAATACAGTTGCGATGACAAGTGCGCTATAAAAGAACAGCCAAAAGAAAACGATTAGGTGACACACACACATATAATGACAACAACAAAAAATTAATCAGGACAAATGTTTGTGCATCCTAACTCTTGGCATTCACTGATTTCATTAGTTTGACAGCCTGAGGTGATGCGCATCCGATGCTTTCACTCAAACACGCACTCTAAGCCTTCAGATCTTTCACCCCTAGTGATGAGGCATATCACCAGCAAGCGTGTGCTTCTCATCTCAAAACTCATCTATCATTTCAGTGCCCCCATAAGCCTGTTGCACTCTTTTCCCTTTATTCCAGCACTCCTCCTCCTCCTCAGCGGAGCTGTGTGAACGTGCCCGCGAGGTATTCCCACCGTCACTCACAGCCTGGGAGAATGAAGTACACAAACATACACACGCACAAACCCTACGGGTTTAACACGGCAGTGCTGGTTTCGATGAACAACTGATAGTGGCCTGGAGCAGCATAAAATGGACAGAGACTGAACATGCATGCAGAGCAAGACGTGTCACTGTCATTGTTTTATAATAATATCTCGCATTCTTACGATTGTGCAATCATCCAGGAAATCGTAGAAACACGTCGCTTGTGCACTGTAAATTACTTTAAGCTTAAAGGGATTGTTCTTCCCTTGACGCACTCTCTCACATCGGACACGAAAAGGGGAAGTTATGAGGAATTGTAGTGGTCGAACATTTCAAATGCAATATGAACACTGAACAAACTTATTTAAAAGTGACCGATACAAATTCTCCAGATTTTACCCTGAAGAAAGTGTCACACAGGTTTGAAACAGGCTTACTCGAGTTTGAGTACATAATGACAGAATTATCATTTCTGAGGGAGATTTGAGGGGAATAGTAGAATAGATGAATTCTCCTCCAGAGTCTGTTGTGTTTGGCATATAAATATTTGCCTATTAAGTTACAGTTAAACAATTTTGAGTCTGAGATTTATTATTATTTCTTAATGTTTTTGAAAAAAAGGCACTTATGTTCACCAGGGTTGCATTTAGTGCGGTAAAGGCTGTAATATTGTGAATCAGCATTACAAGTTAAAATGTCTGTTTCATTTTTTATAATATAAGGAATACAAGCTGAACTTCCTGAATCATTACTTCAGTCTGCAGTGTCACATGATTTGCCATTTATGGAGCTAATTTTCTGCTTAAGAAACATTTCTTATTATCAGAGTTGAAAAAAGTTTTAAAAATCTTTACTCTTAATCTTAAACATTAATTTAATACATACATAATCAGTTTTTTATTTACTTTTATTAGGGTTTATTTGCAAAAACCAAATTGAAAATTTTAGAAATATATGTATTTTTTATTATGAATTCTTTTTAATGTAATCATGTTTTTATTGTGTTAGCTGATTTTTATTTTTATAACTTAATCAAAATAACCCAACTGCAGTTTGATTTAGCTTAACTGAATTGCATAACGCATTTTTTTTTTTTTTTTTTATTGTTCAAAACAGAGTTATCCGTTATTTGAAAATGAACTCTTCGTATATAGACTCTCCACAATCTAGGGAAAAAAAACAACAATAGCATAGTTTCATGCAATGACACAGTTTCAGAAAGCGTTAGTAAGCTCATAGAAACAACCTTTGACTGCTGATGAAATTAAAACAGGACTCGACAGGCCTGCAGCCTGGGTGCCAAATGGCGACCGAAACCCACGACAACAGACGAAACCTGGCAGCACCGTGGGGATAGGGAGGAGGGAAGTTACGGGGAGGGCCAACAAACCGAAGGAGTAATGCACAGTCAGTTACACCACAGGCCCACACTTGTCCCAAACAGGGAGGGGGGGCCCAGCGGAGCATCTTTCAGCTGTCATTCTCGTAATATCATTATGTTTTTATGGTGACTGAAAGGCTAACTGTTGAACCTGGGAGGGAAACAAATGCTTTCTGCTGATGAAAGTCTTTCGCTGAGCTGAATCACCGTTACATCACCACACAAACAGAACACAGACGAATTAGTGAAGAATTACAATATACAGTTACGCTAGCAAAGTTAAATCCAGCAAACCCCTAACCGTAAGTCTGTCAAATAGACAACTTTCTCATGGGACACCACAGAAAATAAATAAATAAATATCCATTATATAATGCTTGCTGTCTTGTTTGTTGAAACTGCAGTACGTTTTAGACCACTGGGAGAAATAAAAAGCATAAGACTTGGTGTATAACATACAAAATTGATATGAACATTTTTGTTACTATTCTTTACATTTCTCTTTTTTTCCCACACAGACATTGCAATATGAATCTAATGTTCCGTCTAAATATTAGCTTTATGAGTTTTATCATCTTCTGTCAGGTTTGTTATGGTTGTTACTTCTCACTCCATTTCATGTTTGGTAATTCAGCAGACTAACAGACTACACTATATATCATCAGTAGGGAGAGGTTCTGAGCTGTGAGAGGTGTATAAACTGGTTTTAAGGCGGTAAATAACTAAAGCCAGGCGAACAGGTATGAGAAGAGGCTGTTGAGCATTTTTGTACATTTACAATAAAACCCTTAACTTTCAATTCTCATTTAAAAACTCCCCATAGATGCTCACAAAGTGAAATACAGCACACACAATTCTTCCCGATGGAAGACATTTTTTCTTTGAAATGTAATTTGCTGTGACATGAGTTTTCTTAAAATTACTACCAGGTAGTGTGGCGAAAAAGGTCCATTCCTCGTACCGCATGCTGACTAAAAAACAAAGAGCCCTCAGTATGTGGGCTGCAGGCTCACTAATCAAATTCCACAGCCTGACCTCACGTACATAAAAGGGTGTTTTCATTGGAGAGAAAGTGTAGCTATAGGGTCAACAGAGCCACCCAGGTTGAGCTGTGATTTTCAGCCGTCATTGCTCTCACCCTAGTTGGTTCTAGTGGAAAAAGCTTTTAAAAACCTTCAAAAATAGATTTCCATATGTTAATATTTAAGTTGTTGGATCCATACAACAACCACACAGGAAATCTAATGAGCTGGACTATTTAAACTAAAGAATAACATAGTAGCGTTAACTCTGTGCCAATGGCAGTATATGTATTTTTCCCCACTATGGAAGGCAATGGTGACCAAAAACTGCCTGGTTACAAAATTATCTTTCTTTGTATTTGACAAAGCAATACATACAGATTTGGAACTTCTTGAGGGTGAGTGAACAATGAGAGGATTTTTGTTTTTGGGTGAACTACTCCTATTATGGCTGCGAATTTTGCTAGTAGGAGGAGGCAGCGCAGAGAACAGAGAGCACGCTGTAGAAGAAAGAGCCATATCTTTAATGCATTCGAAATCCCAGAAGAACACATTATCCAAATCTAAACATATCCTTAAATGAGATTGTGTTTTTTAATATGCACATTGTAAGTAAATCACCCCCTGAAGTTTCCAGGACCATTGGCGCGGTATCAATAATTTGACCGGTTTAATATTAAATATGGCCCATAATGTGGTGGTGGTGGTCGGTTCATACCTGGCAATCTGGTTGACATAAGGGCTCAGTTCATTTGGTTCATAGGCACGGGCGAAAGCCCAGCACACATAGCAGGCAGCATCTCGGACGTTCGATCCCAAACTGCATGCACCTCTTTTCTCATCATACGTCAGGGCTTTCAGAATCACAGGCACCACTGTAAAATACAGATGACATATTAATCCACAAAAATTATTCGTTTTGGAATGCAAAACATTTCAAAAGATTCAAAATACAAGCAACACTGTCCGTTATTATTACAATTTATAATACACGTTTGCTATCTGAATAGATATTATAATGTTCATTTATTTCTGTGATGCAAAAATTATTTCAAGAAAGCAGAAACATCACAAGGTCCATGTTTATTTAAAAAAAAAAAAAAAAAAGTCTTTTGGAACATTATAATTGTCTTTATTGACACTTGTGATCAATTTAACGCAGCCATAAAAGTTTTCATTCCTTAAAACATACCTTTTAATTTTTTTTTTTTTTTTAGATAAAATATTGATTTACATTACTGAACATTCATAATAAAATTTGAGCAGGGCATAAATACATGCAAGCAAACAAGAGGGAGAGAGTATTGATAGTTGACCTTTGGAAGAACCTCATTATAAGGAACTGTTTTCTAAAATCTTAGGTGGAGCCGAAATTGAGTTTATGATTCATGCTGTATATGCAAATAAACATGAAATAATTTTTCAAAGCAACACTAAAAAATTCTAAATTTGGTTAAATTAAAACGAAGATCCAGATCTGGTGAAAATAACTGCATTTTCATAACCATACTGAGAGACACTTCACATCAGGCGTTGCACACATTTGGATTCATGCAAATCTCACTGGTTGTCCTCGATATCTCCACACCCCTCTGACAACATCCTCAATCCTGCTTCACACCTAACTCCACCACTCCTGGGCTAATTCAACTATTCAGGCAAACAAAAGCCACAAACAGTCTTGTCTGGCTTCTCGTCCATGTGGATACTCACTAAAGGTAAAACAGGAGGCAAACTAACAACGTATTGTGGCTTGGGGCTTGCCTAATATCAAGCACATTGATGCTGCCTCAGGGCTCTACTGCTTGGGCATAGACTCCACCCCACAGAGTCAACACCTCTCACCAGAACGTGAGAGTCTCATCAGACTCATCAGAAACTACACGGAGCGCCTAAACGAACAGACACCTGCTCTCGAGGACAACCACTTCGGCCATACCGTTCCACTGTGGGACCATCGTACGCTTCAGGAGGTCAGCTGTGGACATAAATCCAATCAACGATAAAACCAACATCCCAAACCTTGAGTCGAAATACAGGTAAGGCCGCAATTTCCAGTGACAACTCTGCTTAGTGCTTATCACATGTACTTTTAGGATTTGTAAAGGCTGAATTGCTGATGTGCTTCATAGCAGGTAGATCTAAAGCGCTGACTATAGATGCACCTGTTAGACAACATTTGGTTGAACATATTCAATTATTTGCCATATGGTTGTGCACATTGTCAGTCTACGTCTTAATGTAAAAAAAAAAAACAAATTAACTTAGAAATGAATAATCTTATTATGCTGAAATATCTGCATTCCCACAGAAGAATGACTAAGTACTAAAAAACAAGGAAACAAGACATAGAAGGCAAAATGAAATTTCTCAATTAAAAAAAAAACCTTTTAATTTGTGCCTTGAGGAGGGAGCGGTTTCGTATGAAACATGGGAGCCAAACCTGAGCAATCACTTCTTGCGACAGCTTGTGACAAACAGGTTCCTTAAGGCGGAGTCCTTTTCTGCATAACTCGCATGGCAATCTCTTTTTTCAATCTTCTGCTTCCCAATCCAAACCTTCAGGCCTCAAAATCTTTCCACACTTACCGGACCCTGTTGTATCCTCATGTAGTGCAGAATTGCCAAAGTAATTTCCTTCAAGAAGCAGTCCAGTTGGTTGCAGATGTTATAACAGATGAAATGTCATTTCAACAGCTCTGGTAGTTTCAAGTAGTGGGTAGTGAGATCAATTTTTAAATGTCTGAAGTTTGTATCCTGCAGGTTAGGTCATGGGAAACAGGTGTATGAGGTTTCCCACGCCATCAGGTTTTAAAAAGGGGAGCATGTTCCTACAGGCCTACCCTGGCTTCGGCAGTGCAGCTAGAGCATGTCATGCTAACACGCAGACCAAGAAACAATACACAGATACAGCCACGTTGAAAACGTACTCTTTGTAGGGTCACTACCTTTCTGACCCAACAGACAGATGACGCTTTGCTCCAGGGCTAATTATTATTATTATTTCTGTCCAGATCAGCCGACTGCACCAGTATGGACACTCTCCAGGGAAGAAAGCCGAAGAAACCCCACTACATTCCCCGCCCTCCTGGCAAACCTTTCAAATATCAGTGCTTCCAGTGTCCCTTCACCTGCAACATCAAGTCTCATCTCTTTAACCACATGAAGTATAACCTGTGCAAGAACTCCATCTCTCTGGTGTCTCAGCGCATGGAACAGACTGGGAAAACACCCAGAGCTTCCCAGCATAATTTTCCCTTCAACCACAAGATTAAAGAGCCACCCCTGGCGGAAGACGAAGCCAGCAAGCTAACAGAACGAATCAATGACAGGGCCGGACAAGATGAGATTGGTAAGGAGACAAGAGAAAAGCCTGAAAGTCCCATCAAGGAGGTCACAAAAGATGTCCCCGAGCCAATCCTTGAGACCAAGGACAAAAATGCAGACATGGACATTGGACCAAACAAAATATCTTCAGCTTTCTCGCCGGTGGCAAGAACATGTGAAAGCGAAGCTCGTTCTCAGTCTCCACACAAAGATGGTCAATCATCTTCAGTCATTTCTCAGTTTTACCACCAAATGGCACCATGGGTCCCACCTGCTTCCACAGCACCTCTTCTTCCTTTAATACCGGATTATCCTTCGTACATGGTACCAGACAGGTCCTTGCATTCTCTCTACACACCTTACTCACACAACCAAGCCAACACCCCAGCCTACCAACTCACACCGCGAGAAACCCAGAGACCTCTGGTTCCATCACCTTTGGTCCCACCCAGTACTTCCCTTCTCCATCCTTATCACTATAGATACGGCCCTTCTATTATCCCTGGTCCACCGCTACCCTACAGCCTCTACCAACACCCTGAATTGTCCATGTCCTTACAGAGAACCAGGTATCTTCCTCTGGATGTGTATAGCAACAGATTTTATCCTCGAGAGTATGGAGGGCATCTAGTATCCCTATCTCATCCTGACTCTTACGGAAGACTTTCTGAGGAGCACAGTAGAGCAGACAAAGGTACTCGCCAGAGTCCTTTAGAAGGGTGTGCCGCCTCCGGGTCTCCAGACAGGCCTAGTACTGCAGATGTAACCCAGCGGATCCCCGCTACATTTAGAAACGCTTCTCATGGGGAGCCACTCGCAGTCAATCAATCACAGCACGCTGATCCAGGGGCAACTACAGCAACTGAAAACTTACCCAAGAAATCAGATGGGCAAACTCCAGAAAACATGACACAAAAGAAAGAAAGGTAGGTGAACTCTATGTAGCACTTTACATCACAGTCACATAAAAGAATATATGGCTAGGTTGCCCACAAACAAGTTAAGGAGCATGCTATACGTTACATAACCAGAAATAAAACCAATGGTATCTTGTCTTATCTTTCTAGGAATGAACCACAAACCACAGCCTCCACAACAAGCAGTGAGATTTCTTCAGAAAAGGAAGATGAAGAAAGGGAGGAGGAGCCAGGTCCTCTTAACCTTTCCAAGAGGGACCAGGCCATATCCAGCAACATGACACACCACCACCCTGATCGAGAGCTCCATTATGATTCAGAAAGTAGTCAGGACGAGGCACCGCTCAACCTCTGCCTCAGGGTGCAGTCCAACAACCAAGCCTTGCTCAACACCACAGGCTCAGAAACTCCAGAAAGACCAACCATTATAAATGCTGAGGTATGCACAATTGTTCCACCCAGAGAACAAGAAATAGACCCATGTGACCAGAGGCACACTGCCGCCTTTGCTTTGTGTCAGCTAGCCAGCTCGAAGGACATTATCAGTGACTCTTCTGCTGGCCAACAAGAAACAACTGAGGGCCAGAAAAGTCAAACTCTTCCTTCCCCAGACAAGAGCCCAGTCAAAGACACACCAAAAAAGAGCACAAGGGCACAGGGACAAAAACGGGTAAACAGTAGACCTCTGAGGCACACCACCAAAAGAGCAAAGGTCAAAGAACCAGCTCGAACTCAAAGAAAGAGGTCACAAAACTGCTGATTCAGAGATCCCAAAGTGTGGACTGCTGCTACTCAAATAAAAAGGAGCAATGCTCAAAATTTATATTCTAGAGACTTTACAGGAAGATGGACAACATTTACATTTAAGTCTTCAATTATTATTGTATTTATGTTTGTAAAATTGCTTGAGTTCAGATGCCATGGGATCAATTCCAAGGAGACACATGAACTGACAATGTTAACGTATTCTGCTTTGGACAAAAGCAGTTGCCTAATGCATAAATGTAAATATAGATAATTCCAAAATATTCTTTTTTGTACAACATAAAGCACTGATTGGGGAAAAACGTACGCTAAGATTTCTGTGCGCTTTGACACAATATGTTATAAATCATTCAAGGGAGTTGGGTGGTGGCATTTTTAAATAAAGGATCTTGAAGTATTTGAATTAAGTGTTTGCATGCAGTGAATTATGTTTGCTTATCAATGTTTTTGAAACCTAGTATGGTGTAGGGTATGTACAATGATTATAGCTATGATGTTATCATTTGTCAGAGGAACAACAACTTAAGTAAAACTAAAATCCAATAGCTTTCAAATGTAACACAACAGTTTAAAAAAAAAATTGCAAGCCAACCAGCAGAGAGACGGGAAGGAAGCAGCAGTCCTCTTCGGCCAAGCTCTGCAAGAGCCAGGCAGCCTCCGTGCCAAGCATTATCCGTTTCCTGGAAACTGCAATATGTAAAGACATAATGTGATAAAAAATACCTCACTAGGTAAATACTTGAGCCACATTGTAACATCTCGGGCCTGCTGTTATATCATATCGCACCTGAAACACTCTAAAACTGACTCGACCACATCATCTGCAAGCTCTTTAGGAAGTCTACCAGTTACCCTTCCAATCCTGTAGGTGGTTGAAAAAGAGTAGGTGGTCGAGTTAAAAAGATCAATCATTTTGCTTTGTTGAGAAGTTTTATATATGGCACTATCACACCAAGTAACTGTTCTCACCCCTTGGCAGAAGACCATCTCACTATTGTCTCCTTGTCTTTCAGACCCACCAACAGTTGTTCTGCAACAATGAATAAGCAAATCAGCAGTACATGAGAGCAATTAGCAATTAACCAAACATGCGCATGAATACTCACCGATTACATTCTCTATTTCCTGAGGTATGTCATAGTCTTCCTCCTGACCGACAGACTCTAAATCAGGTTTTGTAGCCCCTACGCTTGCAGTGACAGCAGACTGGGCCAGGTTCACAGCGAGTGAACGACTTCCTCTCTGGTATCTGCATACAGTCATACAAACTGCTTACAAACCAGCTTACACTTTTAAGCGTCCTTTGCTTCATTTCATCATATTTTGTCAGTAAGTCGCTCCTCAGTTACCTCCATTTGGCCAATCGTGGTTTTAGAAAAGTCAAGCCAAGTCTCTGGATAACTTTCACTCCCAGCTTGCGCAATGTGGCCTGGTTACTCTCAGCTATTCTCTTCTGATTCAGGCACTGAAGCACCGTCGGTACTTTGAATTGTCAGGTAAAGATTAGTAAGCATTTATCTACATTCTGAGACCAAAGAAAGTCCTAAAGGATATATATATATATACACACCATACTGCAGGAAATCATCACGTTTCCCATGCTTGAAGAGCTGGGCCTGGTGAGAAATCATATTGACATGCAGTCTTTTCAATATCAAAATATCTGGCTGGGACCTCCTATCTAAAATCTTTTAAGCAATACTTTACCTATATAGCATCAAGTTGATGTTAAGTCAAATTTATCTAACTCATTTTCAAAGTGTCTGAATCCCGTTAATCTTAGCGCCAGCAGCAGTCTCACATAATTAACAAGTTTTAAAAGTGCACCACACATGTTCCTGCTCACTGCCTTGCGGCACTTAAAGCATATATGCAAAACACTGATGGCAGTTTTAGCACTGCAGGCCTTCTTAACACACAGAGCCAGTTTTGAGCGCCTCGGGTGATAGAGACGCACTTCACAAAAGAATAACAACAACAGGATCGTTTTCACAGCTCTCTGGACTTCAAACCATGCAGGATGTTCCACTGCAATGAAAATAACTCTGATAAAGATCAGTCACTAAAATAATAGATTATCAGCGTTTTAACAAAGCAGTGAAAAACACAGGAAGGAGGGCATGTAACCGCTTTAACCGGAATTACAAGCCTAAAGGCCCATTTACACCAAGAACAAAAACTATAAAGATAACTACCGGTATTTCAGCAGCCATCAACTTTATGACAATATTCTGTTTATCGTCTGCCTTTTCAAATGCTCGAGTCGCATGGATTCTCATCAGCTATCAATACTTGTATCACTCACTATTGTTACCGTGTTTCATTTTTGTTCAAATTGCAGTGTGGACTTCCCTGTTCTATACAATTGTTAATTCGTAGATTGTTATTCCAAGTATTTGAATGTTTAAAATAAAGGAGGAAGTGGAGAACATCGGACAATCATGCGTGTGATTTGAGGCTCACCAGGGATTTCAAAGCTCCATCAAGGGTGATAGTTCCCTCCATGGTTATCTCACTGGTCTGAGAGATGGTGGTCAGACACCAGTCCAGAAAATCACCCAAACACTTCTGCTTCACATCTGGACGGGTCACAAACCTGCGCATATAAGACAAATTCTTCAAGCAAAGAGATCATCTATATGTGTTTAAAGAGTGCCATCTACTGGTCAGGGACTGAAACTCATACTATTTCGCAAAGAACAACACTTGAATGTGATAAAAGTGGCATTAACTGTAAATAATAGGCAACATTTTAAATAATAGATTTTTTTTTTTAAATCAGAATTTTAACCAAACAGTGGATTTTTAAACATTTATGTTTAAAATGTAAAAAATAAGATGACATTTGCCAATATTTCATCATTTTCATTTAAATGCCCCTATACTGTATACTGTAGACTAAAGTACCTAACAGCCAAATTTATCTGCTTCTAATCAGTGTTTGAAATCATTCCTGAAAGTGAACTGTCCAGATTAATAAGACACATTTTTAAAAAATTTAAGACTTAACCCTCTCATACTGGTAAAACACAGCATGATGTGTACTGTTTAATAAGAAAATAAAAGGAAATAATACAGAAATGTTATATTCCTGGCCATATTATGTGATATATACATACAGTTGTGTTCAAAATAATAGCAGTGTTTTTTAAAACGTGAGTAAAGCTCAGAATTCTTATAATATTTTTA
>JAUMHQ010000048.1:5023644-5050424 GCA_032361165.1 Enteromius paludinosus
TGATTTGCCATCTCGAAGCGAGATTCCTATTCGTCGGTCACCGACGTGACTCGGAGTGACCGACTGATAGGGAACTGTTATTATTGAACTATACCAAGGTAAATACAGTTTGCCATTCTATGGCACCTTTAACATTTAGCAGTCAAGAAAGGTGATAAAAGTTGTGGATGAAATTACTAATAATATGAACATATTACAAATGGAGGGATAAAAGTGAGGACATGTGTCAATTTTCCACAAGTTGGTATGGTTCTCATGGTGCCTTCAAGAAATGTCAGCAATGCACTTTGGTTAAAATTCCTCAATGGTCATGTAAAACAACACCTTTTACTTCATGTCCCTTTAAATGAAATATGAGCTACTGCTCACCCCACCCTTTTCATGAAAAAAATCATTGGAGAGTGCTTGTGTCCACACACTGCTAAGACTAAAAAAAGACAGCTAAAAGTGAATTTTGCATCTAAAGTCATGGGCATTGCATTGTTGTGCAGTGAGCGCTCTTGTACTATTTTGTAGGAATAATTGTATGGTAGTATGCTGTTTTGAACATTGCTTCTCTTTTTCTCTGTCTCTCTCTTTCGCGCTAGTGCATACTTATTGCCGCCCATCTCCCCAGCAGGAAGTCCTGCTCTGACATCAGTTCAGCCATCCATCTGATATGCACTACCATTTTACCTGCGCTGTGTGTCAGATACTATGTACTTCTGTCCCGGCTTTCAAAATATTCCATATTTTAAATGCGCAAGATGTTACCGATCTGCACAGAGACCAAGCTGTATAAGGTTCTAGGGACTTCTCTTTGTTATTTAATGAAAAAGATATTCAAGAATTACATTTAAGACGCTCAAGATATCCTTGATTATGCTGAAGCAGTCTTTGAATGATAGTGTATGGTAAATGAATAAACGTTAAACCTTGAGCATGCTTCGATATAAGCTTTCAGGGAGCTCATCTCTAAACATGACAATAAAAAGAAAACTGTTGTAGTTGGACGGTCTCTTTCTAAACAGGCCAGAATAAGCTACAAAGTGGATCAGACTCTGTGTCAATAGTCAGATGTCTTGTTAAATGAGTCTACCATGCACTGTTCGATTTGATCATGATAAACTGTACACCAGTCCATACTCACGTGAGTGGAGAAATTAATTAGCGCACCTCTGATTGGGTAATTAGTATGTAATCATGCAACTCCCGCAACCTCCATCCATATTGCTTATTTATGACACTTAAATGACTAATTAATAATGTGGCGAAGGGGAAGAAGGAGATATATTGTCCTGGTCCGGACCTATTGGCTATTAATAATTCATTTCTGTCACCTTTTCTAAAGGTTTCACTCATGAATAACTAATTTCGTAACTAAGGGCCAAATCCTGGTAACTGGTGTGGGGAAGTATAATCTTGCTTGAATTTACATTTATGAAATCATTACATTCAGCTTGACACTCCCTGGTCTTTTCTTCAAACGGACGCATTATCTACCAGAAGTTCCATTATTTTGTGAGGGGGAGAAAAAACCAAAACGTGTCTCTAAACAATGAAGCATGTTCATGGCTGATATGGACTTAATGATGAGGTTATTTGCTGCCGTATTATATTGCATGGGGGTTGAATACAAATGCCAAAGGAACAACAGTGAAGGCGGTTTTTAAAATAATACTACTAATAATTACTTCTTTCCGCAAGAAAAGGAGTAAGAAATGGGAAATTAATCTCGTTCTTGTAAAATCCATGCGGCAGTATGGATTGTGTTTATGAATATTGATGGCGTACCGAACCCACAATTAGTGGTGCACTGTTGATTGACTAATACAACAAAATATGTTGCATTCCAATTAAGGAACAATAGTACAGTCTGCCATGGGTGGTTCTAGGTTTAGAGGATATTCAGAGATTAGCCCAGACCTTTGTGTGTGGTGCTGTCTTTTGATAAAAATTGGAATACAGTGCACTTTTAAAAAAGTGCTGAATCTGCGAGATGTCATTCACATGTATTATAAAGTGGACATGCTTCTGAGGCTAGATTCTGTCTTAGATCAGATCAGCTGTGCCTTTATCTTTAGATGCTCATTGTATTGTGCATATTGTGTCAATTTATTCCTGTGTTGCAAAGCTGATCTTTACTTCAGTCTTAAATGTCACATGATCCTTCAGAAATCAGTCTAATATGCTGATTTGTCAAGACACTTTTCTTATTATATTTAAAGGGTTTAATGTTGAAAATAGTTGTGTTGCTTATGAGTCTTTGAGGAAAAGGGAGTTCAAAAGAGCCCCATTCGTTTGTTGTCTTTATCACTTTTGATCAATTTAATGTATTCTTGTTTGAATAGAAGTATTCAATTCTTTACCCCAAAATCTCAGTAGGATATTCTGCATATTTACCTGCTTATGATAAAGTTTTCAATGTTCCAGCCACCGTCACCTAAAAAATTAGTTTAGAACAAACTGCAAGTTTCAGCAAACATAAAAATGCTTTTTAAATCCTACTTACATATGTATGCTTCAGTCCAAAGAAAAGTCATCAAGCAGGTTCCTCTAATTTCTCTGGTGTTCACTGCAGAACAAAACGCTGCAGCATCATTCAAATGAGCTTTCACTTTGTTGCAGAATAGACATCAATATGCACCAGACAGAATGCCAGTAGTCTGGCTCGTGAGACTACATCTGATTTATAGAGCAGAATTGCACATTTGAAGTATTTTATGACTGACAAAAAATAATCATGCATATAAAAATTTATAAAAAAAAAAATTATTGGGGTTTAAACCCCTAAGTCCACCCTCTGCTATTCCCAAAAGAAAAATGCTTTGCGTATTTTAGTAATGTTGTCCCCTTGATGATTCATAGGGACTGATCCTTTGAATATTATATGAGTTTAATCATTATGATGAAACAGTCTGCAAAAAAGCGTCTTATAAACAAAATACAGCAACAAGCCATGGATGCGACTCTATCAACCAGAGGCTGTTACCGAGTTGACTTTCTCTTCAAGTTTTTGCATGAAATCTCCTTTCTTACAGAGTTATTTACCCTCCGAATGCCCACTGAGTCTTTGTGTTGCCTGGGGTCTGTGTGTTTGCCTCAATGAATATTATTTTTACAGTGTAATTACATACTGTAGAGGAGAACTGATGCTGGCAGCTCAGGTGATCAATCAGCCTTTAATGAGGCTGAAAGCGCAGCTAAAGACTGGATGCTGCTCATGCGGGCCACATCCCGTTCAAGGTCCAATCAAACTTTCGTAAGAAAGAGCATGATGGGCTCATACGACCATTCTCCTTATTTTCTCTTTCGCAAATACTCAACTCAATACAAGCAAGATTAAATCAAGAACGCAGTGTTTACTTGAACGGAGGAAAATACTGTAGCACGTTCAGATGTCATTAGCACACTTAACAGTTTAAACCAAGGGGTGCTTGGGGAAACTGTTGGGAAAATAATGGTTAAAGACCCTAGGACCGTGTGTTTGTTGAATGAAGACCAGGAGTCAGAGATGAGACCAATTAAAGAAAAATTTACTGAAGAAAATAGTTTGCAGTTTCATCAGCAGAAGCCAGCTTCAATACTCGCGTTGAGTTCGTAGGCTGCTCTGCCTAATCTTACAGATATCAGTATATATATTCTAACAGAGAATACTAACTGTGTCAATACATTAGTCATCCTGATCATTCTGATTAGTTTTCGAAACATAGACAATATTAGAGATGTCCATGTATGGTTGTCTGCACATCCCAAGGTGAAGAAGATGATAATTGGGGCGTCAGGCCATCCGGACCAGCCCAAATATGTAACTCAGACAGCAGAAGGACAATATATTCTTCTCTGCTTCCCTGAGAAAAGACACACACACTCCTCCAGTCTGCTTCAAGGCTACCTAGCTCAATCAAACGTTTTATCAATATGCCATTTTCTCTCACATCTCTAATATCTTATACATAAACGTCACAACTGATTATTGATTCTTCAGAACATACGTAGAAGTGAAGTCATCCTGACCTCTTATCCGGGTTCCATGACCTGAGGAGAGAATAACTCACATACACAGACAACCAGGCTCCATTGAAGGAGAAAGTAAGTAAGTAATTAAATGTAATTTAATTAGATTTTCAACCCCATCTTTTATTTGATTGGCGTGTATCCCTCCATTCACAAGGAGGGGATGGACCGCTGAGACTCAGGCACACACACTGGCCTCGCACTCATGTTTCATTAATATGCCAGACATAACTTGGCGTTCATTTTAATCACAGTGGCGATTATAAAGCTTTGAACGTTTATGCACACGCAAGGCGCATCCAATAGAACTCTTCAAAAAAGCTTCTTTTAGAATTAGGCCCTATGATTTTAAATTAATCCACTGCTAAGATATATTTAGCCGCTTTCCACAAATTGGGTACAAAATTGTGTCTGAAACTCCTTTTCATTTTCAGAAAATTATCTGTAAAAAATGGTCATACTGAGCAGTTTTATTTTACATTCATGTACAGTAAATGTGTAAAATTTATTATAAAAATACATATTTGGCAAGTTGCAAAACCAACCTGATCTCACAGCAACTGTACATATTTAAGGAGGTGGCTAATTCGTGCAATTTTCTTGTAAATTGTACGTATTTTACGAGTTGCCAATTCGTACAAATGACCTAAACCTAACCCCGCCCCTAAACCTACTTGTCATGGGGTTTTAGACAAGGTCGTACAAATTTGTATGAATTAGCACAATTTTGGGACCTTTTGGCCGTGAGACGCTGTTGGCAAAACCTAAACAGATTAAGTACAGTTGTCACCAAAAAAAATCTAAGTTAAAACTTTTTTTTTTTTTGCAAATTTCATTGTTTTTTCTAATTCAAATTAATTTGTAATTTAAACACATTCAACTGTAATTTTTTAATACAACTGAAGCCAAAATCTACAAATTAATATATGTATGTTAACACTTCCTATTTTTTCATGTGTTTATCATACAGTATTTTAGATAACAGTATTGTTTTTAAAATTGGATTTTTGTTGTTTTACGGTGGTTTACCATATTCATTGAAAGTGCCATTAGCCGTTTGACACTTCTGTTCGGGTTGGTTTTTGTTGTTCATATCACTCTAAATATCACACAATGTTAATTGTGAGGTGATTGTACATAGACACAGATTTCTGTGTGATATATCGTTCATTTCCACCATACAGGGCTGGGTTTGTTTTACAGATTACCGGCACTATGAAATGTATGTATGAATCTAAATGTAATTTCACGGTGGGTTTGAGGGATGGGGGGGGTGTGGGCGGGAGAGAAAGAGAATGACTGTTAAAGTTACTCTTAGCAGCAAGAAAAAATTAAAAGGCATGAAATATTCAACAGCTAAGAACCGCAGGCACTTTTTAATACACAGAATTAGATAGCTACCCCTGAAAGGGAGAGCGACAGAAGATGGAAGGAGAGAGAGAGAGAGAGGAAGAGAAGAGTTGGGGAGATAATATGTTGTTGTAAAGTGTTCCCTAAGGAGATCGCTAAGTGAAAAGTTCTTTGTGTGTGGAGGTGTAAAGTCCCTTTATAAACTGCAACCTCTTTTCTTCCACAAAGCCGCATCACGCTGCCATTCACGTCAAACTTGGATTTCCATACACTGCGCAACACATGCCTTTCAAGCCAAGACTTGTTAGCCAGCAAACATCTGCATTCACTAGCAACAACATATGGAGAGTCGGACTTTGAATCCTCCAAACTCAAATATTAATGCTGAAGGCAGAGCGACAAAATGAAGCAGCAGTTGAAAAGACAGGCGGACAGACAGGTAGACTGGCAGGCAGGTGTTGTAGCGCCAACAAAAGCCTCATCTGTTGGGGAAAACTAGTCTAACTCCCACCTCTGTTGTCCTAGAATATTCAGTGTGTGTGTGGGCTAAGCTGAGATCTCAGCTTCTTTGTACAAATCACATCTCCAGACGCGCCTCTCATAAAGGGATGTTCCCATAAAATTCCGTTCTTCATACCTTGTTATGCCCAAACACCATGAAACGACATTCCAAATCCTGCACGGACACAGTGTGCCACAACACCCACTAACCATAAACCTGTTAACAAGAGGAAAGATGCGCATAACAAGGCAGCAAACAAACACAAGCAATCCATAAACAATCTCACGCGCTCAACATCTGTTCCAGCTGGCCCATTCAATGGCCAGAAAATTGAGCCAATCTTCCATTAGAGTAAACTGTAATTTGGTATTAAGGCCTCAGCCGCAAATGGAAACCAAAATACATCGTAACATCTGTTACAGTCGCAGCGTTCTGCCTTCTTTTCGAAGCTTACAGAGAAATCGAGTTATTTCCCCCCTGACTGCTCTCTGGGAATGCAAAAATGGGCGTGAAGTGTTCAGACTTTTGGACTCTTCATGCGGAATCCAGATAGAATATTCAAACCGCTTTCCAGGTGAAATTACATGAGAGTATCAGGTCCATTTCAGGTGTCTCGAGGTTAAACGCCTTTGCTGGCCGACTACCCCAGCTGTCTCACATGTCCCCGGCAGTTCCACCATGTGCTCTCTCCCGCAAAGAACTCTATTTTCCGCCAGGAACGGACAGCACTGGCGTGTTTTTCACATTAAACGACATGAATAGGCAAGGCACGGTGAAGTGCACCAGTGAATGCCAAGAAATGTAACAGGATTGAGGCAGGTGAGCCAGCGAAAGGAAAGCCGCTAGATCAGGTTTTTCTGTGTGTATAAATATTTCTCCGTCTTCCATTATTAATAATTGCTCTTGGGGATTTCTTCCCGCACATTGGCTTCCTGTCAATTAAGTGCACATCAAGGGAGACAAGTTCACCTCCTCTGGCCCTCTCCAGCTAACTTGACACTTCTTTTTTCTCATCTGAAATCAGATCTCAACGGTAGACTCGTGCACGCTCATTAGACCCTCAGCAGGTCCAAGCTTACGAGGGAGTAATTAGCCAGGTATTCCCTTTATTCCCTTGTCGGTGGGGAACGCTGTCATTCCGAAGCAGACAGTGATTAGTGTTATGATACAATTCCTGGGAGAGAGCGAACAACACATGAGGAAGGGAAATACTCTCGCCCCATGTCCAGGATATGGGCGTGTGAGATTGAGAGCGAGAAGCGAGGTGTTAGAACAGAAATATTTCGCATGATTTTTGGGGTTGTACGCCAGGCTGCACTTGTTTCATTATCACTTGCATTAACAGGCCGGGTCTGAATAAGTGTTGCATGAATTGCGGCACAGATGGGAAAGATCGGACATGACAAAAGAAGACTGGGAGGGGGGCCGCAGGCGGATAGACAATCAAATCAAGAAAAAGATGGAAAAATCAAGGAAAGAGAGCGCAAAATGGGAAAGGGAGAACAAAGGAGATGAGGAAGTGCAGTGACGCATCGCCTTTCTCTCCCAGGTGCTGCGGCGGAAATGTAACATGACATGAAGATAATTAAAAAGCACATCTTTATATATTAAACAAGATTGAGTTCAGTGAGCTGGAATCATGGGGATTCGCTATAATGCAAACTTAACCCATGGCCTCTGCAGGTGCCTGGTCAGTGATGGATCTCATGATCTCCAGAGAGCCAGAGATAGACAGAGGGGGATCAGCTGTTAAATGAGTCTGGACTGCCCACCGGGAGAAGGCGAGTAGGCTCTTTGTGATTGGCTCAGGTAAATGGCATTTTCACCCACCCGCACAAGGCAATGGTGACTCAACACGCACTTAGCACCTGCTCAGTGGGGGCTCATGTCACCTCTGAGAACATGTAATATTAACTGTCACCCTTCAGCCCAAAGAACATTCGTCCACCCAACCTTGTCTTTTTTACTTTTGAACATTTGAAAAGTCTGAAAGACTGAGCACCATCGTGTACATCTGGAAATGTAGTAGTAACTACTCAAACGCAATTGATCAGTTGAGCATAATGTAATATCCAGTGCACCTGAGTTGGTGAATCACTCACATTGTTTTACAAAACCTTCACTCCTACTGTTCTTAAAGTGGCTCTATTGTGAGAATTGAAAGTTTCTTATTTTGGGTTTGGGTTTCTCCCAGCATAACAGGTTGATATGCATGAAAGGTCAAAAAACACTTGAATTGTCTTATAATATGCATTTATTTTTACCTTTCTGCTCAAAGATTCCCAAAATTAATTTAACGATTAATTTTTCCAAATCCTTCCTTTGCGTGACGTTAATCTGCAATGATTGGTCTGATTGGCCACATTTTCATTTCATCATGCCTGTAATGCCTGTGTACATTATTTGTACTGCCCCAAAAGTCGTACCTAGTGGCAAAGAATAAATGTGCATTTTCATTCAGACCAGCCAAAAGTCCAACAAGTAGGCGGGCAATATGCTAATGACTCATCAGAAATAAAGGCCCTGATATACTTCAAGCAAAGGGCAAAAAGAAGTTCAAAATGGCTGAGTGACGGAATACTGTTTCCAAACATTCTGACATTCGGTGTAGGTTAATGTAAACATGACGCAACACTCGCACTTAGCATATAGGTTTGATTAAAAACAAATGGTTTATTTATTGCGTACCTTTTTTTGATTCACTTTTAAAAAAAGAAGGATGACAGTAACAGTATGGTGTAATATTTATTTGCTTGCTACCATTCTTTTCATGGCTTTGGAAAACTTGCATCTGATGTTTCTCTAAGTCGCTTTTAACTCCTGGTCGTTCACACAAGCTTCGTTGTAATCTCTTTGTAAGAATTAATTGCTTTCGCTGAACTTTTAAAGTCTCTCAGTGAGTGATCGTTACAGGTGCAGATATATATATCGGTGGCAGCTCAGCTATATAGTGATTTGGAGATTTTGCTCCCTTGCCTGACCTGAATGACAAATGAACCGGGGAAAAAAAATCCAGTGTTAAAGAAGATGGAGTTTTAGAACACACCCATCAGTTGTGTAAGTTCCTCAGACCAATGGTAGCTCAAAGGTATTTAGGAGCCAAAACAAACTTCCCAAAAAGTTTGCTTTGGTTAGCTGATTCAAACTACCAAAACAAACTTTGTTTTAGTCTGATTTTGTTTGAAATTATGTCATTTCAGTTCGTTCTTCAATTTGGGGTCTTATCTTTATACACGGTACACTTTTCGATTTAAAACATTGTTTTCACTCACTTAGAGCTGTGTTACACATTGCACTAAAAGGTTATTTTTAAAAATAATAGGGGCATCTGTTGAAACCATCACAACCTTCAAAAAAACCTGAGAGTGCTCCTTCCACTTGTACTTGCTCAGCCATAAACATATGGAATTGTTATATATGTATCTACTTTTCTTTTTTATATCTGCTTTTGTGCTAGTCTATTTTACTCTTGCTATTCTTTTGAAAGCAATGTTAAAATGCAAATTTGTAGACAGGTTTATACGATATTGAATATTAAAGATACATATTTGCCACAGAGTTTGGGTGGGGAGATTGACTATCAATTGAACTGCAATCAGGGAAGAGATACTGGAGAAGAAGCCAATCTATTTGACTAAAGTTTACAAGGGCATGTAACCGATTCTTAAAAGCAACAGTTTAAAAGAAATCAGGTGAGCTATAGCAACAGGGACAGGATTCGTCCACACAGATGTGCTTCACACGGCAGGTGCAATGTGTCACGGGCACTCGACACGGGGACGCAAACAAAGAGAAATGAGCCGTAGCTCTGGCTTTGTTGAGCCTTAAGCGGTCTCTTCTGGTGAAGAGGTCCTGACATGGACACGAGAGAGGTTTCTAACATACTTATCAGCAGTTGTGAGAAAGCACAGGTAATATCAGCCGTAATAGCGGCAACAACAGCACTAAGTCATCCGAGGTGATCTGAGATGATTGGAGCTGAACGCATTTCTGGAGGGAAAGATTAAATGAGAACATTGTAGGGGGAGGTGATAGATGGGGCGAGGAGAGGGAGAGTGAAATGTGCTGGGAGGAAGTGGGAGGTTGGCGGAGAGAGACAGAGACAGAGAAGTGAAAATTAGCAAGTGGGAGCAAGAGAAAGCCAATAGGATAAGGAGGTAGGCAGAATATGAGAGATGCAGACAGAGAGAAGGAGGTGGAGGAGAGGAGTCACATTGCAGGAATGTTAACAGTTGACACGTTCATTATCCAGGCCCTGTTGTGGAGAGACGATTGAAAGGTGCGAGTGTCTCCCATTACAGCTCTCCAGATACAGAAATACACCCATCACACCTTCAGCAGCTGCTGCCTGCGCTACAAACTGCCACGGCTCCGTGATCGCTCCCATTTTCTCTGACACCTAGACACAAACTCTTTCCCGGAGAGAGGTCAAAATGTCCGCCTTACAGGTCATCGCTGAAACTGAATTTTACTCAGGGAGTGGGCGGTGGGTGCGCAGATGTGTGTGTGTTTGTGTGTACGCTTTGAGTGGTGCCATATTTGTTCGTGTAGCTGAGCGACGAATCAATGCGGGAAAGCTTGTAGCTAGTAACGGGTGACAGAACACATATAGACATTCATTCTCCGTTGCCACCGCCGTCTCGTACACTTCCTCCTTTCTGCTGCTGAAGTCTATGTGCTCATGTGGCCCAAGTTACCATCATGTGTGCTGGGGAATTAATACGGTGGTGGTCCTCACTAACAGAATGCTCTCAGTTAATGGAAGAATTTCAGACAGATGTTGGAACGTAGATGCAGGATCTCCTCTCATTTATATATAATAATTTCCTGGCTCTTCTAAGCTTGGTAAAGCTGGTTGATTGTGGCCATGATTTTGAAGCTCCATAAATTGCATATATCAGCAAGTACTGCGTTGGAAAACTAACCTATACGCCTCCAGGGGGTTATCACATGTCCTCTTATGTCATACATCATAGGTCAAGTCAGAGGTCATCTCTCAGATTCTCTCGTGAATGTGACTGTTGCTGTAAGTCAGTGATTTGAGTTATAATTTTAAAAATATAAATATTTTGTTAAAAAAAGCCATCAATCTGATATAGAGGACATTTAATAACCCCCAGAAGCATATAGGTTACCCGATTATCCCATAAATATCCAATTTATAAAACTTCAAACTTTTATTGGAGCACCAAACCCCACCCCTAACTCTAACCCTAAACCTAACCCATATTTTTAAAATGATGACTTACGACAACAGTCATTTGTGCATTCATGAGAGAGTCTGAGAGATGACCTCTGACTTGACCTATGATATATGACATACTGTGAGAGGACATGTGATAACCCTCCGGATGCATATAGGTTAGTTTTCCAATGCAGTACTTGCGGATATATGCAATTTATGGAGCATCAAAATCATGGCCACTATCCACCAGCATTACCAAGCATCACGCCCATGTCTGTGTTTGTGTCTTTAGTTTATTTTTGGTTTCGTTTCATGATTTCCTGTATGTCTATTGGTCATGTTCCTGTCCTTGTTTAGATAATTAGTTACCCGATCCACCTGTGCTCCTCACCTGTCCTGATTTCTCCCTAATGTCTTCATGTTTAAAAGTCTGTTCAGTTTGTCTTGTCTTTTGTCGGTTATAAAGGTTACTTTGTATGTGTATGTATTCTTGTATCTTCTGTCTAAAAGTAAAGTTAAGTTTATCCTGCAATGCTTTAGCCTCTGCCTGTCTTTACACATAACCGTGACAGAATAACTGACCAAGACAAAATGGATTTGGCACTGCTCTAGACCTGCACTCAGGATGGCCGAGATATTGAGGAGTATGTCGAGGAGTTCGCTAATGCCTGCTATCTGTCATCCTGGAGCGAGCCCACGCTGAGGAGATTGTTCTGACTGGGATTGGATAAGGATATGGCCCAACTAGTAAGCCTAACTGAGTCTCTTGGCTGGCTCGCTCAACTGTTGGATCGGGCTTTGTTGCTGGGAGGTTCCACATTGACCATCGTGGAGGCGAGTGAGACAGTGCTAGTCCCGATCCACATCAGTCCAGCCAGCCCGATGAATGCCACTCTGCAAGAGCACCTATCCGAGCCCGTGCTGCAAGAGCACTTCATCTAGGGTCACCACAGCCGAGGGCTGCCCCTGAGTCTCCACAGCCGAGGGCGGCCCCAGAGTCTCCACGACCACAGCCAGCTCCTGATCCACCATGGCCTCCCTAAGCTCCAGATCCACCATGGCCTCCCAAGGTTCCTGACCCGCCAAGGCCTCCCAAGGCTCCTGATCCGCCGTCCTGGAGGCATCCTGTGACTATGCCCGATGCGGCCTCCAGGATGCCCACGCTCCCTCCCCTTCTGGATGTCTTTAGGTGCGAGGACGCACCTTCTGGGAGGGGGAGATGATGTCACGCCCATGTCTGTGTTTGTGTCTTTAGTTTAGTTTTGGTTTCGTTTCATGATTTCCTGTATGTCTATATTTGATCATGTTCCTGTCCTTGTTTAGATAATTAGTTACCCGATCCACCTGTGCTCCTCACCTGTCCTGATTTCTCCCTAATGTCCGTTCAGTTTGTCTTGTCTTTTGTCGGTTAACAAGGTTACTTTGTATGTTTATGTATTCTTGTATCTTCTGTCTAAATTTAAAGTTAAGTTTATCCTGCAATGCTGAAGCCTCTGCCTGTCTTTACACATAACCGTGACACCAAGATTGGAAAAGCCAGGATAACGAAAAATAAACAAAAAAACATTTCTTTTTTGGGTGAACTACTCCTTTATCGGTGTTATGTTGGATGATGGGGTCTAGCTAACAAGCTGCATTCATATTACAGAATTGTGCCAAACTTTAGCTTTTTTCTTTCCATAAATGTGATCAAATTTCCTTTTTCGCAGTTTTGCTACATATTTCTTTTTTTTTTTTTAATTGCCTGAAAAGCCACCTAATGTTGTTATAAAAACTTTTTTGAGATGTATGGGCATTTCAATTAGGTATGTTTTTGTACTCCAACTCGTCACATTTTGACGTTTGGTCAAGACGTTTTTAGTCACTTTTTGTCATGCTCTTAGCCCTTAGCGTTACTATGCTGACGCAATAATGTTTTTTTAATTTTATCATAATTAAAAGATATTTTGGGTAAAAACAATGGCATTATTGCATATATGTAGGGGTGTGATTTTTCAATGTAAACCGTCAAAACAGTTTTAATTAAATGATATTATTTACACATTTAAGAGCACATAACTCAACCCCTGACCCTAAACCTACCACCTGTCAATAAAACACAAGAAATAGCAGGCAGATACAACTACCGTCCTAATTTATTTGAAAAATATTAATATTCCAAGTCTTTTGAGGCAAAATGATTAATTTGTGAGACGAATAGACGCGGACGCTGTGTCCGTCTTCCATGTACTTCCTGTGCTCCGTTGCAGTCTATGCGTGATTTCAAAAAATGCCGCTACAAGAATTCTTAAGTCAGCGTTGGTTGAAAAATGTCATTGGCGCTTGTGTATCTCGTGATCGATTGCGTCGTGCTGTTGTGAAATACTATTGGCTCTTGTGTATCTCGTGACCGATTGTGTCGTGCTACAGAATGGAAGTATGTTTTGAATGAGATGTAAGCGTGTTAATGAAGCGGAACCCTTTTTAGTGATTAAAACCTTGTGTTTTACTCACTTCTTTGCATAAAGACTTCGAACGGCTTCAGAAGACTTGGAATGTGACATGACTTGTACTGTATGTAATGTATTTATACTGCTGGTTTATGATTAGATTGTGCAATAAATACCTGTGACTGCATTTGCCTGTGTGTGTGTGTTTACAGGTTTATATTGCTCAGAGGTGGGTAGGTTTGAGGTAGGGGTGGGGTTTGGTGCTCCAATAAAAGCAAAAAAATATATATAATAAATGTATATATGCATCCAAACCATTACATTAAACCAAACACCTGAAAACAATGGGCGACCCTTCATGTTGAAAAGTGACTAAAAATGGGTAACTTGAGCTTCAAACAATGACGCAAAAAGGGTCTTGACAAAGCGTCAAAATGTGACTGGGTTGGTTTTCAATTTGCAATTTCAATTTAAGTAATTTGAAGGGTAATGAAAACACAGCTACGGTTGCAGTTCATGGGTTGTTGCATAATGTGTAGTTGCATAATATAGTACTTTTACTGATTTAATAGCAGCCTTCAAATTTATGTTGAAAGTCTGTGAATTTTATTGTATCTTGTCATTGACAGTGCTCTGAATAAAATTCCCACTAAAATAGCATACATAAATCTTGAAATAACAGTAATAGTGACTGTAATTATTTAAAACCGTAATTGATATTCACACTGTGCATTTGTATGTTTATGCACAGCGTGTACACTCGCGCAAAAATTCGAAAACTGTCACCATCACTTGTGAAGGAAAAAAAATCAATTTCACGCAGCTGTAAAAAATGACTTATAGTGAAATAAATGTCATATAGTAAATGTAAATGTAATTTAGGGACTTTTAAAAAACTTACACTTACAGCTACATATGGTGTACATTTTTTGTAACATCCCTGAGTACCAACCTTGAAAATGAGAGAGTATTAAACTACTTGATTTCTAAGGATCTTTTAAACTGTGATAATACCCTTTTAAAAGTTACTGGTATTTTTAGCTTTTGTGGCCTCAGTGAAAGGTAGCTGCGGAAAAAAGGAAAACAGCTACGGCCGATATCCGATATTACAAAAATAATCCAGAGCTGTATCATGATTTATTCACAATTTATGGTTTTTGTGTGAGCGTGTAAATGTTTCAGTGCTCTGACTGCCCATGCTAACCTGTTAAACCCTGTCCATTCGGCACAGTGTGCATCTCAGGTGATCACTCAGAGGGTGTAGTTGACGAGAGGAGGCATCTGTGTAACGGCCTCATCGGCGGCCCATATTAAACACATTAAACACCATGACGGGTCCCCCATTAATCTATGGCACCCGAATGACAGCTCCTCTATCGGCACGGCAACTGCCATTCGCACTCACACACACACACACGCTTCAAGCCAGGACTTAGTAGCCCGCCACGCGAGTAATAGAAGAGCTGAGCGCAGATAACGGAGTGATTGATTGGATCCTCTCTCTCTGATTGGGATCCGGCCATGTTATACCACCTCATCATCCGCTCCTATGGGAAAAAAAAATGAAGGAAAAAGTCATTTGAAGGAGTGATTTGCTTTTAATTAATAAAACAGAGCCAGCTTGTGGACAGGACAGCAGGATATTTGGAAAGAGAGAGGGAGAGTGTGTGTGTGTGTGTGTGTGTGTGTAAAGGCTCAGTTGTGCTCGGATTCCAAATGACACCCATCTCCGAGCCGTCTGTTGTGTGTAGCGGGAGCTAACTGTCTCATAAAGCTGGGGCCGGAAACAGCCATAACAAGGGAATCCATCAAACTGTGACACGGCTAGAACTTTTTTTTTTTTTATGTATGAAATAAAATCTTTTCTCCATGGAAACAAAGCCAAAAGAAACTCTTTACATCTCAGAAAGAGGCAGCTGACAAGCCAAATACAGTTCTGCAGATACGGAGAAAGCACTAGTGACAATCACATACCTGGAAAAAAAAAACGTCTGATGTTATCTATGCAAGCCTTCATCTGTGCAAAATCGTCTCACCCGTGCGTTCGCTCGCTCAAATCTCAGGATTCGAATGTGCAGTTCATTGTGAGAGCTTTATTAGTTTCATTCTTTCGAGTGGTTTATGGAAAATGATTGCCTTGTTTGGGAGTGGAAGATCGTCTGCCTCCCACATGTTGAGCAGGATGACAAATAAATCATGGAGCTTAAATCACTTTCTATAAAACCTGCTAAAATAAACCGGAGAGCTGTTTTATAGCAGTGCTGATTCTGTGTCATGAGATGGTGAAAGCTGAAGATCTGTATGCCTCCACTAGGTGTCACTCTATCTCAGACTGGTGGGCTTGAGACAGGTCACGGGGAGCAAGGTCTCCTCTTCTACTGTGTGCTCTGTCAGTTAGTTCACTGTCTTAGAGAATAGTGCTTTTTGTGTTGCGTGTTCTTTAAGGCTCCATCAGATCATTTGTGAGCACTAGCGGAGATGTTTTCTTTGGCTCGCCCACATGTGCGACCTTTCTGTTTAGAGGAACCAGACAAGTTTACCTTGTGTAATGATTTTTTCAAGTACAGCATATAAGCTCATAATGAGTTACATAGAGAGAAAAAAAAACCCATTGCTTTAGCCGCAGCTTCATTAATAACATTTGTCTATAGCAGAGTTTCATGGTCAGCTAAGCAAGACAAGTCTGTATAATGCGTGTATACACTTATTTGGGTAATAAATTAGGTTGAGAAGAACAATTTCAGCCAGTTTTAGTTTTTATTTTACGTTTTTTTAAGCTGCATTCCTTTACTACGGAGCTCCTCGACAGCTGACAAGAGCAATGAAATGTCAATGCTTATATTTTTTTGTACTTTTGTGTTCGCTCGCAAAAACTTTTGTGATGGATATAATGTGGAAGGTTTGAAGGAAAACAACGTTTTAATGCTTTTTTTAATGCGAATCCCACGTTTCTTGAGGGAAGCAATACTTTTGCTAGAGCATGCGATAAGTTTTAACAGCAAAAGCTTTTAAATGTAATTGTTTTCTCCCATCTCATATTTTTTTGCATCACCATGTCCCTTCAGGGGCTCCATACTATTTATGAAATGTAAAGAAAAATACAAATAATATGTTTTACTATTATTAGCATACATTTTAAGTATATCATTTAGCATGTTTCACTAGACAAAGTGAAGGAAGTCTATGGTAATTTGTAGCACCTGCCTTAAAAAAGCCCTTGGTTTTGTCCCAACTTCCTGTTTTAATGTGAAATACATTTACGCAGCAAAGAAAATTGTGTTCTCCAAACTTGCTCGGGGTCCTTAAATGTGTTTTGGTGGATTCAGACTTCGATTGTAACTTCACATCCAATCTCTCTCATTTCAGTGAGACGTTACGTAACCAAAATGGAGCTAGTCTCACCGAATAATATACTTAGGAGTGGGGCAATATTAAAACACACACACTTAGCTTTCCGCAAACCTAATTTCTCACTGTCTGCACCACAATATTGCATAAAAGAGATTAAAACAGAGCAATTATCTTTCTAACAAGTAAGAAGAAGATCGCAATGTTCTTACAGAGCCATACCGAAATAATTCCATAATGTTGGAGGATTATTCCGGCTATGATGTGGGTTTTGTCTTGATTAGCTCGTGCTGAGGGGGAATCTGCCCAGAAATGCTTGGCTGAAGTTGTGTTTACAGTTAAGTCTGGTGGAATATATCTGATCTGATCCTGGCACTTGGATGCTGTTTGTCTGTTCCACATTTCTTCTGGCAACTCTGTGCTTTGCAGCAAGACATGGAAGCCTAATTAACTTTCATTATCACAGGCCCAGAACAGAGCGAGACAGGAGAGGAGAGGATGGAGGAGACTTTCTTGAATAGGAGTCATAAAATATGCTTTTCATTCCTCTTTGAGTTAGTCACGCACACTGTGAAGAGAGAAAGCAGAATACCAATTTCACCGGCGAGGAGAGTGAGGCAGAAGCAGGTAGGGGGTATGTATATGTGCGAAAGTAAAAAGGAGTAAGAAAAGAATGAGAGAGAGAGACAGGAAGCTCATATATGTCTGAACGCTTGAACAGGGCTTTTGTCAGTTTGAAAGACAGAGACAGCAGATACATCCCCCTGTCTACATGGCAAGCGAGCGACAGGACGCAACGAGACTTGAACGTTATAATCAACGAAAATGTCTACACGGCAAGTGTGGAACGTAGACAGCTTCATTGATTAAAGGGGCGTTCACACTGACAGCTATGTGCGCCGGCAGTGAGGGTTCTGAGGTGATGCGAGCGACTGCGACCATCGGTGATGCAACAAAATTGAGCTGAGTTTACTTTTATGCAAATGAGCAGTGACATGGCCACTCCCAGTGCGAATGTAGACTGTTAGGCTCCTGCAGTTTGCCTCCTTGCTGCTAGGGCTTTCACACTGACTGCAATTTGCACCGATGAAGTGACTAGAATCCATTCTTTTTCAACGAGAGTCTGAGTTTTCATAAAATTGTGCTATTTCATGCAAATAAGTAGTAAATAAATGTTACTCTGATGTAATGTAAAAAATAAGCAATCAAAGACTCATTGATATGTTCATACAAGCCGTATTGATGAGCAAAAAAGTCAATGCTAATATCGACATTTTTTTTTAAACAGTACAGATAGCTTATCACTGATTTATAATGTGAGCCGTTTGAAGGTTGATTCTCCTGAAAAGTGTAAGCATGGTCTCTGTGGTGTGATCAAAACATTGCTTTGCTTATTTGCTAATCCCAGCCAGCCTGCCCCAGCAACAACCACTCAACCAATAGCGTGAGTTCTGGGCGTGTCCATTTCGGCCAATAGCACAGGGTGACAGTGTTTGGGAAACCTGTTCGAAAACAACCACTTTTCTGCAGCACCATTTGGTGACAGAAAATGAACTTCAGCTTTCAAGTATTTGTAGTTTTGTCATGTTGCGTCGCTCTGCTTGCTCTCCAGCGTCGCTGGGGCATTTACGAGTGTGTAGTGCTTTATTTCTGCAGTTGATTTTACTCCTCTGCACGTAATGAGCCAGTAAGTAAGTAAACAGTGTTAATGGAGGATGATGTGGACGCAGCTCTCCCGCTCGTACCCCTGCTGTTGCTAATTAGGATGAATGTATTTCAATGGCTCGTTTGTCCCCCCTCCCTATGCAGCTCATTCCTTCTCACGGCTTTTCTATCCGATTTCATTTCTTCTGCTCTGTGCTTCTTAATACGCTCGTCGGCTCATTGATGAGCCAGATGTTTTTATGATGAAACATGAAAAATAGGAAAATGGACACATTACTGACTCACGCTCCTCTCTGTTAGTTTGCCGTGGGTAATGTTTGTGAGCGGCAGATTATATTTAAACCACTCGCGGCGTGTCACCGTACACACTGAAGAGGACAAACGATTTGCAATTGCTTGCTATTTATTGCCCGCTATAATGTTGCCATTGTAAAGTTCTCCCTGCAATAACCCTGTGTCAAAACAGATTTATTATATTTAGTGCCTGTCTTTTCCGTGGAAGTCGAAAACAACTGTTGTACCTCTAATGATTTATTATGATTAATTTCGCTCCTAATTACTGTTATTTGTGCTTCTGTGGCGAGCGCGATATGCGCGTGTGCGTGTTCGAAGGCCGCCGTTTAGCAGAGTTGTG
This sequence comes from Enteromius paludinosus, assembly GCA_032361165.1. Classification (NCBI taxonomy): domain Eukaryota; kingdom Metazoa; phylum Chordata; class Actinopteri; order Cypriniformes; family Cyprinidae; genus Enteromius; species Enteromius paludinosus. Next base: position 5,042,754 of record JAUMHQ010000048.1, read on the forward strand.
ATGATATGAGTTTTTGTCCTCGCACCCGGCTTGTACCTGTGGGTGGGTGTGTTGTTAATGTTGCTTTGACGTAAAAGCCCTAATTTGGAGAGGTGATTGATGGTTTAATATTGCTGCCTGCAACCTTGCTGCCCCCACCCACCCAATGAAGCTGCAGGCAGGCACGATGCTACGGCAGCCAGTGTGTGTAATGTCACAATCTATTCCATCCTGGAAGAAAGTGGGGAATAAATACTGGAGCAGATTAAACCCAGTTGTGCTGTGTGCGCGCGCATGTGTGCGCGTGGCCATGCGCGTATAAATGCATTAGTGCTGTGATCTTGCACTGGTAAATATATACTACAGAATTTAATATCGCGATGGAGAGAGACTCTATGTGTCTGGCAAAAGAGTGCATTTGTAAATGCTTACATATACTGGTATCTGCCTTTGATGTGTGCTCCAGCAAGAATTGTGTATATAAATATATATATCCATAACCCAGCAGTGAAATCCAAATCGACTGACTTTGGTGTGAGGTCAGTCCGGAGTGACTACAGTCATTTTGTTTGCTATGATTTCAGCACTTTTTTCCCCCAACTAAATAACCCCTCTGGATCTCTTTTTCCTCTGTTTGTCTTTTACTCGTCCATTTTGTTCCCATATTTCACCTGAATTTACCCTCGCTTTATCACTCAGCTCACTTCTGTTCCAACAGGGCTGTTTAATGTATTTTTCACACTGTCTTTCACAGCTTTCATTAGTTATGAATGATTTAATGTTTAGACCCATTAAAGAAGTAAATTAAAAATGTGAATCAATGAACACAGTCACACAGCCCTGATACATTTTTAGTTTAATATAGACATGTTTTATTAATTTATTTAGTATTATTTTTACTTTTTTTTTTTTTACATCAGAGCAACTCAAATAACATTCTGACAGATTTGCAACTGGCATGCATCTTGCCTGTCTCTAATCGATTCTGTGCAAATGTCTAAATGTCTGTGCAAATAAGCCTATTTTTAATGGTTCAGCCAGCTCCACACACTCCTTCCCCTGATATCACCTGAAATCCCCAAGCAAGTGGTTTGTGTCTGTCACGTAACAACATTTTAACGACTATTTAAAGGTACATAACAGTATGCATCTTTCAATCCACGCTTTACTTTACCCAAATGCACTTGGCCGTGGAACATTTAAAATGGCAACCTCCCAATCAAAAGCTATTTATACGTCCATCCTGCTTTTTAACCACTAAAAAGCGTACTAACTTTTTCAAAAACTGTACTCGGCAAAACCATTTTATGGTGGCTTCTCTTTTTAGTTGTGCGACCTGCACCTATAGTGTTGACACTTAATTTCTCAGACTTTCCCTGAGCAAACATGAAGCCATTGTCCACCGCTCCACAACACACCAGAGCCTCTGAGGTGTTTCATTATCCTATGCGTTGTTTGATTAGCATTTACATTTCTTAATCTACCTATTAATGTTTTGATTCATAATTATGAGTACATATAGAACCGTACTGACCTTGACATATGCGGTGTGTGTGTTCCAGTACTTCCCGTTACACAGAACACAAATAGCAGTACCTTAAATTAGTAGTTTGCGTTTTTTTTGGCATCTCATAAGGTCACAGGAACTAAGGAGCCACGAGAGTAGGAAAATTGGGAGAAATAAAAAGGCTGTGAACAGGGTGGCTGATACAAATGAAGAGGTTCTTGGTGGTAAAAATGGAAATGGAAAGCTGAAATAACCAGCATACAGTGCAATTTCGAACGAAACAGCATAAATATGAACCAAAGTTAGACTAATATATTGTGACTCTACTGTAATTGACAGATTAGTAATAAATGTGATAGTTCTGCTTTTTTTCTCCTCTACGGCTTTGATACGGATATTCTACCACTATTGATGGTCTACATAAACTTCAAGTGCAAGAAAAACTTTATAATCTTGTTTGACCGGTTTGTAGAGGTTGCAGTCGAATATATGCTGGGAAAAACACATCCATCGTCTGGGAACTAGGAGATGATCAAGGCTAGTTTTCCCAGCGGTTGTGAACATCTCTATTTTGAATTACAGAGTTATTTCGCCATGCGCAACGAAAGCAATCCGGTCCTCAATTCAAACAGATTATGGTTCCTCTCTAAAGAAATCTCTTACCCTTTTATTTTCCTTGACCTTCTTCTCTACCCCCGTGTTTTACGATATAGGCTACCCGCGGAGCGTACACCACAAACTGAGATTACCACAGGTTTCAGAGAGAAGCAACTTGTTAAAATCTCTGCGCTTCACCCATGCTGCGTTTGAGCGTTGGTGTTTTTTTTATCGATTGTTTCAAAATACAATAAATGTTATATTGTTGCACGTGCATACACACCTCTAAAGCTGTCAGAAGTTTGCTGCATTCTTGTGAATTTGAGAATGGATCCGCACGATCTCAATCGCTCTCACCCCTTCCTCCCCCCGACCAGTTATTTTGCTAATATGTTTTTAATGTTTGTGCGAAGCGGTCATCTTTTATAATTTGTTTTTGTATAAGCTGTGCGCCTATGTGTACAGAGAACATCAAAGCTGTAAAAATAGCTCTTCCCATTAAGCAAACTCGCCCTCTCATTTCTTTCCTGGGGCCTCTGTTGCTTGGCCGTCCTCACGGAGACATTTTAAAACACTGCCTGTGAAATCCAGAGACATGAAACTATTTATGCTTTGGAAAATATATATCAGCTCTGAGACTTCGACGCGCTCGGGTTTCAATGGCACAAAGGTGTTGGAAATGGAACTATGGAATGAATAAAATATCTTTTTGTTTTGTTTTTTGCTCATACGCTATCAATCCAAGTCTTCATGCAGCAGAAACTCTAGAGTCGCAGAGCATTATGACATTCTTAAGGGTGTTTACCAAATTAATTAATGGTCGCTGTTGCAAACAAACGGCTTACATCAAACCCGAAGAGTGTTTGCATATTGGTTCGTAATAAGACCCGCCGTCGAATGTGATTTAAATGACAATGCACATCTCGCATAATGAGCTGCATAACGAGCTCCACCCGGGATTTTCACCCCGTCGCGTACTAGTTTGTAACTGAGCCTGTTGTGATTGGCCGCCGGTTTGATTGGCAGCCCACTGGCTTTAAGCGCAGACCTCCTTGCCCATTATTGACTAACGATCCCATTCTCGCCAGCAGTTTTCCCAGCACTAAATCTATCCACGACTCTTTCAGCTCCAGCACAGTTGACTCACAGTGTGTTGACAGTATATGGCTGTAGCTATCATTATTTCTCCACGGAGGTCAGAGTACAGCAAGCATTTGATTATCAAATGGTGTATTTGTGCGAGGCGAGCATGGAGAGGCTGTTTCACCGGCACGGAAAGAAAAAGCGCATGTAAATCACACAGCGGTGCTGCAGAATGCATTATTCCTGTCCTTTTCATGTTGCTGTGGTAACTATTTAAGAGTCAGTAGATCGGCGGTGGGCACGTTGATGACGTATTCTGAGTGTGTGCTAATTCTTAGAGCAAGTGTGTGTGCGTTTGTGTGTTCATGTGATCTTGCGTTTGTTATACCAATTCAAGGCTTTGTCTTGCCCGGAGCAATGTCTATTGACGGGTTAATTTGAAAAACAGATGAACAGACAAACACAGAGATGCACGGGGGGTGATGAAAAATAATAGTGAGAGGCAGCAGGAAATAAAACAAGAGTGGGAGAGTGAGGGATGTTGCGGGACAGAGACGAAAAAGATAGAGCGATTGTAGCATATATATTTATATGTTATGGGGGCGTATTAAGCCATTTTCGTGATGTGCGATGAATGAGTTCTATTAATGAAAGCGCAGGCGCTATATGGACAGCAGGCTCACCACACACACACACACACACACACAGAGAATGCCTTTCTATCTCTCTGGACTCATATCATTACCCATCATTACACCCCCCATTTGGCAGCGACCCCCTGTATCGATCATGGCCAATAACTCAGTCTCACCCCTGTTCACTCCATCTATCTCTATCTCTATTTGGCATCTCCATGGCCTTCACACTCAACAACACACACTCCCGTACACACTCTGCGACACATTCAGAGACGCAGGACTGTCCCTAACAACAACCTCACACCTCGTCCTCTTGTTCTCACCCGCTCTCCACACTGCCTGTGTGCTCTGTCTGCGTTTTGCACTGCTTTGCTCCCCCCCTGACTTCCCGTTTCATCCTCTGACTACTTCCAGTCATGCACCCAGTTCATGTACTTATGCACTATTCTGTGCCATTTTATTGGATAAATAGCGTGAGTGGTGTTTGCGCATCAAAAATTCCAAAAAGTAATAAGTGCTATTTATATGCTGTAGGACCAAAACATAAGTTTGGAGTATCAGACACCTCATGCGCTCAACTTTCTTTACACAGCATAAGTTTTGGAGCTGTCTGAGGACGGAAGACAAAATACCTTTATTAAATTCATGCGCTACATCAGGGATGGGCAAATCCGGTCCTGGAGGAGTTTAGCTTCAACCTTAATCAAACACACCTGCAGTAGGTGGTAGAGATCATAATGCATAGAACTTCATTAGTGACAAAACTCCCGCTTTATTCTTTGCTTCTCTCTCTGCTTTCTTGCTACCTCACATCATACCACATCATATCCATCAATCCACCTTTGTCCCTGTCTCACTCTGTCTCACTCATTCATTAATTTATTCTTTTAGTAGATGCTTTTATCTTAAACGACTTACGAATGAGGAAATTCTAATGGGTTTATCCCAATTGGCGCATCCCATTTTTTCCACGTTGAGTATTCACTGAAAATTCAAAAAAGAAAAAGTGCACTTCAAATTCCAGATTTCGCACCTAATTAACCATAAAAAGTGAAATGTTGGACAGATCATGCGCAAAGCAGTCATAGCTGTGAATATTTTGCAGAAGAGGCAGGCCTATCAAATACATGATGACAGAATTAAATACACTTCAGGGTACTGCACAAAGTGCATATTGGAAGTGCACATGGTATAGTACGTCAACTCTTGTCTTATTTCCTGCCTCATATTACTTTCTTTTACTTTTCACTTCCTTCCTGTCTCATTTCTTGCCTTAATCCCTGTCTTACTTTCTGCCTCTCTTATTGTCTTATTTCCTTTGTCACTCACTATTTTACTTCCGCTTGCTTCCTGTCTCAAAGTTTGTCTTATATCCTGCCTTGCTCTTTGCCTTAGTCCCACGCATTTCCTGCTTCACGTACTGGCTTGTTTCTTCTCTCACTCCCTAACTTTTTTTCTTTTTCACTTCAAATCTCATTCTTTGCTTTACTTCCTGGCTCACTTGTTTTTTTTGTCTCGCTTCCTGCCTTATTGTCTTTTTTCCTGTCCCACTAATTAGCTTACTTTCACTTCCTGTCTCATCTCTTACCTTATTTTCTGCCTCCTTTGCCGTAGTCCCTGTCTCATTGTCTTGTTTTCTGTCTTACTCCCAACTTTACCATTCTGTATCTTTCTTTGCCTGTCTTTCTGCCTTCTTCACTTTAGTCACACTTCCTGCCCTTTTCCTGGTCTGTGTTACACTTTGGTCTGTATGCCCTTCCTTCACTATTTTTATGTCTTGTTGACTCAGATGGGCACAATTAACTATGTTGCACAAGTGGCCACTACTTGCAGAACCCTTGACCTACCATGATTTGATAGTCAACTATGAAGTTACATTTTTCCCCTAACAAAAACATCAACTGGTATTCCCAGAATTCCCTGCACTGCATTTCAAATTTTGTTTGAATTTGATGCTTTTTTTTTTTTACAAACTGTCCTTCCTAGGGTTATCAGTTATGTTTATAATGAGTGTCACCATGATGGTGTTTAGTGTTTGTGTGAATGACTCTGAGCACCTTCTATATATGTTCATCATGTGACAATTTCATCATTACCTTTATTAGCATATGTACAAAACAGATTTCAGTACTTTAATAGGTTGGTATATTAACAACATATCAGTTTATGAAATTACGGTATTTAACTGTAAATTTAAACCAAATTTTTGCAGTCGAATTCTGGCAACCGCAGCTGCCTGTTTTTTACCATAAATTTTAAGGATTTTTTTTTATTTTTTTTTTAGTTTACCTAAATTCCCTTTTCTCCTTTTGCTTTACTTTCTCCTCCAATATCTCCTTCACTTTCTTCCACACTTATTCCCACACCTGTGCATGTGATCTCACATACTATAAGAATAGGCACCCCTTTTAGTAAAAAACTTATTTTGTAACCTGCATATGTGTAGTTTGAATGCAATCTGGACACTTTTTTTGTGCGTGGTCATGACCTCTTTCCCACCATTCATGACTCTTCTCCCCTGGCTTCATAGCATTGCAAGTAGTAGTATGTCATCTGGGTATTATTTGCTCAAAGCATAATGAAAACAGCTAGATTAGCACATAATAATTTTACATCGTTCTTTTTGCATAACGTATAGTACATATTTGAGCATATTCATACATGGGGTGCATCTTGCACTGTGTCTTAAGTGATACACTATCTACCATGTGATCAACCATATATATATATATATACCATGTGTACCATATATATGCACCATATGATCAACCATGTAGTGTATGCATTTTGCTCTGCTCTGCTCACTTCCTGCCATGCTCTTTGCCTTACTTCCTGCATTTCTTGCTGGCTTCCTCCCTGCCTCTCACACTTCTCTCCATCACGTTCTCTCAAAATCATGTTTCCATCTGTTCCTGTTGTTCAGAATGACTTCAAATGACTCTCGTTGGCTGATGATGGAAACTGTCACATCTCCGTCTCACTCCCATTGAATCTCCACCTTCTCCCCAACAGCTGTCAAAGCCACTATTTTTTTTTTCTTACTCATTTACTGTATAGAGAGCCATTAAAACCTCTCTTTCTCACACACTCTTCCCTCACAGCCTTTTAATCTCATCTCCTAATCTCACTCTGCCACTTCTGTCCTGCGGTACAGCCTTCCAGATAGTATTCTGCCCTAACCCTAACTGCTGCACAACCTTCTATATCAGTAACTGTAATCAATTCTTTGTATCTTTTGGTCTGTTCCACCACTCTATCTCACCATCTAAATTTCCACAACCTGTATAGAGGAGCCTCTGTCTGTCAAACATCAGCCTCTTCTCGTAGGTCTTTGTTTCTGTTCCGCTCTTTGCACATACAGTATGCAAGCTGTCTGTTCTCTCTCACTCTCTTTGTGCATCTGTTTTCTGTTAAGCCAGTGTTAATATTGTCAACAAAATAACTGACAAAAATGTTGTGACGAGATGAAAAAGACGCATTGTGCTGATAGTTAAACAGTTTTAATTAAAACATTGATAATATGACTTGGGGGAAAAACACAGCAAGATATGCAATTTGTGCAAAAATATATTAAAAAATGTGGAATATTTAGGAAATCTGTAGTATGCTGGTTAAGCAGCATTTACATATTATGTACTTTATACAAATACCCTGCAGTTGTACTTTTGGTATACACTAAAGTTTAAGTCTGCTAAATTGGAACAAATTTTGTCATACAAAGGCAATTTTTCACAAGCTAACATGATTCTTTAGGATCTTAATGGAAAGTTTTAATATAGATTGCTTTAACATTTCTCAAAGATAGTGTAAAAAACGCTAATTTTCCCCTGTCAAAAACAGCTCTTTAGAAATCACTCTGTTCTGTGT
>JAUMHQ010000048.1:5084780-5100164 GCA_032361165.1 Enteromius paludinosus
TACAGAGACAGACCATGTCATGTGTGTGACTGAGCTCACTGTAAATGTTTTTCAGACTGGGTGAGTCTGCTGCTGCATTTAGTAGCGCTAACTGTTCTTTTTCTGAATGCTGATATAGGCTAGTGTTGTCTGTTATGTAAAAAAGGCTTGATTTATTCATTTATTTCGTTTCATTTTCTTAATCAAGATGCTGCATGTTTTTATCCAGTCTAATCGGAGTGTGCGGCTCTCCCCCCTTTACCAACAAAAATCCCACCCCCTCTCAGAAAATACATAAAACTGACATTACTGAGCTATATGCGTTTAAAAGTAATTTATTAAAATGATACAATGGCATCGCTCAGTTCAACGTGTTGGGAAATCGGGAATTTTGTCCCGCGTTAGCATTTATTCAACAGTTAGTTGAATATAAAAACTAGAACTATATAAATTACAAAGGTTTAATTGGCATCTTTATTTCAAACGACCTGACCGACCGCGACCCGAATATCATTAAAAATATTTTCGGATGACTCGTAACTAGGGATGTCCAGATCGCGATCGGCTGATCTGTTTGCGCGTTTTGTCAGTAAACGCAGTCCTGTAATAAGCGATAAGTGCAATCAGGAGCTGACAAAACGCGCGTCACAGATCGGCCGATCGCGATCGAGACATCCCTACTTGTAACCGCGGGTGACCGCGGGGACCCGCTCATTTTGGATCAACACGCGCATCACTGGCGTGTAGTACTGATAAATCCCCGACCACTATGACGGTCTGAGACAGCGAGACTTGACAAGACTGAGAGGTCCGAGACCAAGACAAGACCAAGACCAAAGACCGTCGAGGCCGTGGCAAGACCGAGACCACGTAAAAGTGGTCTCGAGCCCAGTCTCGAGACCAAGACCGGTCTCGGGACATACATCACTACAAAAGACCAGCAAAAGACCAGCATAAACCAGCAAAGGACCAGCATAAACCAGTAAGAGTACCGGAATAAACCAGCAAAAGACCAGCATAAACCAGCAAAAGACCAGCATAAACCAGTAAAGGACCGGCATAAACCAGCATCAAAACATACCTTATATAGTTAACGTTCTTAGCGTGAACCAGCCTTAACGGTGTTAAAAACTCATGTCTACTGCTTATTTACCTTGACCAGCAATTAAAAATGAGCAGCAGGTTAATCTGTCGAGTACACGCGTGCTCAAAATACCCACAATGCACCCTGTCTGAATATGAGAGATGTTTAATTCCTCACGAAGCCGAGAAAAGCCTCCAGACGGTCCCCACGCGGCTAAATATAAACTCTCGCTCTCAGTCCCCTCTCTCTGTTGTCTCATTGAGTCTTGTTCTGTCGTTTCTCTAATAGGGACACGCTGATGCACGCACTGAAATCAGAGACAGGAAATGAGAGTGAGCTAGCTGGTACACATGCTAACGCGCACGCCGCTGTGGTGCTCACGCACACGAAACCTCTGGCAGCCAAATACCCTCATCTTTTTATGTGAGCGCACACACACACTAATAGTGCACCAAAGCCCCGAGTGGGAAATGAGAATTGGCTTGCAGGCAGAGCAGCTCTAATATGCATCTCTGTGTCTGTATGCCACCGGCTTTATTCACATCCATAACGGAAAGAGAGCAGATGCCTGGGTCTCTCTCCAATGCCCTCTCCTCCTCTTCCTCCCCTCTGTTTTACCCACACTTCCTCTGACTATCCCCCCTATTCTATTTTCTCTCTTCTTCTCCCTTGGTTCCCTTTCTGTCACTCCTTTCTCCACATGTAGGCCGTATATTAGCCCAGGGCCTCAATTTCTCTCCCACGTCTCTCTCCCCACCCTTCCCTCTCCAGTGCGTTATCTCACAGGGCCAGGCTTACCGTTAGCATGCAGGCCCGAGCAGGAGCGAGGAAGTCAGGTGCAAGTCGCGTCAAAATAAAACAGCTAGAGTAAATGACTTTGTCTTCATACGGCATTTCGCCCACTGTTCTGACAGCACGTTAACTATTCTGTGCTTTGTATTTTTGGTTTATTTATGTATTTGTGATTATATGCAGAGACACATATCTACCTTGTTTTCAACAATAAGCAGGCACAGCTATTTAACTTGAAATTACGCAACTGACGCTGGTAGGTCTCATGACGGTGACCTCATTCATTCATACTATATATAATGCACTTTAATAACAAACACAATGTAAGCTTCAAACCAAAGATAGATAGTATGCGGTGCAGAATGTGTTTGTTTTAGCATCCTGACTAGCCCGACAAAGGAAAATTAGCTTAACCAATCATATGTGCCTGGGGTGGGACTATCTGTTAATGGAAGACCGGAGGAGAGTTGAGGAAAACTGGCTGAAATTGTATTTTTCCACAATTGCGTTAGGAGACTCCAGTGGTGCAGAAATTCCCTTTTTAACTTATTTTGAGTCTTTTAATGCCTTTGTTTCAAAGGATAGTGAAGGTTGACAGGAAACAAGATTCAAACTCGCGTCCCCTCAGGACCACCACAGCACTTTGTGTCATGAATGCACACGCTCCTACTGCTCTACAGCAGAGCTAGCTCTTACAACTTGCCTGTTTCCTGTTATTTTCTTGTTTAATTCCTGCTGGAAGAGCTAAATCCAGATTCTATTGGTGTTATATTGTTTCTAGATCATTGGAGCTGCTCATATTTGGTCGTTAGCTTGCCCAAGCGGGTATATATACAGTAACTGATCTGCTGGACACCAGCTGGTGGAGACCAAGGTTGGCCTATTAGCGTGTAGGTCAACTATTTAGAGCAGTGTGTTAACAACGCCCAGGTCAAAGGTAAAACGTATGCCCAGAATCCAGAATAAAACTGTTCAATGTGCAACATCATGTCTACAACGAAAGCATCTGATGGTGCATCTCAACACAATGGCTAGAGATCAAACCATCACTTTACATACTGGAACATTTAGTTGATCACTTCAGTAAAACTAAATATGCTACATTTTGGAAATCCAGAGATAATCGCATAAATTATTTTAGAGCAGGAAGAGCATTTCACACATAATGTTGCGTTATTAGGTCTGGACTAGCAACATCAGAGAATTATGCTGAAGGCCGGGGCTTTATTCATTATAATGAAAGTGATTTATAGTTTAGACATGGTGTGAATGTGATATAAATGGCCGCCTTGGACAACAATGTTACATAAATGTTCCAGGCTCAGCACAATTTAAGTTTAAACAAGGGCGCTTGTGGGATAATGTTGAAGTTTCTTTGGACTTGTTGTCCTTTTACATTAGACGAAGCAAGATTTGGAGTACAGTAAGGCATTTTGCCAATCCAAATACGCATGTATGTGTAAAACATTTAGGGAAACATATGTAATGTACATGTATATTCATCTTAAAGTGAAAAGTCCAAAATTCAATCTTGCGTTGCCCACTAGGCAGTATGAATGTTGTTTAATAAATAAAACATATATTGTGTTATATCATTACATATAAAATATATGTCATTACATATTAAAAAATGTCACTCACTTATGTACCTATGTGCCTATTTTCTATAGGGATCTTATATTATAAACCTACATATGTGAAAAATTATATAAGGCCTTATAGGTAACATATATGGCAATATCACTTTTAAATGAAGTGCAATAAATGTCATATATTATGTATTTTTCATATGTTTGCATTAAAAATGCTCACTGTTACAAGTGTTTTTTTTACCATCCAAAAATGCATATCAACCTTTTTGATGTCTAGTTTTGTAAAATGACTAAAGAACCAACATCTATAATGTAAAATGAAATATATAATGCATAGGTTTTAATAGACAAATTATTATAATTAAAGCTCATTAGCAAGCTTTGCATTCCTTTGCTGTAATTGGCCCTATTTAGTTTTACCGTAATCAACATTTCTGGGAATCAATCTAATTTTTTTTTTACATTTGTGCATTCTACTTACAGTACATTGCATTCAAAACCACATTTTTCATCCGTTGTTGCATTCCCTTGGAATCGATCCCATGACCTTGACATTGCCAGCACCGTACTGTACCGTTTCAACCAGAGGAAAGCAGTGTTTTTTGTCACAAATTCTGCGGAATGAGCTAAACTTTTACTATTACTGAGTGATGTCTGTGTGAAGCCTCTGACATTGACCAAACTGTAGTGTCTATTTGTCTGTGTGTGTGCAGTGTATTAGAAAGGTGCTACCAGTGAGTAGATGTTCAGGTTGCTGAAGAGCACAGGTGTGTCTGTCCAGCGGGAGTTCATATGTTTATTCGTGTGTGCACCCGGGGGCGGGCGGTGACTGGCGGCTCGTCCCCCAGCGCTGCTCCATGGGGCTTATTAAAGCTATCCTCTTCGTCTGCCCTCACATTCGCTCACCCTGCAAATCTCCTCTTTAATTAGAGAGGGCACAGGCAGCCATCCACGGCAGCACACTCCACGTCGAATGGATGGAAACACGCAGCAATTGTGGGACATGTGGGTGGGGAGCGACAAAAACCCTTAAAGTCAAGGGCAACGGATGCCTGAGATGGGAAGGTAAATGAGGCAATTTCAGACGTATTTACAGAGGGAGTGGTGAATAAATGATAATATGGAGTATTAATGGAAGAGTAGAGTTCACTTGTTGCAAAGCGACAGTGAAAAAACAAAGTACACGCGAAGGGAAGGGAAAAAAGAATAGCTTTCATATCGGAAGGTTATGGGGGGGGTGATTTCACTGTTGTTGCAGTGTCCTTACTTAATGGGGTTGCCATGACAACAGTGTATCAGTCAGGAGCCAACTGATTGTATGCACTACTCTGTAAGTGTGTGAACATGTGAGAGCAAGATTTTCTGTGTCATACAAATACGTGTCCATTTTTGGCATTTTGACAAATGATTAACTTGTAAATGAAGGATTTACAGACACTGGGACGTCAATGCAAAGTCTTTTAGGTAGCTATGTTTAATATTACTAAAAGATTTTGCTGGGTAGGTAAAATTATGCAGCATTGTAAATATATCACAAGGAATTTATTGGTCCTTTTTTTTTGGCCGTTAGGTTTCCTAATTGTGTCGTTAGTGTCGATGTGTAGTTTCACGGTCTACTGTATCTTTGAGTATGAAAGTGTTAAGAGTGAGTTGTTTTGTAATTGCATCTTTCATTTTAGTCTCAGAGTGTGGCTGATGTGTTTGTTTCATCTGCGAATCAGTTGAAACTGTTGATTGAAAACATACTCATCAGTCCTTTTGTGTTTGGACACAAAGCTGAGTTTAGTGTCTGATTTATTTACAATTACACTATTTATTTTGACTCATATTTTTTCATTAATTTCACTTTTGTGTATTTTTGTATTGCATTTTTAATTCACTTTTAACTTTTAATCACTTCAGTTTTTTAAGTTTGATTTCATTTCATTTCATTTCAGATTCCGAATATTATGTTTTTTTTTTTTATCGTTTTAAGTTACAATAACAACTCCCCCTCAAAGATATTAAAATGTGATATTTTTTATGGATTAAAATAATTTAGTACAAATACACACACACATACATATATATATATATATAAACTAATTACAAGCCTTTTCCAATATTTATAAAATCAAAATATCGTGTAATAAATTAATAGATAAATAAATAAAAAGTACAGATGTAATTTATCTGGCTATGTAAGCCGGCGCTACACATGTCAGGTCAGGTGATGTCACTTCTCTGTAATAGTCCCACAGGACTGACAATCTGTCATCATTGTTTTAATGACCGCGTAAACAATGTCAACTCTTTACTGTGCCAAAGCGAACGAGCAGCCTTAATTGTACAATTAATCGAAAAACATTTTAATTAAAGACCTACCTGTGCTCACCCCTCCCTAACCTCTCCTTCTAGCATCCTGTTTGTTCCATCCTTCGTCTTCCCCCATGTTCCTTTTACGGTTTATTAGTCCCATAGGAATGATAAATAAGAAATGTGATCTCTTCAATATCTCAGTTGTTTCTCGTGGACAGGAGCAAGATTAAAGCAAATAGAGACAGTTAACTCTCCTGCTCCTCCGATCTTTCTCTTCTGTAAAACATCCCAGATATGAGAAATCTCAACGTTTCCGTTTGAAGGTCAGATATGAACATCTGTAAACAAAGAGAGGGCTCCGCATTAAGTTGACGGGTCTCAACAACTACTTCTAAGACCGTTATTGGAGCTGTAATAAGTGCTTTTGAACAATTGCCGATCCTTAAATGAGACATAACTTCGATCTCCATTCATTCTCCTGAAAAAAAAAAAGCTTTTAGCCATTAATATTTCTCATTCGTATCTGTTTTTATTGTTAATAGAGAATTTTACCAGAAGAAATCTAAGACCAAACTGGTAAGTTAAACTGAGATCTGCTTTTGTTCTCTTAAGGAATGAAAGAGCAGCAATTTTACGTCTCTTAAGGAATCTGTGGAGAAACAAAGTTGATGCTTAAATAAAATATAACTTGAGATAGACTGAAGGACATGTTTGCTTTCATTTGGATCCACCTCTTAAAAAATGTTTGCAGAAAAGTCAAAGCTGTTCCTTAAATAAGACCTAAAAGAGATCTCCAATAATTCTTCTGAAGAATGGGGAACCTTGGAGCAATTTCTCATTGGCATTTGAGACAAAACCAGCATCTCCAATAAGTCTTGTTGAGAATGAGCAATTAAAATTGGTCTCATTTGTATCCGTTTTTAAGAATAATAACAGAGATGAAACTGATTCTTGATTGGAACATGACCAATATCTGCATGTACATTCGAGCCACATCTAAACAGTAACGATTTTCTTGGGCAGTGCAATAGTTGCCACCTCTCTCTTTTCTTACCCCGTCTCATTTTCCCGCCAACAGCCTCCCCCCCACATCATTTCCACCCCTTCCAATTTTCCGTCTTCCTCGTGTATCTATTACAGCGGTTCCCTCTCTTTTTTCCCCCCGGCCCCCGTTTCTTTTCCTCTGCGGGAGGGCCGCTCCACACAGTGCCAGCGCCCTAGGATTCTGACCAGCCCTGGCTTCGCGAGTGTCCCTCTGAGCGCCAGTTCTTTGTAGAGCTTTCTCCTCAAAGCCGGAGTGGACGGCCTGCCTCTCCAGCGGTGGAGGAGCGCTTCGGGGAGCTGAGCTCATCTCATGCCCTGCCTCTATCTCTCATCTCAGTGTGTATGCCTCTCCCACATACACCCCATGCGGCGGGAGAGATCTCTCTTCACAGATTCAAACACGCACAAACCGGCCTATTGTGTCTGTTTATCTGGCCAGCAGTCCGGTGCTTAAAAGCCTAGCATGTTCTTTTTGTTTTTCGTTAGCCTCGGGTCATGTGTTCTTAAAATGATTAACTTCACTCTCTCGTTGCAGTTGAGATACGGGCTGGGGTGATTAATTGATTCATCTGTTAGCGATCAAGACCCTCCTTTATTGATTAACAGGCTAGTCCGTCACCAAGGAGTCTCCTCAGCGGGACGCTCGGCTCCCCCGGGAGACGTGTATGTCGGAGATTTCTGTTATTCGCCTCCCCGCGGGATAAAGTGCTCTGACAAACAAAGGAGACTCTGACAGATGTGTCTTTTGTGCATAATTAGCCAAACCCACCCCACAGTCAATGAGAGGATGGATTAATGAATTAAATCCGCATTGATGTATAACAAGCTCGAAATGCGGGTATCGAGCGCCGTTTCTTCTGGCCCACATTTGAAACGTTATGTCATCGCAAACAATGCCGAGGCAGAGGAGCCTATCCGGAATATTCCAGACAGGGAAGGCTGTAACCTCCATCTGTCTGGAGTGCTTTGTGAATAGCTTCGCCTTGATTGAACATCAAGTGCCAGTCTCTTTGCTCTCTTATCGAAATTGCGAAGATCTGTCGGGATGTTTGAGCCACATTTGGAGCTCCGTTTTTCCAGGTGAGCCATCGGGATGAGCGGAGTGCCGTTGCCATGGAGACGTGGCGTCACAGGCGCCGAGCAGATTGTGCCGATTGTGCGGCTGGTTGTCATGGCGGCAGAGGATGCTGGGGAGGAGCAGGTGCCGAGAAATGACCGCTCCATCAGAGACTGTGCGTCTGTCTGACAATCTTTTTTTTTTTTAAAGGGGTCATGAACTGAGAAATCCAAATTCCCTTGATCTTTTAACAAATTAGGGGTCGTTTTACTACAAAACACCCCAAAACATCCTTTAAGATTCAGAATTCTAAATTCTAAAACAGCTGCCAAAGTGTCAGCTTGTATGTGCCACTTTATGATGTAATAGTGTGGCTAAACCCCGCCTCTTTTGTGCATGTGGTGTGCACAATGAGAGGTGAATGCAGGCTGCTTTGACCTAACCCTAAACCATAAAACTTTATTTAATGAAGTTCCAGACCACAAGAGAAAAACCTGGTCTTTTGTTCCCATAATTTTACTGCAGATTTGTTTACAAACAAGGCACGATTTGACATTGGATTTAAAAAAAAAGATTGAAGCTAAAGAAGATGCTGTTCAAGTATTGAATTCAACAGTAAACAAGTGTGAGTAACTGTTTATTGTGCTTTGCCTCTTCTTACAGATCATGTATTTATGCGTTTTTAACCTCCATCACAGCAGCATCCATCTGTGAAGGACATAGGCTGTCAGACATACACCGCTTTTAGCCAATCACAGCAATTTGTGTTCACTTCCGAGTCTAAAATCCGCCACGCCTATTTAAATGAAGCATTCTGATGACGGGGGATAAAACAATCCAATTGCTTATTGCTTCTAAATTACAACCCCTTAAAAGATTAGTTTTTCCCTGTATTATTATAGGCCTAGACTAGACAGGAAGTGAAGTGAGATAGAGAGAGAGCTAAGTAGGATCAAGAAAGGTCTATGAGCTGGGACTCAAACTCCGGACACTAAGAAGCACAATGGAGCTGCATGTCGCCGTGCTACCCACAAGCCTAACGGCGTCTAGTGTCCGGCCCTCTTTGATCCTTTCTTACACGGGGAAGTGAGTGTGAGAGAGGAGATGGTTCAGGCCCTCTGCATTAGACATCTGAAAGCGTTGCCAGTGAGAGGACACAAGCATCGTTCGACCTCCAGCGCTGGCACACCACACCGAGGACATGATTCCAAAAGCAGTGGTCCAAAAACGCTCTGCTCCCCTCCCTCTTCACCTGCAGGGCTTTATTCTGGCCCTGCTAAATAGCGATCCGGTCAGAGGCGCACAGGTGCGCGGGGGTCTGCATGTTGCCAAATTCCGTCCTCCCGCTTGTTGCCGAGAACAGAGGCTGAGTCACTCCTGCAAAGGCCACAGAGAGTCTGCTGCTCATCACATGCAGCATCGGCTCCGCTTCGTAACGTACAATAGAGAAGGAATGTTCATAATGACAGGCTTTGAATGTTGGCTTGACAAAGCCTTGCCTGAATGTTTATAAATAGTTGAAGAAGTCTTGAATTGCATAGGTTGGGTACAGACAGAGATCTAGAAAACATTAAGCTCAAGCATATAACCCTAACCCTATCAGCGTCAATTAGTTACATTCATACAGTCTAAAGAGATTTAATGCTCATTGCTAGGGTGTTGCTACCTGGTTGCTGTGGTGTTGTGGTTTCTAAACTGTTCCGTGTAGGCCTTACCTAGCGTTTTCCTGGGACATGCTAAAGTGATAATAGTTACCAAGATATTCAAAGTGGTTGCTCTGTGGTTGCTAGGATGTTCTGAATGGTCGCTAGGGGATTGTTAGGGTGTTGTTTGGGTGTTTTGGTAGGGCATTATAAAGTACTTGCTGTTAGGTTGTTCTGAGTGGTTGCTAGGGTAGGACTAGAGGGTTGTTGGGGTGTTCTTAGTGTTGCCAGCTGTTGTTTAGGGCCGTTCAAGAGTGAAGCTAGACAGTTATTGGAGTGTTACGAGTGATTGCGGTGATCGTGTTTTTGTGTTCTGAGTAGTTGCTAGGGCAGTGTTAAGCGGTTGTTAGGGTATTCTAAATAGTTGATAGGGCAGGGCCAGGTAGATAGGGTGTTCTGAGTAGTTGCTTGGGCAGTGTTAGGCGGTTGTTAGGGTGTTCTGAGTAGTTGCTAGGGCAGGGCCAGGTAGTTAGGATGTTCTGAGTAGTTGCTAGGGCAGTGTTGGGCGGTTGTTAGGGTGTTCTGAGTAGTTGCTAGGGCAGGGCCAGGTAGTTAGGGTGTTCTGAGTAGTTGCTAGGGCAGTGTTAGGCGGTTGTTAGGATGTTCTGAGTAGTTGTTAGGGCAGGGCCAGGTAGTTAGGGTGTTCTGAGTAGTTGCTAAGGCAGTGCTTGGCGGTTCTGAGGGTGTTCTGAGTAGTTGCTAGGGCAGTGTTCCATGATTGTTAGGGTGTTCTGAGTTGTTGCTAGGGCAAGGCCAGGTAGTTGTTAGGGTGTTCTGAGTAGCTGCTAAGGCAGTGCTAGGCGGTTCTGAGGGTGTTCTGAGTAGTTGCTAGGGCAGTGTTCCATGATTGTTAGGGTGTTCTGAGTAGTTGCTAGGGCAGGGCCAGGTAGTTGTTAGGGTGTTCTAAGTAGTTGCTAGGGCAGTGCTAGGCGGTTCTGAGGGTGTTCTGAGTAGTTGCTAAGGCAGTGCTAGGCGGTTCTGAGGGTGTTCTGTGTAGTTACTAGGGCAGTGTTCCATGATTGTTAGGGTGTTCTGAGTAGTTGCTAGGGCAGGGCCAGGTAGCTGTTAGGGTGCTCTGAGCAGTTGCTAGGGCAGTGTTCAATGCTTGTTAGGGTGTTCTGAGTAGTTGCTAATGCAGTGCTAGGCTGTTGTTAGGGTGTTCTGAGTAGTTGCTAGGGCAGTGTTCAATGGTTTTTAGGGTGTTCCCGAGTAGTTGCTAGGGCAGTGTTCAGTGGTTGTTAGGGTGTTCTGAGTAGTTGCCAGGGCAGGGCCAGGTAGTTGTTAGGGTGTTCTGAATAGTTGCTAGGGCAGTGTTCAATGATTGTTAGGGTGTTCTGAGTAGTTGCTAGGGGAGTGTCCGATGGTTGTTAGGGTTTTCTGAATAGTTGCTAGGGCAGTGCTAGGTGGTTGTTTGGGTGTTCTGAGTTGCTAATTCATAGTTAGGGGTGTGGCTGTGGTGTTGCAAAGGTCTTTTGAGGCAGTGTACAAGCCCTGCATGTGTTTAGATCTGTTTTAAAAGTTAAAGTTAAACAAACATTTAAGCATAATGAGAACTTTCAGCCAATGTATGAATCTGGGGACTGTCTACTACAGTAGAAAGTACAGGTCAGAATGTTTAGAAAAACTTAAGCATACCCAGTCAGACTGAAGGTCTCAAGTTTAACAGATGAATTTGAAAGTGTATAGAATTTATAGAATTTAACTATAAGCCAGATCAGACACAAATGACACAGTCAGAACAGCCCGAAGGTTTTGTGGATACAGAAGAGCTAGAAGTTGTTACAGTAAGAATGTTTTTTTTTTAAAGGGAACGTATTGAGAACAGCATAGAAGAACCAGGAAGAGAGAAGTATGAAAAAATTAAGTAAAAATCAGTCTTTGTGTATCATCAGGCAACCATAGAGGAACGAGAAGCATGCGTAGTACTGCTGGCCTGTGGGGAACAAGGCGGTTTGTGGAGAGAACGCTGGGCAGAAAAAGAGAGGGAGTGCGGGAAGAGGGTGGCGGTAAGCTGTAGAGGTGTGCTCTTGTTTCATGTCCCTCTCAGGAATAAGAGGGAAAGTGCCTCTTCAGGTTCAAGTACGGCCAAAGCTCCATTTGGGGTTTATTTAAAAAGAATGCAGGCACTTAAGAGCTCCTCATTGGCTCCTGCGCTATGACAACAGCAAAAACGCATCATAAGTGAAAAGAGATACACAACTGAAACACATGCAATCATTTAGACAGGCTGAAGAGCCCTCCTGCTCCCTCTGGCTCCTTACCTTCCCCTCTCTCCCCCTTTTCCAGCCTGGGCTTGGCATCTCACCCAGGCAGCTAAGCCTATCTTGGCCGCCTTACAGGAAGACTGCAGCATTTAGGCTGATTATGGAGAGAGAAGACACCTAACAGAGCTTAGCGTGGAGCTGCTAGGAAAGCTGGGCAGGAGAAGATGACGCCTCTGAGCAGAATCTGGTTAGGAAAAAAGATTATATTCGCAGGTCCAAGAGTCTGCTGTGGGTCTAGGGCAGGTTTTATATCTTCACATGTGCATCCATCATCGTTGTATTGATGTACTATAATAATTCCATGTGTTTATATATATATATATATATTTAGTCATGATCCACACTCAAAGAAATAGTCTTCTTTTAGCAATTTATTTTACATTTATCACCACTAGGATAAATGTGCACTGAATAATTCAGCCCCTCCGCCCACTTTTTAAATTGTTAATTATATTGACATCGTCATTCATCTGCAAAATTAGCTAAATTAATTACTTATTTAATATTTACATATTTTAAAAAGTATGCCTTGTCTCTTCTATGCTAAGCTCTGTTATATAGCGACTTGAATATATAACAGTGTTAAGTCAAATGCAATAAAATAATATTATTTCAGTTTTATTTTTTAAGAAAATTATATATATATATATATATAATATCAATGATGGTGGTATTTAATTTAATTAAATATCATTATATATATATACAGCATATACATATTATACATATGTATATATACAACTTTTGATTAAAAAAAGTAATATAAAATCTTGCCATTGACATTATGACTAATAAATGCTGTACGATTATTGTTTATTGTTAGTTCATAATGACTAACATATTGTAATTGCCCAAAGTAAGAAAAACTGTGTTACCAAAATCTTTGTGGTCCTAAAAATAGGATTGATTTTCTATATGCACAATATAATTTCTAAGTTAGTTAATGCCAAAATGGGACCTCGCAATTAAAATGTGTCTGAGATTCACCCCTTTTATGACAAAACAAGGTTTGGCTCTCAAAAGCGCACAGCTGCGTGTGATTGTGTATGTGTGTTTAAAGTGACGGGGTGGCGGGTTTGGATCCGCACTCAGAATGTCAGTGACACAGTGATTCACCATCAGTGTCTGGGATGGCCTCCAATCGGGACAACCATCTGGTGACCAATCAGAGCCCTTACTGTGATGTCAGAGTGTCCGAGGGTTCCTTGGGCAGAGGATGCTGGGAAGGGCCAAATGCTCTGACTCGTGTAGAGCTCCCAGTGGCGAGAATCCGAACGTTGATTCTTCATGCCAGAATTTGCCATAACTCGTACGAATCGGAGGTTTTGAATCGCGTTTCTGCACAGACCAAAGTGACAGCTGTGTAATTCAATCTTGGCATCCTTCCATGTGCGTCCAGACAGCGTTGTTAACTTGCAACACATGCAAAATGCAAGAAAGGTCAACAAAAACCAGTAATAGAATTAAAATTCAGCGTGGGGCAGAGATTGACAGCTCTGTTAACTCTGACCTGATTAATATTTCAGCGAGTTCTCTCCAGCAAATGCCACTGTAATCTAAAACAGTCTTAGGCAGACTCTCAGAGTCTCCAAACTGCTGCCCCATAACCCTTCTGATCTGGGTGAGTCACAGCGCTCAGGCCTGCTGGGAGGCAGGCGGTAATGAAAATCCACCAAACTCCTACACCACCTGCGGTTTATGGGCCGTTCAGAGACAGCGCAGGAGGCTGGCGCGTTTTTTTTTTTTTTTTTTTTTTTTGTCTGTACAATGAAAAAGAATAAGAATGTTTTAAGCTGGTCCTTCGCCACCATGAAAAAAGAGTGGATTTTGATGGCCAGGCTGAGTCATCTAGCGTGGTGGCAGACGGCTGAACGTGCGTGGCGCTGAGGCAAGCCTGACTAGGCCGGAGGACAAAAACGCACAACCTGCATGTTCGACGGTGAAGATATTCTGCAGCTGTGTTCACTGCGCTTCCCTCCAGCAGTACTTTTATGCATGCACAATGCCAAATGCAGAGCAGACTGTGAGGAGTCATCCAGGTTAGATTTCCTAAAGGCCAGTTTTCTGCTCATATGAACATTTGATTGCGGTTTTATTGTTGTGGTATCAACTTGCAGTTTCTCTTAAAATTATTAGTTAGTAGCATAGGCAACGGAGGCTATATAAATGTGTGTGGGAATAGTCCTCGGAATAGCCCCCCTTGTTTCCAGGAGTTATTTACATTACCTGCGCCCACTAACATCACAACAATATAAAAGCCGGAAATTCACGTTTCCAGTGGTGCAGGTGGTAAAGCGCGGACTTTTTTTAAACGCTCTTTTCCCTTTTCACATCACATATTATGTCCGAAAGGAAATTGAAATTGCCCAAAAATGAAGTAAATAATTGAAGAGATGAAATAAAGTATCGGGTAGGGTTAGGTGAGCAGCAGATACGCTTCTAAGATGCTTTGTCTCGGGAGTGCAGCAGGCGCGAGTAACGAATAACAGCAATTCGTACATTTTTGCTTAATCGTACGTATTTTACGAGTTGCCAATTCGTATGAATTTGTATGGATGACCTAAGCCTAACCCCACAAATCGGGTTTAGACAAATCGTACAAAATCGTGTGTGAGTGAGGTCGTACAAATTTGTACGAATTAGCATGAATTTTTCACCTCATACGAATACGTATGAATTGGACATCAGATTGCGAGACTGTGTAGGCTTTGCATGTATCAATAGTACTTTTTGCATCTTTGTGCATTATTCAGCAGGTTGCGTATTAGCCATAATCATGACGGCCAGCTCACGAATAGCTAATCAAATGTGCATTCATTAAAATATTTGAATAAACGTAAATATTCCCTAAACACAACCAGGAAAGACAGTGATGTGGTCAGCACTCAGGACCTTTGAAATATGTTCTGTGGACAGTGGCAGTGTTCATACACGAGATTGCTAAAATAATTACTATTACTAATTACTAATAATTATTTTTACTAAATTTAATCGGTACAGAAATTTCGTAAATCGGTGAATCCCTGTAAGCTTTTCATTCTAAGGTATATTAAAGGTATACCCATTTCTCCAGGCACCGGTACACCAGTGTTTACTGTATATGGACTCAGAATGAGCCAAGTGGAATAGATTTGAGGAAGCAATTAAGTTAAATTTATTAGCATAAGTTTCTGACGGAATATAATGGTTTCACCGTATCACGGTATTGTAATTACAATGTTATATTTAAAAGTCTGGTTAAAAAAAAAACTTTATAGTATAGTATATTTCATTTTAGAAAACATATAGAAGATTGTGTAACACTGAACATCAGGCAAAATAATAAAAAAAAAAAAATTAATTAAATTGCAGTCACTTGTGTGAGCCTAAACCTGCAGATCAACAATAAACATTTAAACATGGTTTCTCCACAATTTGAAAAGATATCATGTCTTTTCCAATAAAGTATGCCACCGCACTGTTCAGGTCCTTTGCAGCCTTGGATGTGGGTGCATAAGCAAGCTGTTTCTCAGAAGTTTCTTGGATTGTTGGCTGACCTGCAGCTTTTGAGGAGGATGGTCCTTTGCTGCTG
>JAUMHQ010000048.1:5109457-5122587 GCA_032361165.1 Enteromius paludinosus
ATCCTTGAACTATGCTGGTAACGACGGAACTTGCGACCATAGTAGGCTAACTATGCCTTTGGGAAACGCACCCCAGAATGTTTTTGTGCGAAACTACAGTACTGTAAATGACATCAACTTAACCGTTCCAAGATGGAACGTGTCTATGAGCCACGCCATTGCTTTCAAGTGTCTCACTTTTAGTCCTTTACACTGAAACACAACTCTAGTTTTTCTTTTTTTACTAAAAAGTGGTCTGCAGCAGTCTCCATTTTCGATCTCGAAAGTGCCAGAGTAGTGGAAATGGTGCCTTAAAGTCATTTAAACACTTAACAGTAGAGTTGTCTTGGAAAATTACAAAAAGGGGTTTTCAAAACTGTATAAAAACAACATAAATAGAAACAGTAAATATGTGTTTTACACAAAATTTGTAAAACTTTCCTCCTTTGTTGTTGACTCATTCACATTCTGGATATCACTGACACGTTTACAAAGAAGAGTGCCTTTGTCTGGATTATGAACAGCTGTTTGCGTCTGGTATCAGCATATGATGACAGATCATCCAGCACCTCTGTAACAACATTAATTTAACATACGGATGAAATCATTTTTAGTCACTAAATCAGAGACCCTTCCATCAAATCACAAGCAGTTAATACCAGGTGTACACGCGATCCGTCTCAGCTGTGAGTGAGAAAGAGACCGCAGGCGCCTACCTCCCTATTACCACACCGCACCTCCCCGAAAACACACAAAAGTTACAGCTGGAGCCTCGCCACACTGTCCCACTTCAATCCACACACCGCCACTCCATCACACTGCTCACATGAGCCAGAGCAGAGTTCACCCCTCTGTCTGTGACTTCCTGTCTTCCACAGTCAGTCGCCTGTGTGCCTCCCTCTCACACTCTCTCTCTCTCATTTGGGAAAGACAATTACAGAATCTCAAAAGCGAGACATCTCCACTGGCAGCATGTGTTGATTTGATTTAAGTTTGGATAACGTGTGATCTAAACGCACACATTGTCTTTGTAGTCCACAGTCTGTTAGTAATTTAGGCTAATCCACAGCACATCAGCACATGTGCTGTGAGACAGAAAGGATTCTTAATGACTTCATAAATGGGTAATTCACGTATACCATAAATGTGCTTCATCATCCACCTGATACAAGCTGCAAACATGTCGATTTCAGAACTATTTGAACATTTTTAGCACTGCTTAAAATGTCAACTAAACCAACTTGGAATACTATACATGTAAGTGTAATCACTTTAGACTATGGCAACTCATTTACCTTGTTCCACATTTTCTACAGTACCATACTGTGCTAATAGGCCGTCCAAAACCTGCAATGAGAAGAGAACAATCAGTCACAAACAAACCATCTCATAAACTGTTTTTAGATTGAATTCCAGAAAATAGGAAATGGAAAATAAAACGAATGGTTCACCCTGAAATGAAAATGCAATCGTTTTACTCACCATTATGCTAAATATCAAACCCTGTATGCCAGGGTTCCTCAAATCTTGCCCTGGAGGTCCGATGCACTGCAGAGTTTGGATCTAACCCTAATCAAACAGACCTGAGCATGCTAATCAGTGTCTTAAGCATCATTAGAAAACACAGGTAGGTGAGTTTTATCAGGGTTGAAGCTAAACTCTGCATTGCATTAGACCTCCAGGGTAAGATTTGAGGAACGCTTTTTGAAAGGCGTCTCTTATGTCGCTTATTTATTTGATTGAAAATGCAGTAAAAACTGTGATACTGTGAAATATTAAGACTTCAGAATTTTGTTTTCTATTTAAAACATTAATTCATTAAATTAATTTAAATACTGATGATACTGCTGAATCGAAGCAGCCAGCCTTTCAGAAGAAATAATTCTAACATGCTCACTAGGTGCGCAAGAAACCTTTCTTACTATTATCAATGTTGAAAACTGCTGAAGTTAAT
Source organism: Enteromius paludinosus (assembly GCA_032361165.1). Lineage (NCBI taxonomy): Eukaryota > Metazoa > Chordata > Actinopteri > Cypriniformes > Cyprinidae > Enteromius > Enteromius paludinosus. Next base: position 5,111,391 of record JAUMHQ010000048.1, read on the forward strand.
ACACTGCTCGGTATTTTTGTGTTTTGATTTTTCCTCACAGAATTATTTGATGAATTCAAAAGAACAGCATTTACTTGAAATAGTAATCTTTGGTAAAATAGTTTTGATAACACTTTACAAAGAGTTGTATTAGTTTACAACATTAGTTAACATTAACTAATAATACTTCTACAGCATTTATTCATCTTAGTTAATGCAAAGTTGTTTGTTAACATTAGTTAATGCCCTGTGAGCTAACATGAACAAACAATTAATGGTTGTGTTTTTAACTAACATTAACAAAGATGAATAAATACTAGGGCTGTAACGATACACCAAACCCACGATTCGGTTCGTATCAAGTTTTTTTTTCGTGGGGGGTGGGAGAAAAAAAAAGATTTTTAAAACAATTTGCGCCCGGCTTGGTAATAGATAAGGGGCTCGAGCACACTGAGTAAATACTTGAACCACTCATTATCGACAACTGAAAATGGTCGCATATCTATGGCGGCAAATCTATGCCAATAATACAGGAGCGCACCACTGATGCTGGCGCGCGCGGTAAATCACATACGCCAGAGGAAAACAGATCTACACGCAAAGAAACAGGAGCCGCAAGCTCATTTCAAAACCGTGTGCGCGTGATATTTCATCTGCGCGCTATTCAAGGTAGTCACGGGGTGACTACCCGGTTTCATATCGTGTATCGTTACAGCCCTAATCAACATGTATATTTGAACAATTTCATGAGCACCATTTATGATACACAAAAAGCTGTGATTTCGTATTCTGTGAAGTGTGTAATCGTAACGTGAATCTTAGACGTACACAGTAAAAAATCAACCTGCTCTCGGAGTTGAATTTAGAACATCTTTCTAAACTCTTCAGTGTTGTTTTTGCCAAAAAATATCTCCCCTCTGTGCGAGTCAGCATGTCTGCGAAACTGTCAGCTTGCAGTAACACACGAGTCGGGAGGAAGATGCTGAATGGAGATTATGCCCGTTGTGACTTCACTGCCCTTCCCCTGCGTTAGCTCGACTGATCATTGGCCGATGCGCTCGGGGATGTTTTGGTGTGTGTGTGAGAGGCTGGGTGAGTAGCAGGCGTGTGGGAGTTCAAGCCTGGAGATTTGGAGACCCTTCGAGACTCTGCCCATCTCGTCGCTGGGTAACTGCAGACGGCAGAATGGGGTCACCGCCATCAAACTCGATACATCACATACATGCACGTGCTCCTCACGTACGTTTACGGGAACCTGTAGGTCTATAATGGTATCGGTCGTCTTGGTTTTCGCTTTGTGGAATAAATCAGATGCGGGTCGGAGCTTATAGCAGGGCAATTATGGTAGAATAGTCATTTATGCTGTGCATCTATTTGTTTTTAAAGGGCTACTAGTCAACTGACTCGTGCGGTGCCTTCCGACCTGCATGTAAGATGTTATTCTGGTGGTACGGCTGGTTTAAATTGGTTTAGCGTGTATATTATACACGCTATGTGGAAATGTCAGCCAGCCACTTGAAATCATTTGCAGTGATAACAGATCTGACATTTTTAAGTGAACAATTTCTACAGTCACATTTATAACAGTTATTATGCATTTGTAAAAACAGTTTGTCTCACAGTCTCAAAAAACATTAAGGGTAATTAAAACATAACAAAAGTGTTAAAAGATTAGAAATGAAACTGCATAGCATACACTCCGGATTTTATTAATATGACAATTTCCAAAAGCCATATATTTACAGTAAGTAAAACTCACTTCATTTTGGTTAAAAGTAGAAACCGAGAAATCTCTGGCTCATTCAATGAGGTTTATGACAAGTATTTATTCTGTGTTATAATATTATGCTCTAAAGCATTTTACATCATTAGTTCGATACTGTGCTCTGCTGATGCTTACAGGTTCCAGCATTTGATTTATATTTATTTGGCATCAGTAACCTACATATCAAAATGCCGCATTACATCTCCGCTACACACACAAACAAACATTCGCGTTTACGAGCGGGCAAGTCTACACGAGCAAACGCAGTCTTGATGTGCGCTTAATGAAGATGAATCTGTCAAGGTCTGGCTCGGTCAGGCCACGCGACGTGGCAGTCTGCCAGTCTGAGCCATCCCGTGTCTCGCGTTAAAGCGCAGGTACCATGCAAACAGAGACCCGGGCGATTCATTTCATTATTATGTCTTCACCATCCATTGTTGCTGGCACATAAGATTAATGTCAGGGTGACTATTGCACAGCTTATTTATACGTGGTAAATTAAGATGCTGCCGCGATGTGCTCTAGCATAGATGTTTACAAAACATCTCTAATTTGAATTAAGTGAGTGTCAAGCAAAAGAAGTGAGACAGAGAGAGAATGACAGTGACAAAGCGGGAGAGAGAGACAGTTTACCGACTCAATGAGCAGTATATTTACTCACGGGCCTCCAGTGGAGATACCAGCAGGGCCGTCACTACAATTCATGGGGGATGATGAGACAAAAAGTTTCTAGGTAGGCCTCATTTCCCATGGACCAGTGACAAGACTGTAGAGGAGCTTTGGTGGACGGCTGCCCTGCATCCACTTAAGAATTTTTTATTTATTTATTTTATTTTGCTTTTTTAATCTAATGTGCTATTTCTTTTTTTTTATGTAGCCAATACATGAACAAATAGAATTATGGTATCCATGGTTTCTGGGACCCCTGGACATTTATTTTCACTCAGGCCCCCCTCGCCATTGTGTTTCGGGGATTGATGATTGTTGGGGGTTTTTGGGGGTTATGGGTTTTGCTGTTGGGGTTTGGTTCTTCCCCGCGGTAGAAATCGCGACCGCGTTCCCCCCGGGTCAAAATGACGTTTTCCTCTCAGGGGGCCTCTCTCCATCTTCAGGCCCTTAGGATCGTTGTTTTGACCTGAGTTAATTTAGTTTTTCTTTGGATAATGGATAATGTCACAAATCCCTCTTATTTTTGAACCCCCTTCTGTTTCGCTTTTGAATACAGTTAATCACAGTATAACTGCAAAACGGGTCGCAAGCAGCAATTTGTGTTGATTTCAAATAAAACACAATTGAGACCTTGATATTTAATAGTAACATTTTCCTCCAGGTTACAGTACAGCATTCACATTAAAATAAAATACTTTTTTTTCCCTTTTACTACTGCACACGAATCCTTAAACGCATCTCATCGTTTAATAGTGCTTAGACAAATAGCAAAGTAATAAAGCATTCTTAAATGCCAAACATTGTGATGAAGCAATTAAAAAAAAAATACCATTGCAATGAAGATAATTGTGTGCAGCACTGAGCTAATAACCGAAATGCAAATAAATGAGTATGTTATAAGAGCCTAAAAGGAAATGAACTTGAGCTAGTAGACAACTCGGGTTTTCAGAGCTACAGAATTGAGACAGATCCGAGCACAGGGTCACTGACCACAGGATAGCCATTGAAAAGGGCAGACACAAACAGACCAGGTTATCAGGATGAAAAAGTCTGTGGTCACTGTATGACAGGTAAGGTTGAGACGGTGACAGCTGAGAGGTGAACTTTCTTCTCAACTGTAGAGAATTTTGCGAGGCTAGCTCTTGGAAGTATGTTGCCCGGTTTAACTAAATGACAGGTAAGATATTCACAAAGATACACAGTATGTAGCTCAGGAGAAAAAAAAGCTGTTATATAAGGATGATGCTACAGTATGGGTTATATGCTATAGCACTCAAGTTATTGAATATACCCAGAGGAAAATGTTATTATTTAGAGGTGGCTTTTTTGTAACTTTGGAGATTTAATGAAGATCTCAGTTGAACGTGTAAATTCGAAGGAGAAATAAAAACACAAATTGACACGTAGAAACACACAGCTACAAAATATACAATATTATATCATTTAAATACAATTCTTATTTACAATAATCAATACTAAATGACACAATATTCTGGTTGACTGCTTTTTATGGCCAGATCGTTGAAGTAGTAAGCTGCAGTACAGCTGCAATTGGATCAGCCCAATTCATGAATATGTGAGGAACAGTATGTTTTTGTTTTTTTAATAACATGTAGTGGAGTAAAAAGTATGATGTTATGCTAGAGTATATGAGATCTCTGACTATTGTACCTTGATGAGTGAGATAATAAGTGCAAGATGTTGTTGAAATCAAGAGGACGCAAAATGTTCTCTCATTGCTGTCTTGAGATTTAAAAGAGATCCCAACCATGAGATTTTTCTTTCCGTCATGTATGATTGCTCTTCTTCATGTGCTCTCATTGCTGTCTAGACATTAAAGAGATCTCATTTATTTCCCCCCGTTTCCTACTGTACAGAAATGATTGCTTGTCTCCACTTGCTCACCGCTTTATCTCATCGCTATCTTCATTTGGTTTTCCCAATGATCCATTTTTGCTTCCTCAAAGAACCTTTCAGTGAACAGCTCTGAAAATAACTTTTTTTTTCCACATTTGTGAAAAATATCTAAACAAAGACCCTCTTTCCATTATAAAGACGTTTTTTGCACAATGGAAAGATTCAATGATACAAGCCCTGCATGGAACCATCAATGCTAATAAAGAAACTTGAAGATTGGCAGTTGCGATATAAAAAAAACCATATCCTAGAATTACACCTGACCATTTACTCTCCATTTCATCGACTGTCTAAGAGAAACAACCGAGCCATTTCTTCTTAATTCCTACAACTGTGATTGCTCTTTTTGTTCCCTATTATGTTGCCTTTGTTCTGTCGTTTTGTTTCACACGTGTATTAGTTAATAACTGTCATCACGTTGTATTTTCATAACTGTCGGTGTAGGTGTTACTTAAATCTCATTTTAATGTGACAATAACCTTTTCCAAGAATATGTTCTCAGATTACTGTAAAATTGCGCTATGCATACCACGTTGCGCAAGGGAGGCCAGTGACAGAACGCAAACGGAGCCGCATGTTAGCGAGACGAGACAGGAGGTTGAGGTAAGGTGACTGGCGCTCTTGCACTTTTGGCCGGCAGTGACGGCTGGTGCCGTGGCCCCCTGTTGCATCAGCGAAATAAGCAGTGACAAGCTCGCTTCCCTCATACGATAAATTACCACACACCCCCACCACTCGTGCACACATAAATTGGGCTCACTGCAAATCGCATGTAATTTCCTGCTAGCGTATAGACTCCCCGTGTGACTTCTTATTTGCTTGAGCCTGGTGAGAAAATTGAGATGCAGTAGTGAGTGAAGGACACTAGGGAACATGCTCATTGGAAAGACTGCACAATTAACACAGTGACGCTCGATGGCAGACCTCCTCCCTCAACGTCAACACAGGTGAACGAGTGTGTTCGTGACTAGGTGAGCCCCTCCGGAGAACCAGTGGTGACCGCAGAGGATATAGATAATCCACTCTACCGCAATTTACCTCCATAAACAAGTGAAAACATGTCTAGGTCACATTCGGGACAGATTTTTTTGCATCGTTGCACATGTATTGCTTTACTTTGGCTTCGATTTATTCATTTCCATTTATTTTCTTTTGATTCATCAAGAAATAATAGCACTTTTTCCGTTGTCTTTGCAAATAAATACAGCAAATGCAATGATGTTGTTTTAAATTTTAAACCATGGTGTATGCATTTATTGGCAATGTGAGTGGGTGAATGTGTTGGATTGCCATCAAAACAGTTCTCTTCCAAATTAATTCCAATTCCCATTTACTGTACATCACTGTAAAGGATGAATATTTGAATTTAATGGATGCGTATTTTAATGTAGTGGATACATTTTTTATTAAAATCGCGTTCCTTTAAGTTCCTACAATTCTTTATTTATTTTGTTAAAATACTATTTAAATATTGAATCATTTAAAGCCTTGATAATGTATTAGCATACTGTTAGCATAATTGTGTATAATTAAATAAAACTATGCGCTCTAAGAAAGGTCTGTAAGAAGGCGGCCGAATGTGTGAATGCGGCCCATATCGATTTTTCTCAGGTGTTTTATTTTTTATTTTTTTGGAATTACACACCATGTCTTAGGGTTGACGAAAATGTCTATAAACTTGACAAACAGTAATGTCCTGGCTGAGAATTACCAGTGCCTTTTCTGTTTTTCAGTTTTTTTTTATTTATTACATTGCAGCCTATATCAATTTGTTTTTCACATCACATTAATGAAAATGAGATTTTGCAGTACAGTGAGAATTGCTGAGAGGTAATATGTTTATTTGTCATGAAAATGGCTTCAGTGTAATTTTTTTGGTTGGGTGGAAATATATTCAGTATTTTCCTGAAATTCACCAACATTGTATGTATTATTAGTTTTAGTGACAGTATTTGCTGATATCTGATCTCCTCCTATAGTGTGTCCATTATAAAAAGCAGGGTGGTACAAATGTGATCACATGGCCCTTACCATGATTGTTCACATTCCGTGGTATTTCCGTGCTGCTGCGATGTACTTGAGAGAACCCAGTAGTGTTAACTTAGTTTGCTGAGATTCACCCATGCTGTCTTGATTCTCCTCAGACGCTCATTTGCATTCTCTTTAAGCACTCTGTTCTTTTTTTTTGTATTCCTGTTCCTTCTCTCTGCTCATTCTAATGTCTTTCTTCCCCCTCCCGTCTCTTCTGCGCGGTTTGAGATGAGCTCGCGTTCGCTCTCGGCTGCACCTCTCTCTCAGAGCCAGTAATCAAACACATTCTGCCTGATACATGGCCCATTACAACCACTCTCATGTTCCATTTGCCCACCGCTCGCACAATGGTGTCATTATGATGGCGAAAAACTAGCGGCGCTACTGTAGCCGCACACAGTGCTTAACACAGTCAGCACACCAAATGAAGGATGTGCCAGAATTATTGGCGCTGAGAATAAACCCGCGTTCATCTCAGCCGGCCAGCGTACGTTTGTGTCAGCACGAGCTACACTGTTAGCATAGTTAGCGTAGTGTTTTCGAAGAATGTATAATGTGTGATGTTTTTCCTTACTTTGTTGCATGGCAGAAATATACCTGTGTGCACTTTTTACTGAGACACAAAATACGTACCAGCAACTACATATTACTAACTACATATTAAAATGCTGGGATATTTGAAAATGGAGCGTTGCACATATCCAGCTTCATATCTATGGTAGTTTTGTTTTGCTTTTGTTAACACTATCGGGTTGGATTTGGTGGAGGGCATATTTCAAACATTTAAACATTCAAACATTTATTACATTTTAATGTCAGCAATATGTACCTATATCAACGTAATAAAAACGTGACAGGGTTCACGTACTGAACCTGTGTTTTAGCGCCACTCAGTGGACATTTCTCTTTGAAACTGCATTGAAACATGCAGTAAGGTATGTACAAACAGTGTTTCACGGAGGTACATGTTTTTCAGAGACCTGGTTGGTTTTTCCTGTCATCTCACAATCAAAGAAGAGCTAATCAGCCATAAAAAATTAGTTTACCCTTATGAAAATTGACCATAGTTTTTCTAAAGATAAACCAAAACATGGTTACTATAGTTGAACTGTGGTTATACTGTACAAATGGTAATCAGCACGTTAAAAATCAAGGTTACTGCAGTTTTAATACAGTAAAACCATGGTTCATTTTTTCAAAAGGGAAGATTTCTTTTTCATATTTACTGTCGGCAGGGCATAATAAAGGCTATTGCTAGATGCTAATGCTATGTAGTATTTGGAGTACAAGTGCACACTGTACAGAGTAATATATTTTAAATATTGAGATAAACCTGTGCAAGTCGTCTATATTTTTTGGTCCTTGGACACGTATTTTCTAAAAGGTTTTTTTTTTTTTTTTTAACTTAAAGTAGACTCGTCTGCAATATACATGACCTCAAAGCTGCAAGCGTCTAATTCTAAGATTGTTTAGAGATCATTGTTAAATCTAAACCTTAAATTTTTAAACTTTACTTTAGACCTAGCCATTATCTGTAACAGCTAGGTTCGGGAGCTGTCACATTCACTCGCTAAATGGTGGCAAAGTGCAAAATATCTTCAGCGATTAATCTAAAATGCACAGATCAGTGGGCAGCAAGAGCCGCTCAAGAGTAAACCACTCAGTCCGTTTATTTCACTGCAAGGAAACAATTGAAACATGTTCTCTTTTTTGTGGAATAGTTCGTAGCACTTTAGCTTTACTCAATGCTTTGTGTGTCCTCTGTGAATGCATGCATCAACGTTTTTAGACAGAAGTTTTTCAGCATTTTCCTTGAGCTTGGAAAAGATTGCTGTAACTTTCAGAGCTCAAAACTCTCTCCTCAGTCTGCTGGTTTCATTTATTGATGCCAAACCTCAGAAGTGACTTGTTCTAAAATCATTGGATTTCTCATATTAAACAACTCAGAAGTCGCCTACATTTATTTGTCAGCTGCTCTTATTCTGTATTTGAAAATTGGCTAGTTTGGCTTAATTCTAAGTTGAAAAATGGTCACGAAAATTGAATTATGCCTGCTAAGGGTTCATAGAAACTTGAGGCACAGGAAAATCCAAGAGAGAAAAATAAGTAATGAAAATGTGTACATTGAAATGAAATGTTGTTTCAGATTCCGTATTCATTTAAACAGATCATTAATAGAGATCATTTATTCCTGAATATCCAATAAAATTTTCCTTCTTTTTTAATTAAATCTAGCAAAATTGAGCAGCGCATTTTATTGCACATTAAGCACTTCAGAAGGGAAAAGGAAATAGACTTTAGCTATGGTAAATAATGTAAATGTTGGAGTTTTTATTCATTTGTGAATCTGCTTCAGGCAAACTGGTGTTTCTTTTAATCCTGACAATGTAGTCTTCAAGACACTACAGAGCTTTTGTATAACTCTTCATAAATTATGGAAATGATCAATTTTTAGTTGCATATAGACTAAATGCACACAATATCGACTCAATATTTTCATTTATCTTCTTAAATTGTACAATAGACATGATTATTCTCCTATAGTGGATAGGAACAAGGCGACTTACATTAAACTTATTGTTGCATTTTTAATTAATCATATAATTTAGAACAGCAATTTTCAACAAAGTCCCTGCAGGAATGATGTGGCTGGTAAGGACAAGTGGAACAACATTTACATACCATTATAACAATTACAGACTGCAAGCCATCAGAATAATAAATTAGATGTATTCGCAGTGCTCCAAATGTTTAGAAATGTGCAAATTATTATGAGGGAGCTTGACCTAATGGTAAAAAAAAATAAAAAATTCTTTTCTTTTTCACTGGCAGCTCCATCTCTATTATTGTTTTGCCCAAATGCCAGTGCATCTAGTTGCTTGTTTTGTTCACCATCAGGTGCACGAGTAACACTTCAGCGAACTGATCTCAGTTTCATCACGCTTTCGCGCGTTTCGCTTCCCAAACACCTCATAACCGAATAAACAACCAACGTGACTACGAGGAGCGTTTAAGAGTTAGTTTTCCACGCAGAAGCGATTGACTCACACTATAAACTGCACAATAACATGTAATATTAATCTCTCTTGCTCTCTTTCAGCTCACGTACCAATGATTATCCCTCCATCCACCATTATCCTCCATTGGCACGTGCGCCTAAGGTTGCCGACCCCTGAGTAAAACCTTCGCTGTCCCCCCCCCCCCCCGGCACAGGTCTGATGCTTTCAGAAGTGCAATTTATTGTGGATTATGCAGAGGAATTATTGAGCCCCACTCCATAAAGGCAAGCTTAGTGACAAATGAGACACTGTCGGCTGGAGTGCCAATGTAAATTGCACCTCCAAAACAGGGCAGAGGACGGCGATGCTCGCTTATGAGAGAATTAGAGTAATACGTCTCCAGAAGCTTTGTGTCAGGCTGAGCGTAGCAAACGGGGAGTATTATTACTTAGGGGAGTATTTGTATACGTGCAAAGACACCGGCGCACCACTTCTTGTCTGTAAGGTGCACCGTGGAGGATATTCTTTATTGCTGTTGATGTAAATGGGAGTACGACGAAGCGCAGTGTCAGAGTGGATTTATAGATCATTTATGGAGATCAGGAGCTAATTCAGGGCAACGCACCAGTCCACCATACCAGCCTGCTGAGCTTTAACTGAATCACCTTGCGCATTAGACAGGATGAATACATTGGACACAGATAAAGCCCTCTGTCAAATTCGGTGGAAAGATTGAGGCTAACACACCCTCATTATTCAGTAATCCGATTCATAGGCGTCTGCTAATGAGGGATTTTTGACATGCATAACGACATCAACCTGAGCGGCCCGAATTGTCCTTTTACCAAATTTGCATCTCATTAAATTGAATTTACCGGTGACTGTCATAATTTTGTCTGGTAAAACAGGAGTTTGATGGTAAAGGGCATGGAACGATATGGAGACTTACGGGGGGGTGGAGGTGTGCGGGAGACAACGGTAATGATATTTCATGGCATGTCTAAAAAGGAAGAATGTGGCGATTATCTTCATTTGAGAAGCGATTACTTTAAAGGGGTCAAGAGGCTAATAAATGAATTACATCTCTGGAAGCTCAGTTCCCAGCCATGCGCTAATGTCTCGGACGACTAATTGTAGGAATTTAATCTAGCGTTCCTGACCGATCCGAGTGAACGATCCGGCTCTCTCCACTCACTAAGAGACAAAGCTGCTGTCATTATTCTTGCATTGTGCTCACCTGAAAGCCGAATGACCACAAAATGCCTGACCGCTACTTACGAGATAAGCATTTGCTAAGTTTACGTAACACTAATGTAGCCGCTGATAACCGCAAACTGGGAACCACAACATTACTCAGAGGTAAACGAGAGAGAGAGAGAAAAAAAGAAGCTTGAGGAAATTCACCAAGAATTAATGCTAATGCTGCTACAGTAGCAGTGTTTGTTTGTGCGCTCTGTGTGCGTTAACATCCGATACACTGCGCTGCGTAAGCTATGCTAATCTGCTAGTGGCGCTATTTCTGTGTGGATGTATGTTTGAGCTGAAAATAATGACAGTGACCTAACACACACGCACACACACTTATATATATATATATATTTCATTCATAACGGGATTTCAAAGCGCATTTCGTGAATCATTTATTTAAGTCAGAATAGAATTTCATAGCACATTTTGAGAACTATTACAAAATACAAAGATACAAAACCGTACTTCAAAGTCATGGCATGGAAACAATCAGCCTGTGGCACTGCCGAGGTGCCCAGGATGCTTCGATAGCGGCCTTAAGCTCATCCAGAGTGTTGGGTCTTGTGTCTCTCAACTTTCTCTTCACAAT
>JAUMHQ010000048.1:5140381-5161540 GCA_032361165.1 Enteromius paludinosus
TTCACCTCCTCTCCTCTCTTGTTTCACCTCCTCTTCTCTCCTCTCCTCTCCTCTTCACTCTTGTTTCACCTCCTCTCCTCTCCTCTCTAGTCTCCTCTCTTCTCCTCTCCTCTCCTCTCCTCTCTAGTCTCCTCTCTTCTCCTCTCCTCTCTAGTTTCACTTCCTCTTTTCTCCTCTCCTCTCCTCTCTAGTTTCACCTCCTCTTGTTTCCTCTCCTCTCCTCTCTAGTCTCCTCTCCTCTCCTCTCCTCTCTAGTTTCACTTCCTCTTTTCCCCTCTCCTCTCTAGTTTCCTCTCCTCTTTTCTTTTCTCCTCTCCTCTCCTCTCCTCTCCTTTCGTCTCCTCTCCTCTCCTCTCCACGTGGCTGTTGGTGGAAGAGTGCCGTGTTCTTCAAAGCATGAGCTGAGAGCAGTAGATCACAGACAGGTCTGTGCGAGTGAAAGGTTAATGGATGGCCTTTGAATATATATTGGGAGTGTGGGAGGAGGGGGGCGAGAGAGTGGCGGCGGTGTGTTCTTTCAAATGGGCCTTTGAAGATGCTTCTCTCTCCTGTCTCTGTGTGTGTGTCTCCACTGATGAGAGTGTCTGAAGCCCTGCATTATCTGCTGTCTGGTCTGGTCTGCACATTTTCTTTCATTCATTTTGTGTATATGTGTGTGTGTGTGTGTGTGCTGTGAGATTATGGAGGGCATTATGGAGAGGTCTGGTTTTCACACCCGTGTGTGAGTGTCATCACTTCGTTCTGGTATGTACTGATGTTGCATTTACACGTGTGCTTGTGTCATGGAGTGTGTGTGTGTTCTCTCCACAATTTAATAATTAAGCTGTAGCCAAAGCTGAGAGACTGATGTGGGGGTAGCAATATAAAAAGCAAAACAAAAATGTGAGCAAATAAGAGGACAAAAAAGCAGGAACAAGGGTCACATCGAAGCACAACTATTTGAGACTGAAGTAAACAAGAGACACTTTTATGATAACAGGTACAACACCATGATTGCCATGGCGCACACAATTATCTTTTCACACTTCATAGGTGCAGGTGGTAAAACTGTTTATATACCTGAAGAAGTGGATACTATTAGATACTTCTGATAAGATATTTTCTCTCATAATATAAATGAGTCATTAAGTTGGACAACAGATGCTACTTAATTTAACTTTGTAACCCCCTTATTTCTGGATTCAGAAAAAAAATAATAAATAAAACAATAATAAAAAATGAGTGACAAGCACATAGGATATCTCTACAATGGCTTTGGTGTTTAAAATAATAACAGTTATTCGGTATGAAATTCAAGAACGCTTTTGTTTTGCCAAGCATTATCCAAAAATACTTTGTGCCATGTCAAGGGTCATATTTGTGTACAAATATCCGATTCTACAGCTCATACTGCATCAAGAAACTCGGAAAATCAAGGAGGAAACATTTACAGAGATCTGTGAAAGTAAAATAACTTTCATCTAGTCGTAATCCTATCTGGGCCCTAGCCAGATTATAATGACTGCATACTGATTGTATGAATGTTGATACAAACATTTGCCAGAGGCTTTTGTTTGGATTTTAGATCAAGATTACATAAAGCCACTGCTTAAAAAATTATTTTACATAGATATCCTTATAAATAGATTTATATACATTTTAGTCATACGAGTTGCAAAAAACATCTGCAGAGTAACATTCACACAATACACAGAGAACATTTTAGAAGCGGATTCCACTCTAAAAATGACCTAGATATCTACAGTAGATGAGATAATCTAGATGAAAACAGAAGCATCACATTGACGCTGAGACATTGTGCTTCTGCTATCAACTTCAGAGAGTGAAGAAACGACTCCAGGACAAGTATCTGACAAATCCATCGTTACTGTCTTACTTTATTTCTCCTTGACTTACGCACTCCACTCTCCCCTCTTGGCCTACTTGCTCCCTCCCTCTCCTCTTTTTTGATTAGGGAAGGCAGTATTGAGTTTCCATTTATATCCGTTTATAATGCGGCTGCCATTAGCTTATGACAGGCCGGACTAACCGAAGTCTCTAGTGGCATTATGCCGCTGGTTTTATCCTTTGCCCTATGAAGTAGTTTTATTACCTCTACGCAAATGAAATCACAGGACTCGGAGACTGCAGCGTGCCCTGAATTACTCTCTCTCTCTCTCTAGCTGGCTATATTTCACAATACAGGGGCAGAAACAGAGAATGGATAAAACATTGTCGCACTGGTCTCAGGAAGGCTTTAGTTTCCAGGTGCGACGTTGTTTGGGGTAAATGTGTTTTAACACAAGATGTTGCGCGAGTCACATCCTGTCCTCAACAGGAAGTGCATGGCACTCTGTGTGACCGGTCCCTTCTCATTAGTCTCTCGCCCTGACCGAGTCCTAATCTTAATCCTAATGGTTCCAGTTCTCTCTCAGCCCCGCCATGAGGCTGGCGAAGGGTGCGGAGACACTGAGTGTGGGGTGTGATGTGTCGCACCGGGAGAGGCGTGTGGTGTGATGTGGACACATGGGTGTGTGTGTGTGTGAGTGAGACGTGGGATGCAGTGCTGGGCTGTAATTGGGTTCGGTGCGGGTGGTTGTGAAAGCCGGAGAGCTGGGGACAGACTTTAGAGAGACGCTTGGGGAAGAGACACAAAGTGACCTTCAGCCTTTTCCACTGAAGGTAAAAGTGTTTTTGTTTTTAAGTCTGATTTCTCAGCTTCTCTCTGTTTCACTATTTCCATCTCAGCTTGAGCAGATTTGTGTGTACATGTGCCTCTGGTAGTCTTTGGCTTTCTTTTCATGTGTTTGAGCATTTGCCTTTTGATAGACAGGAAACAATTGTCTTTCTCTAGAAGTTGGGAGTAGTGCTTTTCTCTGCAAAACTCACTTCCAAGGTGCTGGGATGGTTGCCAGGTAGTTGCTTTGTAGCTAGTGCCCTTTACAAAAAAATTTTAATTCTTTAATGTGTACGATCATTTGATGTATAGAATATTCGTAGTGTCACATGATCAACTGTAAAATTCAAATCTGCTTTCGCACTTTGACTGCAGCAGAGATACTCTGTAGCAAAACTATTTAGTGTTTTCTATCACACAAAGTTTCAGACATTTAAATACACTGAAGCATATGCCCCGATACCCAACCCATCGCATCACTGCTGCTACTGATAACTCAGATGCAGACGTCTACATAAATTCTTTGCTTTGTCTAGCCATAAGCAAATTATGAAATTGTATCCCACTTACAACAAACAATTAATCTCGATCAGGATCTTAAGTTACAACATAAACAACATAAGAATTTAATTGAAAACTGGACACTTGAAACATTGTTTTCTTTAAATAGTGCAATATTGTTAATTTAAGTTTGACGTGACAGACTTATGCCTTTTATTTCTTTTCAGTTCTTCAGTACAAGAAACTAAGCCATAGACATAAATAAATTCACACGAAGCAAATTGATATATGAATTCAACAGCGACTGAATAAAAATATTACAAACGCTTAGTGCGTTTACATACAGTTTGGTTAGAAACATCCCTTGACATTGACAACTTCTAAGAAAAATATGATGTATTCTAAGCTTTTAATTACTATTGGCTAGGGCTGTAACGATACACGATATGAAACCGAAATCACGACACTCAGATCCACGATCATGTGCCGCGGTGTGATAAGGGAGCATCGCGACACACCCCGTGACTATCTTGAATTGTGCCCAGATGACATTTCGGTTTTGAAATGAGCTCGCGGCTCCCGTTTCTTTGCGTCTAGATCTGTTTTCCTCTGGCGTATGTGATTTACCGCGCGCGCCAGCATCAGTGGTGCGCTCGCGTATTATTGGCATTGATCTGCCGCCATAGATATGCGACCATTTTCGGTTTTCGATAACGAGGGGTCACAAGTATTTACTCAGTGTGCTCGTGTCCCGTTATCTCTTACCAAGCCGGGCACAAATTGTTTTAAAAATAGTTTTATTCTCCCACCCCGCACGAAAAAAAATCATAATACGAACCGAATCGTGGGTTTGGTGTATCGTTACAGCCCTACTATTGGCTAGAAATGCATACAAAAAAAATAAAAAATCTGCTCTGACTAATTATTAATTAAAATCAAATGAATAATTCACATTTCTCATGGTCATATAGTTTATAGATTAGACACCAATGTCTATGCAAGTGGCTATAGTAAACGCAAATCAAACAATTTGACACATGCTTGTTTCATGTCAGAAACACAAAGTGTATGTAAAATATAAACTTCATTATGTTCATTGGCTCCTTACCATAGTATTTTACATATTATTCATTACATCATCACCAAAATTAAAAAGAAATGAGATCAGTGTATGAAAAACACGTATGAAATACATAAATGTGGATACGTGTTACACACAAATTATAATGTCAAAGTAAGGTCCATGATATGCTCTTCATGCCAGAGTGCAGAATCTGTTAAACATACATTATTAATTGCGCTGGTTTAACTTCACCTAAGAAATATTAATCCACAGACATCTTTGAAAATTTAAACTGAGTCAACCTTGAAGCTTTTCGCTAAAACAAGCTTTAAAAACCTTAGGTTTCTGAATATCTTTCATGCCATTTCCTGTTTTTCTACATGAAAGTGTCTGAGGAAGCAGACACGTTGCTTTAAAATGACCAACAAATCAACCAACCACTGGCCACTTCCTTTCAAGTCTTTGTGGCGATTAAAAAAAACCTCAAACCGGTGCTCTGCTAGAGTATTTTAAATTTGTGAATTATCACATAAGAATGATCTCAAGCCAATAGCGATGAATGTTGAAAGCATGTTAGGAAAAGAGTGATGCTACTAATAAATGTACCTGATAATGATGCTGTGTGATTATGCAGTTAGATCTGAAGTCAAACTCAATTTAGATCGACAAACTCGATTACATGTATCCCTGTGGCCTGCAGATCAGTGATAGGCTTATGTTCAATGGCGTAATAATATATGGGGGCAATTGTGCATAGTGTATGGATATGGGATTGATTGCACATTTTGATTTATTAATCAGCATATCATGTAAGTAATTGGATTCAAATTTGTAATTGACCGCCTTAATATATATCACGTAATACTAAAGTGATCGCTACAATCTTGGTGTAGTTTGTGACTGTATCATTGACTGGAAGAAATATTGGATACACATTTATTCGGCCGACTTTAAACAGACTTGCAAGAACAAGACTAATAATTAATAAGACTAAAAGAATTGTTTGGTCATATACAACTCATTTTCGAGAGGCCAAACCTGCTGACACATGGGCCCTCTTTGAACCGTAAACATCATTGTAGTGCTGGGGTGGCAATCATGTCGGCTCTAATGGTGCTGGTTTCCAAAGCTTGAGCCGTGTGCTAATGAGCAACTGAGCGATTAAGTGGTGCCTGGAGATGCACTGAAAGAGGAAGAAGAAGCTGATGGCATCCACACACAACCGGTCCACAGTATCTTTATCCCTCACAGTCCTGACTTTCACAATAAGAGCTGCTAATTGCTTAATCAATCATGGCTTCATTAATTGATAGGCAGCTCTGATAATCAGGTATTTTAAGCTCAATTCAGTTGATTGACTTTAATATTATTTTTTCTTTTCTGTCGGCAGATGAATTATTTAGTGGTAATCATTCCTTGTCATAGCGCGCGGGATAGAGAACTCATGTGACACGTGACGAATGAATGATCTGTGTAGTTGAGCGCTAATGTATCACACTTAATTAGAAGAATCTTTCTTATTCATCTATGGAATTTTCTTTCATTCAAAGGTTAAGCTGTTTTTTAACACTTTTAACAATTTATTTATTTAAATGTAATATTATACATTTGATTTAAAAAATCTATTATAAAGAGAACCTGTGCCTGCTGTCCTACTGTGATGTAGGTGAAAAATAGTGTGTGATTAGAGTAGTATGTCTGAATTCATAATATTCATATAACAGTGAGTGAACACTGTTGAGTGAGTCTCTTTTTTAATAGATTTTTGAGGGTACATATTAATGGGATATAAGACAAAAACCCATACAGCAATTTTTTGCCACCAGATTTTTTATAATAGTTGCATACAACTGCATTCATATGCTTTATCATGCAAAATCATTGTCCTACATCATGTTCGTCAGCGGGAAATGCATGCAATGTAAGATAATGCATGTTCATGTCTGGGTTGAAACAAAGTGCTTTAATAATTTTGAACACAATTTCTTTTCTTAATTATTTGCACCAAATTCTCATGTTAAAATTGACAGTCCTAAATAAAATATGATAGAATTCTTTCATGTTTTTGAGCATGTTTTGACTTTTCTAATATATTGATTAATAAAAGTACATTTTAAAGATTACATTTTTGTAATAATTATTAGGATGTGTGTACCCATTTCATAATGTAAAGCAAATATATGTTATATCCTTTTCTAACTGGTCTCATGGCATAAATGTATCTGTGCGCACTTTTTAGCGAGACACAAAATATGTACCAATAAGTACATATCGCTGCAGTTTCCGATAAATAATGAATACTAGAGACAGTAAAACGACACCTTTTAGTTTTGATTAATAAAGCATATTTTCCGCAAAATTACTTGAAGAATATTGTGTTATAACTTCAAAACAATATTAATATACTGTCACGGTTCAGTGTAGGTTCGAACAGGCGAAGACATGACAGGTAAATTTTCGTATGCAATTTAATCAGAATGATTCAAGAAAGACAGAAAGGCTACATGAACTCAAAACAACGTTAATAATCTGACAAAAGACAAGACAAACTGAACAGGCTTTTAAACAGGAAATCATTAGGGAGAAATCAGGACAGGTGAGGAGCACAGGTGGATTGGGTAACTAATTATCTAAACAAGGACAGGAACATGACCAAATAAGGAAAACCAGGAAGACTAGGAAACGAAAGCAAAACAGAACCGTGAAACACTAAAGCAAAAGACATAGAGCGTTACATATGCTAGGATATTTGAAAACTGGTGCGTCAACAAATGTTGTTTTTCATTTGTTAACACTATCAGGTAGGTTTAGGGTTGGATTTGATGTAGTGCATATTTCCAACATGATGAGCATTACGTTTTAATAACAGTCCACAGATATTTCAATTCCGAACCGCCTCAATACATACCTGTATCAGTGTATTAAAAACATGCCAAGGTGCACAGAGATACATATTTTTATGAGACCAGGTTGAATCTTTCATTTGTTACATTACATGGCATTCTTAGAATCGAAAAAGCATGAAACCAGACGTAAACTCAAAGAGTACATTTATAAAAATATAAATATAAATATATATATATATATATATATATATATATATTTCTTGAGAAATTGTAAAGCTCTTGGAATAATGTTGGAACCCTGTAGACCTTTAATGAGCCAATCAATGGCAATTTTTCCCTTTTACATCACTAGATACAAGCGCCTCCATTTCTTTTCCCCTGCTGAGTTCATTGTACCCTTCTTTTCAACTGTCTCACCCCATTTGCGTCTCGCCTGTCCTGTCTACCTCTGTCTGTGTCCTTGTCTGCCTGTGTCGGTCAGTGTGTGTGTGTTCAAGGCTGAGGGCACGGCCTTTCTACTCCACTCTCTAAACCTCCCCCAGGCTTTAATTACTGCATTTGGATAATGAGTCAAAGCCAATCTCTCTTCTCCACTGTTCTGCATTAGTATACAGCTCTTATTATGGCAGCACCAGCCCCAGTTTCTTCACACCAGCTGCCCCGCAGTGACACTTCTTCATTCCTTCGCCCCTCATTCTTTCATTTCACGTAGAGAGAGGCTGAGGATTGGGGGAGGAAACGAGAAGAAAAGCAATGCGATGGAAAAATCATTCAAGGGGGAAAATATGAATATGGAGTGGAATGACCTGTTGAGGTTGCACGCAATATCTGTGCGTAGATATTTTTGAATGAAAGGTGGTGATATTGAAATGATATTTCCATATGGTGCTGTGTATTACATTTATAAAGTAAGAGCTATGGCCTGCAGGCTGTGTTGAGGATGCTGTTTTGAAACGGTCGCCTTTTATACAAGCTACTCATCATTTAAAGTAGTCCGATTACACAAAGCCTTAAAAGCCAAAGCACTTGACATTGTTCTTCGGATCTTCAAAAAATATATATAAAGCTCTACTAGTGGATAATATAAAACTACTTATATATGTAAGTTCTACTTGAGTGGGTAAAAAAGGAAATAAATAATTACAATTTGTATATTTAAACAGTAATTCATTTTATTTAATTGTAAATAACATGCAGTTAGAATTTTCTAATTTATTGCGATTATTATATTTAGAAATTGTTATTATATATATATACATATATGTGCTATATGCTATTATGTGCTTCTCTTTCACAAAGGAGGTTATGCAACAAAAGCATTAATCATTAAAAATCAATCAATAAATCAGTCAGTATATAAAAAAATAATAGATCGGCGAGATTCAGCTCTGTTTGGAAGAGTGTTTTTGATTTAGCCCAGTTATTAAGCTGCCCACACAATATAATGTGACTTTAAAAAACTGTGATGTAGCGTTGTGCCAGCCTACACTGTTACTCTAGAAATAGCTTGTTAATTGCTGCTCTCTAAAGCGACAGTGCTTTGGAACATGCAAAGTTGCTGTCACGCTACTGAAAAATGTGGTTAAGTTAGTATCGCTGCTTGTAGTTACTCTTCATCACTGATGAGGCACAGTGCTCATGCAGGCAATGCCAGTTTGACTTTGGCTTGCCTCATTGCCTGCTTCCATATCTCCCAATCATTTCCAGATGACATGTTTTGAGATAAATAAAAGTGGCACAGCCAAAATTAAAGTATCTGTAAGTATAAAGCTCTCAGTTCATATAGAGACTGTCACTGTCCGTGCAGCAGCGTTTTAGAGCCTAGTACTAGTGATTCATCTGATAAAATCATATATTAGACTACCTGCTCTATTTCATCCCACAAACACATACAAAGAGGTTGGATAGAGTAGTCAATTAGTTTTACAGCTAGTGCAGTCTAGTCCCAGATCCCTTTTGCTTGTTCAGAGGCACCGGCAACAGCAGGAAGAAAATTCCTCCATCCACAAACTGTGTCCCGGTTTATTTGCTTCTCATTTGTTTCGAATGCCATCCTGTTACGACCAAATCTATTTGGAATTCTGAGAAAATACAGTGAGCAATTTGCATTCACAAAGCATTTTTAAGCAAA
This sequence comes from Enteromius paludinosus, assembly GCA_032361165.1. Lineage (NCBI taxonomy): Eukaryota > Metazoa > Chordata > Actinopteri > Cypriniformes > Cyprinidae > Enteromius > Enteromius paludinosus. Next base: position 5,149,579 of record JAUMHQ010000048.1, read on the forward strand.
CTGCACGGCAAACTTCTAAGATGAACTGTGTTTGATTACTGTTAGGTGAAAATAATTAAATGAAGTGACTAAATTACAGGGATAGTTCACCAACAAATACAAATTCTGTCATCAATGAATCACCTTCATGTCATTCCAAAGACTTCTTTAGAACAGAAGATATTTCTGATGCAATCTGTGAGCTTTCTGACGTATCACAGACAGCAGTGCAGCTAAAATGTTCCCATCACCATCCTCCACCACCATTAATTAAGAAAGTTGTTATCTTAGCCCTCTTAGGCTTAGTATACACTGCAGGTCTTAATGCTCAGATCAGATTTTTTGCTGAAATTCACTGTTGTTCACGTTGTCATTTAAATGCGACTGCCATCAGTCTCATGTGTGAACTGTATACAGCCCTGAGGTGACCCGCATGCGCAGAAGAAGACGTGACGTCAGACACAGCGCACTGTGTTTGCCGAAATAAAAATGGATGCTGCTCGTGTTAGTGTGTGTTTAGCTATATTTAACTTAATGTGCAATCAGAGCCTAAATAACGAAGTGATAAGGGGAAGAATATTAATCCTCCAGCGCAGAATTGTGACGTCTGTTGCATTTCAATGCCATACAAATCGCACAAAATGACTGAAGTCGCATTGCAAATTATCGCATATGTCACGATTTATGACCACATATGAAAGCGGCCTGGGCCTGATTTAAAAAATAAATAAAAAATTGTGCTCTTCTGTCATAATTTGGCCAAAAAAAGTCACATTTGAACCACTTTAATCTGTAGTGTGAACTAGGCCAAAAAGTACTAGTGTAACTTCGCAAAATTACAGTTGAACCATTAATGTCACATGGACTATTTTAATGATGCCCTTACAACCTTTCTGGGCCAGGGCACATTTCTGTTACATTGCTGTCTATGGAGGGTCAAAAAGCTCTAGAATTTCATCAAAAATATTTAAATTTGCGTTGCAAAGTTGAATGTAGGTCTTACAGGTTTGGACAACTTGAGGGTGAGTAATTAGTAACCGAATTTTCAGAATGTCCCTTTAACTATATCACCTCAGTTGTGTACTACACACTTTCAGGTAAGCTGCCAGACCTCAGATACTGCACAGTGTGTAGATTACAGTAGGTAGACATTGATTCGTTTTTCTAGATAACTAGTCAACTACTAAAATCAACTAGCCGTGCAAGCCCTACTGTAAAACAAATTAGGATTGGTTACTCCAACCCTTATCCTTGATTAACATCAATCAAACATCAGTGTTTCACTAATACCCTCGCTTTGTGGTAGGCTCTTGAAATTACCCAATGGGAGTTTCAAACTCTGGTAACCTATCGGCCATCCGCCATCTCCGACCCAAATTCATTCCAATTACAGTTTCCAAAAACTGACCCTGAACAAAGATTTCCAGATAATTCTCTTCCAGATATTTACTTACCCAAGGTCATTTTCCTAATCATCTGTGGACCTGCTTATATCAAAAAGACAAAATGAAAATCTAACTATCCTATCTTTTAAATGGGTTCCATCCTTTAGCTCGAGACTTTCCAGCATTTTCATTCGGATTACGAAGATTATTCCCTTCAGTCCAATTTCCCCTTCCGATTGGAGATAATGTCTGTGGGAGCAGAATACACTCATAAATGAGGGAATGAGCCTATTAATCCAGTAGCTGTAGTCAAGTTTGGAAGATAACTGGGCGGTTACAGTCTGAGATACGGGCAGATAAAGAGACTGAGAGAAAGGCAGAAATGATTGGGCTGACGTATTTGGTGTAGTTTGTGGGATGACAACATGCAGTGTGGGACGTACCGGCTTGCTGAAGCTATATGAACATGTGGGTGGGTGGGTGATTGGTTGGCTGTGTGATTGGCCTCCTGTGGCGAGGCAGTGCCGAGCCCAGAGTAATGGTTTAATCAGTGACCAGCAGTATGGAGCTATGTGTTTGCTCCACGGGAATGCTGCGGAAACAAGGCTCCATGCTGGCACACTCTAATCCCACTTTGCCTCTTTATATGTGTGTGTGTGTGTGTGTGTCATGTAGGCACAAGGGAGTGTGTCTGTTTGAATGCACACCAGAACAGCCTTGTGTGAAGTATGTTTACCTCAGCAAATCTCCCAATCCTCCGAACTGGCCTGAACCCTTTAAATCTATACATTTACGGCAAGATTACGCCATCCATCCCCTGGCTGATGTCGCCACGCTTGCTTGCCTTAGTGAGCCTGTGTGACAGCTACACGACTGTGTGATGTATGATGCAGTTACATATGTCCACGTTCCATGGCGGCCACTAAGTGCTCAGGGTGTAAGAGAACAGGACAAGGATTACGAAACCGTTGAGTGGGAAACCGGCTCAGAGAGTCCCAAGCATGCTCAAGTGCGCTGGGATGAATAGTTGACATTTGAAGATAAAAGGAGCAGGCTTTAGATCCTGTGCAGCTCTGACTTTCACATTGACCCCGTGGTGAAAAGGGGTGGCTCAAAATTGGAGGATTTCTATTTTGGTCCTTCATCTATCAAGGTGATTTTGTGTCCAAAGCTGAATCTGTTTGTCTGTACAACAGAGTCTGCAGATTACTGTTGCTTGCATCGACTAAGCAGGTTTTTCAAATTGTTGGCTTTTTCGTAAAAAATAAAAGTTCCCTCCGTTTGATTGCAAAGTCTTTGAAGCTGCAAGAGCCGAAGGAATGAATTTCAGGAGTACTGAGCGCTTCATTGATCAGTTTTTCCTGTGCATTGGAACTCTGTGGGTCAGATCCACCCCCTCATCTTTCAGCACAATGGACAGCTCCACGGGTTCCCCCTCTCTATTTGTCAGCACCATGGAGAGCTCCATTGCCTGGTTTTTGTCCTTCTGTGAGTGGAGGCGGCTGGCAGCCATTTTGCATGGCTGGATCTTCAAACTCTTTGAAAGCTCTTGTTCAGATAAAGTATGCCGCTCTGTGCCACACTCAGGCCCTCTCAGCCAGGCACAATGATTAACCCTACGGCACCTACAGCCCTCTTAACGTCTCTCTCTCACTCTCTCTTAAATTAAGTGTAAATGGCAGACGCCACGTGTGGGCAGAAAGGGCCGGCGGTGAGCCTAGGGTCGGATCTCTCCTCTAGGTGCTTGTTTTGCTCAGGTGTTTAGTTATTGGCTCCCAAAGCGATTTGGACACATGGTAGCTGATTTTCTATTCCGGAGCCTTGCTTTCGGGGTGGTGGATGGCACCCGGCGGCGAGCTGTGTGAAGGAGTGGGAGGATGTTAACAGAGTGTGTACGTAACTCTCACAGTTTGTTTGAGCGAGAGGGTAAATAGTTTGCTCCTTAGGACTACGAAGGCTGAAAATATGATTACTGGCTGTGAAAAACCCTTGTCCATTTGTCTAATTATTTATTTATTTTCCTTTTAAAGGTTTTTTGTGGGTCATAAAGGTTTGCTGTAATAAACAGCTCCATATGCTGTAAGAGTTACTCTTAATTAGCAGGTTTTTTCTTGACCTGTCAATGACATCAATAATCTTTGCAAGTGGTAGGCTCGTTTTAAAATCAACATGCAGTCAAACTTGACCCTGTTTATTATATTAACAAATGTTACTGAACTCACTGTGCACGATTCATACCTTTATTCACTAATGTTGTGTGTTACAGTCTGCCTCTCTTTCTTTGTAAACCCCAACTTTGAATCTTCCTGCTATATAAAATCCACACTTAATGATTCAGTCGAATTATATGAATAAAATATCCTGTATCCTGTTTCAGAATTATGTGAAATTACAGTAGTAAATTGGATCGTGAACAGTTCATGCTGAATATGTTTCTCTTTCTTCGTGCAGCGTTAAGTCGCTCTGCAATGCCATTTGGTCTGATGCGGAGGGAGTTGGCATGCGAGGGTTACCCCATCGAGCTCCGCTGCCCCGGCAGTGATGTCATCATGATCGAGACAGCCAACTACGGCCGCACGGATGACAAGATCTGTGACGCAGACCCCTTTCAGATGGAGAATGTACAGTGCTACCTGCCAGACGCCTTCAAGATCATGTCACAAAGGTACATCAGAGCAGTGTTTGTTTTTAGTGTCTGTTTTGATAGCCGAAACACCTTTAAATTGGATCAATTTGACAGATTAGTGTCAGCATGCAAATGACATTTCATCACTAATTAAAAGTGTAACAATTTTATTCTATCACATGTCCATACTAGGGATGGCACAATACCAAAAATCTATTAGTCTCTACTGGTAGCACTACAAGTACATGATATTCGATACCAAGGAAATAACACTGAAAAAAAAACAACGCAATTTATTTCAACATTACCACTGTTTATGAGGGAAAGGGTGGCATAAATGTTACAAATGACTCTGACTGTTCGTGTCACTGTTTTGTTTTGCCTGCACTGTGTATTCCTGAGTGTATTGATACGGTTGAGTGGTTAAGTGACTGTTTAGTGTGTGTGTTTGAATAATGTGTGTATAACCGTGTATGTGTGTGTGCCCTGCCTGCAGTTGCAGTCCCTGTCTGTGCTCAGCATTTGCTTCCTCCGAGACGAGATCAATGATTCCCTCTTCTATCCAGCTATCCATCAGCCTTGTAATAGAGAAAGAGAGAGAGAGAGAAAGAGAAGAAACTGAGGAGGCATGTGGGAGGGATGAGTAGATTGAGAGAGGGATTGGACTGGGAATGACGCTGCACTAGTAGAGAGATGATTAGGGGATATGTAGAAAGAGGGATTTGAAAAGAGAAGTGTCTCTCCATCTGTTTGAGGCAGAATAAATGCTAGATACGTGTTTGCATTTTATACCGATAACAGCCCTGCATTCATACATTTATCTGCTTTAGTCTGCAGCAATAGCTCTAAGTAGGTTTGAGCTGGAGGAATAGTCTGCTGCCTCCGCACCCCTCCAACTGACGCTATCTGTCACATGATCACACCGGGAGAGAAATTATTACCGTGCTTGCCACGACTCATGCTTAGGACCAGAATTTTGACAAACTCCTAACCCTAAGTGTTGAATTTTTGAACGTTGCATTTTATTGGAAAATGAAAATTGAGTTGACTTAACATTGGATTTTGGTTACACAATCTAAAAACAACAAAATATCATATTATTTGAACTTATACCAATAATTAATGCAAGAACAGACAGTTTGCCTCAGATCTTGAAAATAAATGAAAGCAAAGATTACCGTTAAAACTTCCATTTTGTTGCGAGAGCAGTGCGCTTCCAGAGAGAGCCCGCCCACACAAGCTTCTGATTGGCTGGGATATTTGATAGATTCCGCTATAATATGCTCCGCTCAAATAATATGCAGTAGGCTACCCGTTCTCGTTTATACACCAAAGTCCATATCACAAGTTTTAGTTTTTTCTTTGGCGTACTATTTATATGCATTTTTATGAGACTCAGAATGGTGACTTTATGCAATTCGAAGAAAAAAAAAGTCAGAATTGCGAAACAAGTTGCTATTTCCTTTTTAAATTGTATTCAATGAAACAGCCTTCAACACATAACAGCCCATTGAGAAAATGTAAAACCTAGATGCTTCTGTTGACTGATGGAATGATTGTTGACTTTGCTTTTATTAAACACCTCTCTCTCTCTCTCTCTCTCTCTCTCTGTTATCTTCGCAGGTGCAATAATCGAACTCAGTGTGTGGTGGTGGCTGGGTCTGATGTGTTTCCCGACCCCTGTCCAGGAACCTACAAGTACCTGGAGATCCAGTATGAATGTGTGCCATACAGTGAGTAATGACACAGACACTCCATCCCAACAGTCCCACCCCCTCGCCTCTCTTGCCCCGCCCCCTTCACCTCCCCACCCTGCCCCTCTACCAGCTACAGCCATCCACACACACAGACTCAGTCACGCTCAGTCACGCACACTCACAAGTGCGTTCTCTCCTTCACGCACACACACACACTCTCTCTCTCTCTCTCTTTTCTAACACTCACACACACACACACTCTCTCTCTCACACTTTAAACCGTTTTTTTCCATCGACAGTGCGACGTTCCAGAGGCTGAGGGAGATTTTCACATCGGGGAGGTGCTCCGTATATAAACAAACACACGAATGCGGGGCAGATAAGCATTCAATATCCCCAGCGCTGTGCAGACTCAGCCTTTATTGGCGATCGTAAGCACACAAACACACTCGCGCGCAGTCTCACACAGTAACAAAATGACCCCGAGGGTGCTTTATCTGGCATTAAACACCTTTACCTCCCTTCTGACAGACAATCAAAATGAAAATTGGGCCGCGGCGAAGCCGCGAGAGCGAGGCGGCAAGCCACGTGCGTGCGTTGCACAATGGGAATGTTAACAGAAACCTCAAATTTATTTCCGCCTGCACGACCCAAAGTCGCACACATGCTAATATTCCCATGGCAACGCTCGGCTTTCCGCGTCGCTCGCGAATGAGAGACAGAGTGTGAATTTCCAGCCAGTTCGGGAGCTGGGCTCATGTGAAAATCTCCCGTCAGACGGTACCCCCCTCCTCCCCCTCATGAGCGCCGACTTTACGTGTGCAGGTGGTCCAGACGGGGCCGTGACTCAGCGGAGGGTGGGCCTTTGGGGCTTTAGGAGGGTCGTTTGGTGTTGGGGGAAAGTAAATGGGTTTTACTGTGAGAGGGAAAGGGGTTATTAACTCTAATCTATAATCCTGGGGTCAGTTTCTCTGCTCTTCCCACAGGAAATAAAGAGGATGGACTACAACCCGCCGGTCAGCTCTGCACGCTAATCCTCCTTTCTCTTTCTTTCTTTTTTTCAGCGTTCTGCTTTCTTCGTGTGCTCTTCTCATGCGTAATCACTCTTCTGACATTTTGATTTTCTCGTCCAGACTTTTGTTTTTACACAGTTGTGTTTTTGTTCTTCGTTTCTCTTTTGATTCACTTGCTGAATTCTTCTTTCTTTTCACACGTGCACACAGTCTGTAGCCTTCATCTCTTTTCTTTTCCCTTTGACATGCTTTTATTCGATCTCCACCATCACTTCCACGTTTTTTTTTTTGTCTCTTTCTCTTTCTTTTGCAGGTTTTGGGAGGCATCCAGAAGAGTTGAGCGTTTATCTTTAAAGCTCTCCAACTCTTTCTCTCTCTCTCTTACACACACACACACACAGACTTGTAGAAAAATGTACGAGACTCTTCAGCCCACACTCTTTGACCACCTTTGCTCAGCGGCCATAATCTTCAATCCGCTTCCACACAAACACATCAAAACACACAGACCAAATACTATTCCTTGCTTTCCTCTTTCGGGTGCTTAGCGAGACTCAGATTTACTTCAGAGGCAGCGGCTAGTCTCTCCCTCTCTCTCAAAGACTCAATGTTTTGCTTTGTTGTTTTGTCTGTGTTGACAGAGCTTCGTCTCTTTTGCTTCTTTATTTTGACAATATTTTGTTTGGTATTTTAAGAGTGTTTTATTATGTCGTCTTTGCTGTTGTTACAAGTTATGTTTATTTTGTTTCATGTTTTGACAATATTTATTGGTAGTTTTGTTTATTTTGACAATTTTTTATTTGAACCTCGTTTTCATTATTTTGTCTTTCTTTTGACTGCCTTTTATTTGTTGGCCATTATTTTGGCAGCATATCTTCATTTGCTCTTCAGTGGTTTTGTTTGATCTGCAAAATGTAGTTTTAACATTTTGTGATCAGATGTCATGTTTCTTTTATTAATTTCACAGGATTTGATTACTTTGTCTTTATTTATTCTTTAATATAGTAGTCTATGTCCATGTATATATATATATATATATATATATATTTGTTCGCTATTTCAATTATTTTTTCTTTGTATTTTCAGCATCACTTAATTATTTAGTTTCATATTTTTTTAGCAATGTTTATTTATTTTGTATTTATTAAATCATTTCTTCATTAATCTAACAGTATTTATTTTCAGTATGTATTTTAGGCAACACTTTAAAATATACTAGTTAAATAGATTATTGGTATTAATAGGTATTGGGTAGGATTAGAGATGTATAGCAAGGTCATGTAAAATAAGGCCTTAATGTGCTTAATTGGCACTAATAAATGGCTAATATTCCAGTAATATGCACGCTAATAAGCAACTAATAAGTTTAACCTTAAAATTTTTTTTACCGTTTTTGATTATCGTTTTGTTGTTGATTGAAATGACTATATCAGATTCTCTTCGACAGGTTGTATTTCTGATGAAGCATAGTATAGGCTAGTTTGCTGCTGCTAAGTCAGTGCGTTAGCATGACATATGTTAGCGAGCGCCAGGTGAGTCACAGCTGAAACGCTTGCACTCCTCACCACTCTGCTCACCGCTTCATTTAGCCTGTCACAGTTATTTTCCTCTTCTTTTTTTTCTCCTTCCTCCCCAGTCGCCATCTCTAGCATGTTGGCTTGAAATAGCGTTCAGCGCAGAGGTGAGAGGATGCGTGATTAACTAGCTGCTGACTTGCATTTTATCGCCTCTTTTTAAAAACTTTGTTTATGGTGTTTGAGGAATAGAGAGGGCTAGGAAAATTGGGACCTGATTCCTCCATGATAAAAAGTCCTCGCTGTCTGAAATGACAAAGAAGAGCCAATTATCAGGATCCTCCCTCAGTCGCGTCTCCCCTGAGGGACCGTGGGCACGGAAGGGACGCGCTCCTCTCCGGGCTCCACATGTTGTTGGCTAGCGTGCCGGAATAAATAGAAACGTGCCTCAATTATATCCAGACATCTCGCCCCTCGAACGCCGAACCAATTCGGCCATTTTTAATTACCGGGGGATGGTGGCATCGCTCGGGCCTCTGTGGAGATTTGTGGAGATTAATTGAATTTACTGCGCCTAATTGCTCTGATAATGCCTCATCTTTCACGGCTGCTGGAGAACATGTTCCGCGGCGTTATTGGTGTGTTTACCACTGACATATGTCCATTTGTTTGTTTATTTAATATGTAAGGATGGAGGAATAAGGGCTACTGCGTTTAAGAACGTAGCTTGGCTTGCGGCGCTTCTGACAGACTCCTGTTTGTGCGCGAGCCTCCATGATAACAGCCACACGAGACAGAACGGCGACAGATTCAGCCAAACCATCTTACACACACACACACTTAGAGACAGAGTCATTATGCCCGCCAACACACACATGCTTATTCGCGCACAACTTCGCGCACAACCACGACCGCAGTCGGTTGCTGAGTGCCAGCAGGAGTCAAACTTTCTGGCCCTCATATCCACAGAGCTCAGTGTCTCAGAGGAAATGCCAAACAGGTAGCTCCGCACCGAATAGCGGCCCATAAAGACAGACAGGAGCGTCCGACTCAGTCAGCGGAGACTCACTCGAACTCCATACAGCCTGGGGCCATGTTGGCCAAGAAGCAATAATGCATCCACGACCTCTGTAATATGTCCTCATTTGCTCTTGTGGCACAAATCTGTTTAGTCCAGTCGGTTGGCATCTCTCCTCGGTGTCCGGTGTCGTTCTGCGTTATATAACAAGACCGCACGTGCTTGATACTCGCACTGGTTTATCTGATAACCCTAGCCAGGTCAAGAAAAGGCAATTAAATGCATTTAAAGGAAAACCATCTTGGGTTAGTCTTCACAATCAGCGACTTATGGGCTCAAATGGAGCAGCGGCCAATCAAACTGTCTAGTGCCTTGGTGCTTTAAGAGTAATGTCGTGGTCACGTCATGCCAGAATTACAGTAATTACCAGATGACAATTACTCTGTGCCTTGGAATCAGACGTTATTCATTTCTATGGCAATGTACTTCCTGCCAAAACAGAGAGTGGGTGACTAGTCAGCTCTTTTATGCTAAAATAAACCATATTTAATGTCTGCAATGGATTTATTCATTTATTTATTTGTAAACTTACTCTGTAATTTATAGTCATTATAATTAAATATATTAATTATATAGCATATAAAGCATAATTATATAGTAAGAAGTACATAGTCAACTTTTTAATGCACAAAATCAGCTCTTTATTGCACAAAGTAAATCATTTAATAGCTGCAATTATTATTATTATTTTTTTTACATTGTGTTATTATGTTATTTCAATTGTATTTAATTATAACTATGTTTATTTCAAACGTCACCTTATTATTATTATTACTACTGTCACGAGCAGGAAGAGAGAAGACGTTCGGGTTCATACGCAAACTGTTTATTCAAAAACACAGAGCTGAAATAGACAGGCGTACAGGGTCGTTACCAGCAATGGTGAGCATCAGAGGCAAGGCAAGAGAGTAGTCAGAGTCCGTGCAAGAGTTGGCAACAATAAATACAGTCCGTGGGGCGAGACAAAGGCGTAATCCGGGGAAAGCATCAGTCGGCAGTGATAAATCAAAACAGACACTTGGCAACATGGACCGTGGCAACATACAGACACTTCCGGGCTTCATACACATGAAACTACGTCAAATGGGTGGAGCCAACACTGAAACACCATGACAACAGATAAATGGGGCGGAGACATGAGTTTGTGGGAATGAGTCCATGAAAACAAACACAAAACATAGAGAGTTCGCTGGGTGCTGGAGAGCCATCCCCTGAGCTGGGCTGACACATCCAGCTGATTGTTACAACTACTACAGTTTAATTATATTAATTATAACTATAATTATGCAGAAAGAACTACAGTCATAAGTAAAGCTTATGTAATATATTTGAGCAATTTTTGTATTATTATAATTATTATTATTATTGCTGTTAACTACATTATTATTATTATTATTATTATTATTAATTACATTAACTACATAAACTTGGCAATATGCATTTGTAAGAAATAATTTAAATTATATTTTAAATTATATATTATTCTAATAATAATTCTGTGTCTACAACTACTACTACTACAATAATAATAATAATAATATTTATGTTTGACATCTGAAATTGTAAAATTATAAAAGGGTATTTAACAGTAACACTAAAATGTGTTTTTTAAACATTTATTCAAAAGGTTTAACATGATCCAGTGATATTTGACAACCACAAAGAAATACAAGGAAATAGATTTCACTTGTTTTATGTTATGTATGTAATATGATCAAATCCATACATTTCAAGCATAGCTGAAATGCCCAAAGCTTTTGCAAATTATATGGTATCATAATATGGTATGACTTGCAATGCGGCTATAGGACTGCAGTTGTTTATATTCAGTGCACATCCTGACTGCATTTGCTTGGTATTTTTTTAGCCTCAAAAAAAAAAAAGAGAGATTTTTATCCTTAGAAGGATGTAAATGTGAGAGAAAATATTTTAGTGGCATTCCAGTCCAAACTCCTCAGGAAGTGTTAAACAGTGGGAGTATGTATGAGCACTAGGTGTTTTGGTGTAATTTGGTCTTTGTGAGAGAGAGAGACGGAGAGCTTTGAAATGCTGCAGCTGAGAGTCATTAATATGTATTAGGCCTACATAATTCCTGAATCTCATGAATGTGCGTGGAGTGACATGCGCAAACAGTTTGCCGCTGGATTCGTCTCCACCTCTCAATGCCGGAGAGAAGCATGAGAAATGTACGCTCTGGTGGCGATGGGAAGCACGCAGCGTCTGCTGGCTGTGCTCCTCAGGTGTGTGTTCATTAGCGTCCCTCATTATCACATGAGTAATTGATAGCATTGCTGAGACCGCTGGGCTGAGGAGGCTCAAGGGCCACCGTACTTGTTCACCGGTGACATGCAAATAAAGCTGGAAGCCACTGAAAGAGTCAAAGCGAGTCGGCATGCTCCAGCGCTTGACGTGTTTGTAATGCGTGAGTGTTTGTGTTGGTGTGATTGTGTGGATGACTGCCTCCTTTTCTCTGCAGGTAGAAGAGGAAACGTCAACCAGTCAATAACACTTTCTTTTTCTCCTTCTCCCCACATTTCCATCAGATTTATGAAGAAATGGTCCTGCAGTATCAGTCCCACTCCTGTCATTCTTTCTTTATCTATCTATCTATCTATCTATCTATCTATCTATCTATCTATCTATCTATCTATCTATCTATCTATCTATCTA
>JAUMHQ010000048.1:5169946-5193422 GCA_032361165.1 Enteromius paludinosus
ACTTTTCAATAATTTCAAATGAAATGTTTGCATGTACACTACACACTAAGGCATGCATATTGTAATTGATTGTAACTCAAGTTAGTGACTTAAGTATAGAAATAACACTCCTTGTGAAGAAGAAGTGTGCTTAATTTCATTAAATGTGCTACTGTAATGTACTTTAAATTGTTTGTAAAAAAAAAACTGTACTTGCAGATAATATAACGAAGTAAAACATCACTTAAGTGCACTTTGATACACTTTCATGGCTATGTTTCTAAGCATAGTACAATTTAAGTACACTTTTAAAAACTGCACTTTTCAATAATTTCAAATGAAATGTTTGCATGTACACTACACACTAAGGCATGCATATTGTAATTGATTGTAACTGAAATTTGAAATGTATACATTTTAAATGTACTTTAATCTGCAACATCAGTATGAATGTTTAATCACAAAGGTATAATAGAAATTACATTAAAATGTATTTTAGTTTGCCATAAATTCTTGTCAGTACATAAAACAGTACACTTTAATCATATTTCAAAGAAAATATTAGTAATTTTGAAATTACATATAAAGATGTACTTAAGTCCTACTTAAATGGATCAAAGAGTACTTTAATGTTCAGCTAGTTGCTTTTAATATTAATTCAAACTAATAATATTTTTTTTAATTTAATTGCAGTATGCAATTAAATGTTTGAAAACATATTGTGGTTTGTTTAGATGGTTTCATTAGCCACTTTACTTACAGTAACTGAATGTGCGTAGTGCACTTAAGTGCAAATGTTCTGTGTTTTTTGTGTTTTAGGTGCATAAGGAGTACAGCAAGTGCCTGCGTCATTCTTACTGCTGCAGTCGCACCTCCACTACGAGCTCTCATGGATCGTTGAAGAATTCTGCCCTTCGTGCCAACAACCGCTACTACAGCGGCAGCCAGGCACGTCATGCAGCGGTACACAGACAGGTGACACACATGCACACTGGCAGCATCGCTATTTATAGACTGTTGTTATATTCCATATACCAATTCACCCTGCTCACCTGTTTCAGAGTCGAATACGTCGTATGTGGAACGACACGGTGCGAAAGCAGACAGAGTCGTCCTTCATGGCTGGAGACATCAACAGCACTCCCACCCTTAATCGTGGTGAGACCTTTCTTCTGCCTTCAAATTTCCCAGCATGCAACCATCTTCAGCTACTGTATGTGTCTGTGCTTAAAATGGCCATTTTTTCCACTGAAGTCCCTTTCAAGAAATCGGTTCACTCAGGGGCCATTTTATCAGCTATTTCAAGCATGCAATACTAACTTGTCCTATCTACTTGAAATGCCGAATTCTCAACAACTTCTGGCTCAATTCACATTGAAACTTTTGGTAACAATTTATTTTATGGTTACACCTATTAATTAGTATTTACTTATTAGTATGCATAGAATATTAGCCATTTGTGCCAAGTGATAGTTAAGCACATATTATTCTAAATGACTTTATTCTACATTCCTATTCAGTACCTAAACTTAACAACTAACGCACTAACTATTAATAAGCAGCAAATAAAAAATTTACTGAGGGATAGTTAAAACAGTAGTTAACAAGTGTTACCTATTCTAAAGTGTTACCGAACATTTTAGCAGTAGCAGTAAAAGTTTATATGAATTGTCCCGTAAATGTAGTTTCTTGTATCCAAATAGCTTAAAAAAGTAAAAAATGATCCAGCCAATGCACATGTGAAATGTCAAGGACAATTAATGTCTCTATGGAAATTAAGCTTCAGTGACTTTACAGATTGCAATTATTTATAAAGCAAGACTAATTCCACCACATTGCATGTTAATATGAGTGAACCGTCAAGGTATAGTATATATACAGTCTATGGGTTCTCTTATAATATTAGTAATGTTTTTCTATGCAGCAGATTTAATTTTAAATTACTATTACTTTTAGAATGAAATAGGCTACTTTTTGCCCTTTTCACTTGTAAAATGAGAAACAGTGCTCAAATACAGGCTCGGGACTTTGATGTTTTGATCAGTTGAATTTCTTCTGCCTATAATTTTCATTAATAGCTTCTTTTCAAAGCTACATTGCATTATATACTCACTAATAATCTTTTCTGAAATGCATAACACAGACTGCTAAAGCGTTTAGTTACTGCTCTTTCCTAATTCAAGGTTTTTAGTTGATTTTCACATATTTAAATACGTTTAATTAAAATTTCTAATTCCTCATTACATGAAAATGTTTTTATAAACCAGTGTATTAGTGTAGTAGTATTATTTATGTACCATTATCGCATTACTTAATACTTTGAAAATGTTTTTTTGTTTATTTTTCTATATTTTTAACTTTCAAGGTTGGTAACTAGGCAAGTAAACACAGGAAACTGCTCAGAAATGATAGTCGTGGCAAATCAAGACTTTGCGGAGAGTTAGCATTTGGTCGTGGCTTTTGTGTATGCATAATCAGAATGTGGGTGTGGTGATGAGGTGTGGGAATGGAAGGGCAATGCAGTCCGTGAGCAGGGCACAGCTCCGTCTGGAGTGTCCGCTGGTGGAAACACAGAGGAGCATATGTCACGATATCCAGCTGGAGAAATGAGAATACTCGTTCCGAATATATGCTCCGAAATGAGAATAATGTAGTGTCCAGGAGGGGGTAGAAGCAGAGGCAGAACTGGGGAACGTACAGGGGACCAGGTCCGTGAAGCCGTGGTAAACTGTGTCCTGGTGACACCAACAGGGTCAATGTCCATGGTGAGGCTGGACAGTCCAATCCAGAGAGCCGTAGCAGGACAGTTGATCCAGAAAGTCTCAGTAGAGCCAACAGTTCAGAGAACAACGACGTAATATATAATCCCCAGAGCCACGGTAGAGACAGAGGCCAAAGCTGAGCAGGCAGGACAGACACCCTCCAGAGCAGAGATGATGACTTTGAGGCCCTCCGGGGCTGTGACTCGGAAACGGCATCCTTAGCCATGACAGGGCTAGATGAAGGTTCCATGGCGGCCCTCATGGCTGTAGCAGGGCGAGACTAGGGCTCCTCGGCCTCCGTGGCTGTAACTATACGTGATAAAAACTCAGAGGTGGCGTCCTTAACCGTAGCAGGGTGAGGCAAGGGTTCATTGGTCTGCATGGCCAAGACTAGGCATGACGAGAGTACTTTGGAAGCTGTCACGGCCGTAGCAAAGTCAGGCAAGAGTTCATGGGCGGTCCCTAAGGCCATAGCCAGGCCAGGCTGGGGGTCCAGGGCTCCCGTTGATGTAACAGGGGGAACAGGGCAGGATGAGAGTTCATGGATGGTTTCAGTAACCACGACTAGGAAGGTTGAGGACCCCTGGTCAGCGTTCCAGGCAGGCACAGTCAGTCTGAGGGGTTGTGCAGCCGCTGGCGGAACCTTCAGAGACTCTACCGTGGGAACCAACATTTCTGGGGGTCGTGCAGCCACTGGCGGAACCTCCAGAGACTCTACCATGGGGACCAACATTTCTGGAGGTCATTAGCCACCGGCGGAGCCCTAAGAGTTTCTACGACGTGAACTGGTTTGGGTCAAAAGCAGCACCAAGCGGAAAAGAATGAATTAGCATTTTTATTCAGACCAATGCGAAAGTTTTCCTAGGTCTGCGTGCGCAACAAGTGTTTCATTTTGATGTCAACATGAAACAGCTTGGGACGACTCGTTTCAATGATTCAGATTCACCTCTTTCTTTTGAGAGACAATAACTTTATACATGGTGCACTTTCAGATTTTAAACTTTGCATGATGTTTTCATTCACTTAGCTGTGTTACACACGGGCAGGAATAGTAAATTTAAAAAATCCATAATAGGGGCACTTTAAGTGATAGTTAATAGAGAGAATGCGAGAGGCAGGTTGTTTCCATCACCGGATCCAGAGTGTGGCGTCACCACCGTTCTGATCATCCCAGGGATCAATGTTTGTGGGAGGAGAGGGGGGCGACGACAGAGAAGCCGCAGCTAAATCAACCGCCACTCTTTATGCTAATTCTATCCATTTTGTTTTTAATGAAGTGATTAGCCGCCGAATGAACGGGGGGTAATTACTCTAATTGAGGAGAATGACAGTAGCGTCCTCACTGCAGTGCGCCGATTGTTGCTTTCCGGGGACTTTAATCAAGGCGAGAGAGAGAGAAAGTATGAGACAGAAAGGCAGATCTAAACCATATAGCGGCAAAAAAAGAAGAATAGATTCCGGGGAGAGGAAACGGCAGGGTTTTGTGCCGCGGGAGAAAAGTTTTTGGATGTTACAAGAGTGAATGGCAGTCAGAAGTAGAGATGGAGGGTAATGAAAGGGCGTGTGTATGTGCACACCGCTGTTTTTATCAGATTCATCTCCTATCGCTCTTATTTCCCACTTCACTGCCGTGTGAAGTCTTTTCTGTGCTTCCAAGAGCTGCCGTCGTACCTCCACCTCCTCCCCGCTGGCCTAGATTCCCCTCACATTTTACACGACACTCCAGTGAGATATTTACAGGAATTAAAGGAATGTTCATAGATTGAAGCACTATCGATAACATTTGTCCCCATTCACTGCAGGGGATTCATTGGTGAGCGAGTGATATAATGTAAAATTTCTCCAAATCTCTTTCCAAACTCATTTACTTCTTGGTTATTTTGTCAGCATGTTTTCATTTTTGGGTTAGCCATTCCTATAAAGCACTTGCATCGTTTAGTGTAGTTCTTATTCAGATGGGACTACTTTTCCAGGCGGATGAACATTTGGTTGTGTGCTACTACTTTCTGTGTGCTTCACCATGTGAAGCAGATCTGGTATCCGTATTGCATATTACACAAGCCTAACAGGTTTTCTCACGTCAAATGGTGCTTAGTTCATCTTTTACATAGCTTAAACGGCACTGTGGGGCTTTAGCGGCATTACATGTTCATGAAAGTTGACAGATGGAGAAGGTCACACTAGTCTCATGCTTAATTCTTGTTGGTGTACTTAACAGTGTGTTTACTACATTGTGTCTGACTGTAATGAGGAATGAGCTGGAATTATTTTCTGTGATAATCAATTTTATGCCACAAATGCTGGTGGCACAGCTTTACTTTTCTTAAACTTTCCTGCAAGAGGTAAAAAATGTGTGTAGTATGTGTGGCGAGTGCGAGCGAGCGCACGTCTAAAATTAATTCTTGAGGCGGTCCTCTCTGATAGATGATAGCGCGAGAGCGCAAGGTTGCACTTTGCCTCAGTCCACTCGATGTCATACTGGCCTCTTTTTAATTTCATGGCATTTCTGTCTGAAAGCCCCAGGCTGCAGCTCTGCGCCTGCATTATGGGCCATACTGAATGTTCCATTTCTCTGAGTCACATTTGTCTACTGCAAGCGTTCACATTTCACTGGGAAATGAACCCACATTTCAGTGGCTGCTCTGTGGAACTACATAATAGCAAATATTACCATTTCCCTCCCAATGACTCCATCTGACAGTGAGTCATGGAATTACGCTCCACGACTACTCTTCAAATACATTTCGGCTTCGCTGCAAATAAACACTTTATCAAATAAGCCATTACGACTTCGCACAACGACATTAGGGATTTATATATATAATTTTTTGGTTTTTTTTTATTGTGAACTGCAAATAGCCAATCCATGTTCATCTTAAAACTGATCCCGGATGCTCATGGTCATTTACGTTTCAGTCACTGTAAAATACAAGGTCACACTTTATTTTAAGGTCGAGTTCTTTATAAGTACTAATAAACAGCCGGTATGTAATAATATAATAATAGACAAGCTAATAAGCAACTAGTTGATAGTAAGAATTGGTCCCTATATTAAGGTGTTGCCAGATGCGCAATAGAATTACAGACTTTATGCGAAAAAGCAATAATTTAACTGTATAACAGACAAATTAATCATACTTTACAAGTGACTAGAAGTAATGCCAAAAAATTAGTTTATAGAACTAATATTCCAATTTTTTGAAAACACGTAAACATAGGGTCCACTGGGGTGTAAGCAGATCATATAAAAATGTACAATTTAGAATGTGATAATAATATGGTAACACTTTATTTTAACAACCAATTCTTATTATTTGCAACTATAACTAGTTGCTTATTGGCATGAATTTTACCAGCATATAGGCTGTATGATTTTGTATGACCATATTTTAGATCCCTTAATTCTACCCCATTACTAGCATAATAACGTATGATTCTGCATGTTGTGTTAGTCTAACAACACTTTATAGATGTATGTATATTCACAACACATCTGTAGCATGGGCTTCAGCTGCTTTGCTGCTTAAAAAACATTTACTGTGAAGGCTTTTGAAAGTCAGAGTCACAAAACATTATGATGTTTATAATGTAAAATTAAAAAAAAAAAAAATTATTTTTAGGTACAATGGGGAACCATCTTCTGACCAACCCTGTGCTGCAAACCCGTACAGGAAGTTCACCTTACAACACGCTGCTGGCTGAGACGTTTACCCCTCCCTCGCCTGGGGTCTTCAACTCTACTGGTAAGTGTAGGTGGACCTTATTTTGTTTTGAAAAGAAAATGAGATCATTTTAATAGCTTACCTGTCTATAACGCAGATTTTCAGAACTCAAATTTGCCAAAATGCCGCCTACAGGCATATTTTATTGATCAAAGGTAGCTATTTCATCGGCTTCGTAAAGGACTTAAGAGTTTGAGACAGAATTGGTATGCAAAAGAAACTTTACTTCTCTACTTTTTAGCTATACATGAGCATCCTCTAAGCGATAAAAACTTTATTATTATTATTATTATTATTTGTGTATGAGTGTCAACGATGATTTGTGCGTTCTAGTGCATATGCTGTGTGTGTGTAGGTCTGTGCATGTGAGCTCACACCCTGTCAGTCTGTCAGTGTGATCCAGAGGGGTGGACAGGGGCTGACCATCTGGCCGGCGTTTTAATCCCTGCTGCTGGAAAGACAGACCAGAGCATCGATTAAAGCTAGGGATGAAGTTGAGTGACTGACAGTGGAGCGTTCCCTGAAGATTCAACACAGAGTATCGGCATGGCTGTGTCCGTGCCGCACACACATACGGCTTTGCTCTCTTGCCATACCATTCGCGTTCTTGTGCCGATTGAGACACAGCCAGAGAGAAAGATAGCTGCGGTTCCCATGTCAGTGGGGTGAAATTTAAGACAGCGTCTCTGTTGAATATTTTAAACGTTCCCTCTCTGTGTAATGTGTCAGGCTGACGGTGCGCCGCTCGGCTCGACTCGGCTGAGAGGACATTTTTAGAATGCTTATGGAGAGGAAGTAGGAGGAGGGCCTCATTAGAATGTCTAATTACTCTCTCTCCGCACAGAGGAGCGTTGATTAAAATCATACCGGGCATTAATATTTAAACCCCCGCACGCCTTGGTCTGTGCCGCCACACGCATCTCCTGCGTTCAATGGCGACGAGTTAAAAGAATATCACAACATCTCTGGCGTGTGAAGGGGCACGTGAAATAAACATCGTCTTGACTTTATAAGGGTTGAAGTGTGAATAACGTCTCGCCGAATAATGATCGGGCCAAACCTCGACAACAAAGCTCTGCTTCTACACTTATAAACTGCACTCACAAAAACCTATGACTATTTCACTTTTTGTCACTTTAAATAATTTCACTGTAGTCAACTACTTTTTGCTGATAGCTGATAGTATAGCATACATACGTTTTGAAATCAATATGTTATTGTAAAGGAGATACCACTCCTAAACTTAAAAGTGAGGTACTTCTTTGTGGATTTTTTTTTCTCTCCATTGATGTTTGTTGTTGTCTTTATGGCTATAACATATTTCAACAACAGAGTTCCTAAGTGTGACATTTGTTTATACCAACATTCAAAAAAAGTTGGTTTCATGTAACGTCCAAGGTATAGAGTAGAGACTTATCATTGATCACTGTTGTTGTCTTTCTTTTGTCTCATTTTGCTCTCACATGGCCTCACCATGGATCCACAGGAACTTTCCGTGACCCAAGTAAGACTCTTTCTGCTTTCAGGCTTATGGCTACTTTCAGTGTTTTATAGGCTAATTTAGCAGAATGATAACCTCTTCACGTGTGCAGTGAAGCCTGTGCTTCTATGTACACAATTTACATCCCTGGCAATAACTTGCCTCTGTCCATAAGCCTATTAATCTTGTGATGGAAGTTGCGTTCCCCATTATTGATTTAATCCCGGATTCTGTTGCTGTGAATCCCCGTCTTGATTAAAATAGGTAATGAAGTGCTCACTTCTCCCGCCTCCTTTTTCATTTGCTTACCACCTCTCATTTGCTCTCTCAACAGAGAGCACCCTGTCTAAGAACCGAGATCATGGAGGCATGGAGACGCTACCTCTGAACGGGAACTTCAACAACAGCTATTCTCTGCGTAGTGTCGGTGGTTCGGGAGCTCCCGGGGGCAGCTGTGACTTTCTGGGAGGTGGAGGTGGTGATAGCCCCCCTCCCTTGCTCAACCCCCGTGGTTCAGAAACGCTCGGTGGCATACGGAGAAACCTCTCGGATGCAGCGGCATTCGAGAAGATGATCATATCGGAACTTGTGCACAATAATCTCAGAGGAGGTGGAGGGGCCGGGGGTGCTGACAGAACATGTGGCAGCCTGGTCAGAGGACACGGGCACATAGGAATGGGACGGGGCGGAGGTGGGGCGGAGCCGGTGATAGGCATGGAGAACGACGAAGACTTTCGTTCGCGAGAAGCGCGTCAGCGCACGCCGCAAGACGTGGAACTGCTTTACAAGGCTCTGGAGGAGCCCCTGCTATTGCAGCGTGCCCAGTCTGTGCTCTACCAGAGCGATCCAGACGAGTCCGAAAGCTACACGGCCGACCTGACCGAGAGCTTGGGCCACAGCGGTCACAGTGGCCAAAGCGCAACAGGCCAGGGCCACAACGGAGCCCCCGATTCGCCTGCGCGGGACTCCCTCTACACCAGCATCACCAACCTGCGAGATTCGCCCTACCCCGACAGCAGCCCAGAGCCTCTGGAGGTGGTTCCGCGCTCAGCCCAGCCTCCGGAGGAGCTGTACTACAGCTCGGGTCGGCCTGCCATAGGCTCCCGCGGGGCCCCCATGCAGACCTTCTACCAGGCTCCGCCTAGGAGACCGAGCACTGAAGCCCACCCCGTCCCTGAGCCCCCTCACAGCGAGGGAGATGGACAGATGCAGCTGGTCACAAGCCTGTGACCACTAGAAAGAGGTGGAGGAGGAAGAGCGCCACAGGGTCTGATGCAAAGTGCCGCTGGCGATGATGGACTCCTTTCCTGTCTCTGACGCCCTCCTTATGTCTGGTTGCCTTTTTGCTCTTTCATTTGTTTTGAAGTAAGAGGTAAGGAAAGCCTAAACAGGGAGAGCGACAGAGAGGTTTGTCTCCATGGCAGCAGGCTCTCTGAAGTGCTGTGTAACCACTCTGCTCTCTCATCAGCATCATTTTCTCCTCCCTCTTCGCGCACACACACATAGAGAAAGAGCGAGTCCAACTATCTGCCTTCTCTCAATGGACGACTCTGCCTTCAGCTCTCTCTGCTTCAAAAATATCATCAAACTTCACACCGGGCTTCTATTTCTGTATTTTGTTCCAATCTTTAATATGTTACTTTTGCGTAACTCCTTACCTTCGCTTTCCTTTCTCCATCATTATTTGATGAGAGCTGTTACGTGAGGAAATGGGGGTATGCCATTATACTGCAAGTGACAAAAAAAATCTCTCTGAAAGCTCTTCAGTGTTGCCAAAAATAACTGTTTTTGAGCCAGGACACAAACTGGAATCAACACACACACTCGCACACACACACACACACACACACACTCACAGAAGTGCTTGTTACTGAACATCAAGAGTGTGAACATATGCTCATGAAAAAGGAAAACAAGGACTATTGTTCAGACACAGGTAGCGGGAAGCTGCCTCAGTGGAGTTGCCTTTATTTCTTTCTCTGAACTGACTCTTCTGTATAGAACAACCACAGAGACTGGGAACGAGGGTGGGGGGCGTTAGGGCGCAACCCATCGTCAGCTGGGTCGTTTGAAGCCTCTCGGCCAGGGGACCTCTCGTAAATAAAACTCTGTAGGGTTTCGTCTCTGATCCACAGATGGGGGGTGGATTAAGGACTGAACCTGCTCTCCGAATCACTGATGGATGTTGTAGGTGGACGTGCTGTATCACCTGTTTTATTGTGGCTAGAAGAATTTTTTTGCTACTGCTCCAGCCATTCTTCGAGTCCAACCTCTGTACATACGAACTACACGAAAGCAAAAGCAAGTCTTACTCTACTCATCTCCTGTACATAGAAGAACAAAAGCAACAAAAAAGTATCAAATACTATGAAAAACAGTTCTTGTACTGCAACGGAAATCGAAAATAAAGATGTTTTGAAGTTTGTGACCTAAACACCATGCCACTCTCTCCCTCTCTCTTTCTTTCGCTTTCTCCGGCCCTCGTTCGGTCCTGCCCTGGAGCACCGCGGTGCCAGGAAATCTAATTGTCTGCCAAGAGACAGCGAGAGAGAGAGACAGACGACAGAAAGAGAAAGATCTTACACACAAACGAGATAAATCCTGGCACAATTTTTATGTAATATAACCCATTACATTGTTGGTAATGTTTGACCTACAACATTCCCAGACAGGAAGTGCTTGACGTGAATGGAAGGGGAATACACTGTGCCTCAGGGGGGCACTGGTGCATTGTGGGTTGATTGACAGCAGCCATAATGTATTGTTGGTTATATTTTATCTGGAAGATGTAATAGATATCAGACGACTAGATGAATAGAACATAAGATATTTAGGTGAAAATTGGGGGGCACATTCAGAAACATTTCAGTCGCAAACCCTAGATTGTATTTGACTGTTTTTACATACCAATATCAGCTGTTGTTTCTGAACCTGGTGTGACAGTTGATTTACAATTTGTATGTGTATGTCTGAACGTGAACATTTGGATGCCTGTGAAACCAGAGTACGTATGTGAGTGAGTGTGTATCTCAGAGGCTATTTTTACTGGGTTAGATGGACCCGCATTAGAAGAACAGGAAGCAGAGTAAATCTATATCTATATAAGAGCTCAGTATAAGCTTCCATCTAAAAGACTTTGTTAAAGGTATTTTAAATGTTTTTGGGTTTTTGTTTTTTTTGCCAGTCAGGTACAATGGAAACTGAGGTTTAGAACAAAAAATTAAAAAACAAATACAAAAAAAAAAAAAACAGTTTAGCATTCATTAAGCAACAGGAACATCTGACCAATGAGACACGGCCTCTGTGGTTTAGAATCCCCATATGCAACTGAGCTGCATAGCCTATTGAACAAAAGAGGTATTCAAGAGTGCTCCGCCCCTCTGAAGTCTGCTCAATCTTTACGTCTTTCATGTCTGATGTTTTATTTATTAATATTTATTTGTCTGTTTTGATGCACATATCAATTTATTCAGTGTGGTTTTCATTCTGTGAACAGAGCATATTTAAGGATGATGAGAGCGTGCTATGTTTCAAAAAGCATACTAGCGGACTACTCTTGCTGCAGTATATACTGTGTTGTTGTTTTTTTTGCCAGAATGAGCGGCAAACAACAGACGCTGAATTCGGAGTGGCGTAGCCCTGTTAAAATTTCTTCCGTTATAAGAAATATTAAAAGTATAATGCTATTAAATAGAATTCAGCCAGTATAAATGATCATGTCCCACAGTTCAAATAAGTTTACTTGACCTTTTTATTTCCAATGTGATGGGTGAAATTAAAATATTGTCTGCAATGTTTTGTTTTTTTAATTGGATTGGACTGCCAAAAGCTAAGATGCTCTATTTGCCAAAAACGCTTTAGTTTCCAGTACTTATTAAATATTATTTATTATATAATCCAACGCGATGAGATCAGTGAAGAAGGTTAAAACTGTTTATTGTGAAAAATCTGTTCACCATATATAAAAAGAGTACACTATGCAGTAAGTATGAAGCTAGTATGCCATTCCAAACATAGCCCTATACAGAGAGAGAGAGAGAGAGAGAGCAGGGGTGAGTATCTATGTTTAATGTCAGAGGAAGAGGTGATGTCAAAAATACACAAGTCTGGAGCTGGTTTAGAGAAGGTCTGTCAAAATGTGGAGAACATTGTGCATCCTGAATCAACATCCTATCATTCAATCCAAGCACCATCTCTCTCTTTCTCTATCTCTCACTCCTGTAAGTCTTCTAAGGGGACGTGCGTGCAATCCATTGCATGGGAACTTGTACTGATTGACACAGGGTCAATATGTTCAGCGGTGTGCTGCGTTTAGTACACCCGGTCCTATATTTAGCCCGAGGCATGGGTGATCAGCTTTTCTTTAAAGCAATGACCTGAAAATTTTTTTTGACTTGCTTTTCTTGCAAAAATTTTCCATGTTGATGAGTAGGACCAGCTTCAACTGGTCAGCAGGTTTGACCGTTTGAATGTATTGTCATACACCATTGTGAAGTGGCTCTTAGAGCTTAGGATGCCCTCTGAGGAGATCTGCTCCTGACTCATGGCCCTCTGCCCACCTGGCACCACATCGCTGCTGTTTTACCCCGTTATACCCTTCTGTTTACCTCTCTCCCTCCATCCCTGGAGACGTTCAATGTGCGTCACTTTCTGTGCACCTCTCTCTTTTATGCCCTTGCTCGTTTTTATTTCCCATCTACTCTTCTTCCACGTTCCCCCTCCTATACCGTTCTTAGCTCACCAAAATCTTTTTACATGGCTTTCCTAGCTGAGCATTAATGTGGGAAGATTTGTTATGTTAGTCAAAGGCTTTGTTTACATGGGACTGAAGGGATAATATAGTACAGTGTTGAATATGGTGATAATGACAGTGATTATGCACCGTAGTAAACTGCTAGACTAAAGCCTGCTCCGAGGGACTGCTACCACCTCCAAAATCCCCATACAACCCCTGATTATCATAATAATACTAAGAGCTATAATCTAGTGGAGTCAACCCACCATGCTCCCGCTCTCTGGGTTTCTCTCTTTGTCTTTCCCCCCTCTCACTCTTTGAGAGCACTTGTGTTAGCTGTTCTTTAGATATGAAAGGAATCACCCTGATCCACTCTCTATATCGGCCTCGGTTTCATGTCTTCACATTCAAATGGAGAGGCAAAGAGTGCATGAGTAGACACCGGATGACTAGGCCCAGATGGAATCTGCTGCTCCCCCCCCATTTTTATTCAGAATGAGTTTAAATATGATAAAATATGCTCAGTTGAGCTCAGAGTGCTACACTTTTGTTGGTAGCTGAATTAAATTTTTCCAAAATATGAAAAGAACCCCTGAGTTTTTACCAATATAGAGTTTTTTCCTATTTTGAAGTTCAGTCTGGGTATATCCACCATTTTTATATAACCAATAGTCTTTAGTTTATATCAGTCGCCAAGAATGAAGATAGATGCAATTAAAGCAAAGAGCATTTGAATTCTAGATTAGACTTCAGACTAAACGCTGCCTTCAAGTACAAAATACTCATTCAAATACATGCGTAGTTCACTATTTATAAAACATGATTCAAATGATTGCTCGTACAGTATATAGCCTATAAATACACTACTTTAGTGACTAGACAAATACTGTAGATGGCAGCAATGGTTGTCCCCTTCACCGTGTTTACAGTTAATGGCCCACCCAACTTGGAAACTCTGGTATCGAAATTATTTCCGTTTCCCAGTAGTAAATATGACTTAAGAGGCTTAAACAGCATGTGAAGGCAGCATGAGTTCCAGACCTGCTCCGACACACCTGTCTGTAATGATCAAGTGCTTCTTAAGATCTTTATTTGCTGGTTCAGGTGTGTTAGATCAGGGTTGGAGCTAAAGGTAGATCTCCAGGAACAGGTTTGGTAACAGGTGCAAGATGAGTCATCAGTATTTTTGGATGGCGTTCTCAGCAAAGAAAGTACATTTGAAATGTATGTATTTAAAAAAAAAAAAGATTCAATGTTTAGGCGTAAAAAAAACCTCTTGATGTGGACAAAACATTTCAAAGCTGTCATTTTATATGTCTTTAATAATGAACCTCGAGGGACTCGAGATGTCTTCAAAATAGTGATTGACGCATGTTCCAGTTCTGCAGAAATCTTAAGTTTTATATAAGCACAGATTCTGTATGGGCCTGTGAGACCCTCTTTCCAGACACCCGTCTCTTGTCCCTCTCCACATAGGTGCCATCGCACCGCCCTACACTCCTGTGATCTGACAGTCTGTCACCTTGCTGTCAACCCAATCCCCAGCTCCTGAGAGCCCGAGTCGTGACCTCTGATCACGAGCCATCCCCCTCTGTACCACAGGAGCTTCGCTTTTAGAGCCACATGTTGACTTGATGTCCAGATAGTAGGATAGATATAATAAAAAGAGAGAGAGAGATGAACAAGTCATTCACTGCTGTCAAAACAACATGAAGTATCAGCCCTGGGCAAAGCACCCCACCTGCTCGGCCACACCGTGTCTGACAGGCAAAGAGAGCCCCTGGAGTTAAACGACATGTTTTATTGGGATCCCTCAGTCACTGGGCGATCAACACCTTCCTGTAACACCGAAGCATTTTGACACCACCACAGCCGACGAACAAGAGACCATCCTGACAGAGCTTACTTACAGTACACCCTCTTCCATCGTAATGGTGCTTGTGTTAACAGGATGTGTGAACGTCTTTTACAACTGCCCCACATTTCCTCTGACTTAAAAGCTGAACGATGATATGTTACTACATAACCTGTCTAAGAACAAACAGTGCTTCAACATCTTTCAAGGTGCAGTTACATTTACCTTTGCGCAATTTCACAGGCAAAATCCAATCGTTTGGGACACTGTTGGGTTCAGTATCGCAAATGAAACACCCGCAAAACTGAATACAATATTGCATAGCTTGTTAATGATCTACGGCTCTGTGTATTAACTGCCGCTCCATGTGCTCTTACTGCTAATCAAACCTGCTTTACTGACGAGATGTGCATGACTATATTGTGCGATATTTTGTCAAGCCCTAATGTGACCACAAATTTAGTCTTGCCATTTTACCATCCGTAAATCCAGTATCTTTATCATGAGTTGGCTATGATGTAAAGGAAGTAATGTTAAATATTTGAAATCTACATACTATAACATATTATTTCTCAATTGCAGCAATAAACCATAAAAGACCATGCACCACATGAATCAGAGTGCCTAAAACTCCATGGTAAAATTACTTTGAAGGACAGGGTTCAGTGATTATTGTGGAAAATGATAGCAACACCAATATGATTAAAGATACTAATGTATAATAATTAGTTCAGACTAAACAATTATGCTAAATGATATATTAAATGCAATGCAATATTCAGATAGCTATGGTATCAGCATTTTACAATAAATTTGGAACTAGCGGTTTTAATGAAATCCTTTCATTCAGATTGGCAGCTAAATTACAATTATTATAGGCTGTTAAGTGTGACATTTCAGTGTTTTAGGTTTGAGACTTAAGCAGCCATTGTGGAGCCCTGAACCAGCGTTTTTCTCAGAAGGAAAAGTGTGGGCCAGATCGGCCACCAGCACCATGTCGGTGGAAAAGGGGGTAACTGTCATAAACAGAGAGAGTTCAGGCACAGTGCTGTTAAACTAACATCTACGCAGTAATAATGTAGTATTATTTGGAGTGTGTCTGCGCTAGAAACGGCACCTGTACCGTAGTTTTGAGAATATGTTAGACTGTGAGCCCTGTGGGGAGGTTCATGTCTTTAACTGTTAACCAGCTGTCTGTCAGTGTTTTAACAACGGCTCGGTCAGGCAGGGTTACACGGGAACACAGAGCTCTGGGTAATACACACTCCCAAAACAGTGTTCACAAAACACTAACATGTGAGTCGTGCCTGAGCTGTGTAGTTTTTTTTTTTTGTACTCTGTACAGGAGGGCATTTTTACATGTTCAAGTTAGGCCAATCTGAAGCAAGCTGTGGTTTGTTTTATGGCTTTTTTTAGGCATGCCTTTGACTGTATGTTTGCATATTAAATACGTTTGACCCAGAGGGGCCGCTTGGGCCAGTGTTCAGGGGATAGGTGGGTGCAGTAAGTATCTTTAAGAAACACCAAGTGATTTAGTTCAGCGTTGTGTTCCTGTCCTGTCAGGGTGTGTTAGGTTTTGAGAAAGGAGGCAGGGTCAGAATCACCCTAGAATGTATTAGGCCTTCTTGAGTTGGACTATCATAACAGTACATCTTTGTGTGATCGCGCAGTATTAGACATTGTATAAGATGAAAATCGAACATGGGAGAAACAAGTGGTAGTCATCAAATGCCGGGGTGATGATTATGTCATTGAGGTTACGTATCTTGTAATTTTATTTATTTGTATTTTTTTTCATTCTGAACTCATTGTTTTATTTGAACAGCTTTTTGATTAAATGATGACGCTTGAGTCCCGTGTAACAGGAGGGTTAATGTGATTTACTGTTTTTATTGAAGAATGATATGTGTTTTATTTCTCACCGTCATTGCTTTGACAGCTGTTTGGGCCAAAGGGGATGGTTTTATGTAAGCGTTTGCGTCATTGCAGGTCAGTACGACCCTGTATCAGCACATATTAATAAAAAATTACTAAAACCGAACATTGGTCGTTTCATGTCTGAGGTGGCTCAAAAATGCGCACACTCACTCTACAAATTAATATTCAACTGAAGTCGCTATATACTAATTCCTTTTTACATTTCTTTGACCTTTTTTTCCCTTGTGGCAAATTTTCAACCTTTGTGACCTTTAGAATTACACAAGCATTTTTGTTGCTGTCCATTGTCTGGCACTGTGCTTTTACTGTTCATAGTGGATTTATGTGGTAATTTGTAGTTTTTGCTTTTCCAAAACAATAATTTTACAGAATAAGATATAATGCAATTCCACACTCCAGTCTATAAATGAATGTCTTATAAAGGGAAAAGCCATACTGTAATAACACACTGTTTATTGATGGACTAGTCGTCCCCTGAATTACTTATTATTATTATCAGATATTTGGACTCTCTTTGTGACAGCACACATTCACTGCAAAGGATCCGCCATTGAGCAAATCTTATAATGCTCGGTTTCTCCAAATCTGTTCTTATGAAGAAACAAACTCATTTATATTCTGTTTGGTCTGGGTGCATTTAAAGCACATTTTCACTTTTGGGTGAACTATTGCCTTGAAAAGCTGATGATGCAGAGATGCAGTTATTACCCACATAACCAATAACGGCACAATCACTGGACTTCCAGCACATCTACTGTAAATATTAATATGAATAGTAATATCTTCTTCTGGGGCTGAATTACTGATCTGAATTAAGATCTGTCAGGTTTGTAACTAAAATCGTTATGCTCCTTAAACAGTAAGATATTCTAGAGTGAGGATGTTTCTGTAAAACGGCACCTTGTGGTTAAGAATATTAATAGTATCTTACTTCCTTATTACTTCACAGTGACTGGTGAATAAGTGTTGATGTGAAAATGTGGCCAGATGTTAATTTGCTTATAGTTCATAAAGCTGTGACATCACACTTTTTGAGAGAAAGTCTGAATATAAAATAAAGGGAAATCCAAGGGATGATATAAGCAGCCAAGTTAGAGAGAGACAATTACCTGAGCCTTAAATGTAATTGATGAGTTACTCAAGAGCCATATCATTTACATTTTGTCAATGCTATTGGCTGATACTGTAGCACAATGTACAGTCCTAAACCTTTCAACAACTGTTATCATAAGCTGTGACGTCAAAGATAGCAGACAGGGAGTAAAACCCCCAATATAAAACACTGATGTATGTGACGATGGACAGCCCGATCTCATAAATGTGCACAAAAATAGTACGCCAAATAAAACGCGAAAACTTGTGGTATCGATGCGTAATATATGGATTTTGGCGTATATGTGACACGCACGTTTGGCGTGCATATAAAATGCAGATTCTGCATGCATATGATACGAAATGTGTTGGCATGCATATGATCCACAGTATTCATGTACATATGATACGAAATTGGGATTTCTACATCACTTGATGTATGGTTTGTTAGGACATGACAATATCTGGCCCGAGAGGCAACTACTGTATTTGAAAGGGTGCAAAAAAGTTATTCGCAATGCATATTAGTAATGAACAAAATAAGTTTTGATATATTACCAGTAGGATATGTCAACACAGTCTCACCGATTCGTGCAAATTCATTCGCTGTGAAAAATATGTGCTAATTCGTACAAATTTGTATGACCTCACTCATGTTATTTTGTACGATTTGTCTAAAACACCAGTGACGGGTAGATTTAGGGGCGGGGTTAGGTGTAGGTAATTTGTACAAATTCATA
The DNA here is from genome assembly GCA_032361165.1 of Enteromius paludinosus. Lineage (NCBI taxonomy): Eukaryota > Metazoa > Chordata > Actinopteri > Cypriniformes > Cyprinidae > Enteromius > Enteromius paludinosus. The sequence goes on from JAUMHQ010000048.1 coordinate 5,188,250, forward strand.
CGAATTGGCAACTTGTAAAGTACATACCATTTATTAAAGAGTTTGCCACCTCGTAAAATATGTACTAATTGCCGTGAGGCTGGATATGTACAAAATATATTTACTTAATATCCTAATGATTTTTGGCATTAAAGAAAAATCAATCGTTTTGACTCATACAATGTATTTTTGGCTATTGTTACAAATTGCTACAAATTTTGTGATCCAGGGTCACATATAATGTGTTTTGGTGTTTCAGTCTGTATATATTCTAGCAGTTTCAAAAACAGTTGCTAGGTCTTTTCCTCCAACTATTTTTTTGCATTCATTCTTACAATTAACTTTTATATATATAGATAGATTTAGATATGTATCGTACAATATATTATGCGCATCTCGTCAATAAAGCCGGTTCTTTGATTAGCGGTAAATCTCCGTCAGCTGTTTTCAAAAGGAACGCCAGCTTATGAACAAAGCCGTAGGTCACTTAGAAGCTGCGCGTTGAGTTTCGCGGGTGATTCAATGGCGTAGCTTCTCAGTGATCTACGGCTTTGTTTATAAGCAGGCGCTCCTATATTGACGGCTTCATTGACGAGATGCGCATAATATATCGTACGATATACATCGCCCAGCCCTACACACTTTACCTATAAACAGTAATCTGTCACGACTAATAATCAGTTTTCATTTGAGTTTATTACAACGCAGCAGTATAACAATTGTTTGCTATGTAAGGGTTTCCTGAACTGTTTAATCAGCGGTTAGCGGCGAAAGGGAATTTGGGGAATTTGAGTTGTGACCCGAGAGGGACACTCTCTTCGCTATAACACACCAGAATAAACACCCCAGAGAAAGCGCTTTTCCATCCTTTTCTTTTACTTTTTCCTCTTTAAGATATGTATAACATATTAAACTACTTTTATTGTCTGACACACAGTGGGAAGGTGTTTGCTTTGCATCCAAATATATTCCTCATTGAAATGAGTATAACTCATGGAGCGCTAAAGCCTGTAGTTGATTTGTTCATACGAGTGCCAGCGGGTCGTCCTATTTCACAGAATCGCTACATTTAACCTTCTTGGCGTACCAAAAGAAGACGAGAATGAACCAGCCAAGCAGCCTCCATTCACTCTCACACGCTCCTCTGAACTGTGGAGATGAGGCATTGCAATTCTTTTGTGTTTTTCCTGAAAACAGCCCTTTTCTGCCCTAAAAATCGCGCAAAAAGAGGCCTCATAAGCGGAAAGTGCTTTAGTATGCATCCACCGCCCATTCGGGGCATATTATGAGCCGCCCACCTCACCCACCGAAACTGGAGCTGCACCAAATAGGTGCTAGATCAGCTTGTCTGGACGAAAGCATCCCGTATTGGTGAGGGTTTAAAGGTGTCATGGAAGAAAGCTTGGACATATTTTGTGGACTGATGGAGAATAAATAAGAGATCTATTTAAAATCGGAGGATGAAAGAGCGTTCCTCTTCACTGTGCAATTGCAGATGCTGTTATGTAGCACAATATAAAAAGGCATGAGGTGAGCAGAGCGCAGTAAATTAATGAAACTAATGGGTTTCACTTTGGCACTGCTGTCTTTTGTCTGAGAGGCTCGATTTGCAGATAAAAAGCAGCACACTGGGACGTCAATTTAAGAGGCCTATGAAAGACGCTGTCGAGTTTTTTCACATCGTGTTTTAGCGTGTATGTCGGAGTTTACCTGCGGATGTGTTTTAGAGTATTTTGGGTTGTGTCATTATTTTTTCATGGTTCTCCCCAGATGGCCGGTCTGCCCCGAGTCTGGTCATTGTATCTTCTCTGTTAAGTTAGACATGAGAGCTTTTTCATTTATCATTTCATTCTGCGTTACAAACGAAGGCGAAGATTTGTATCTATTAATATTGTTAGACGTGCATATTGTCCGTTTTTGAGAGTTAATGAATATGTAATTTGGACCGTACCTCTATACACGTGCAAAATACAGGGCAGTGTCGATGCAAATGGATTAAATTGTGCCCACAAAGTGATTTCGCAAGCCTGAAAGTAATTTCAGAAGCGGTAACTGCGTGTGCAAATTAATGGGACTGAATGGCAGGTATTCATCGGATCCTCGTGGTGCGTCCTACTGCTATTTTAGCAAATAGAGATCTGGAGAGCAGATGATAGAAAGCATAGACGTATCCAGTTCTGCTCCACCACTGACATATGAAGTGATTTCCTGTAAACCGCTTCCGCATTAGTTTTGAACCACAATGATGATTGTAATTATTTTCAGGAGGGACAGTAAGTGCACGGTGCCGTGGGTTTAGCATTTACAAGTAATTTACATACATTATATATAAATCCTCATCGTTGAAAATCTGGGTATTTAATGAGCGCTTTCAGTTAACAGCACAGACAACATTTATCACACACAAAGCCTTCTTTTAAAAAACATATGTATATGTGTTATGCCTTTAAGTGTTTGTTCTTGCTAATTGCAATTCAGTAAAACAGGAATATAGTTTGAATTTGTGTTAAATGCAATCAATTCAAGTGTTAAGCCTCACTCTTAAGCCTTGAGGACTTTATATTTAAGAATTATTTCTGTTGCCTTAGAAATATGGTTAAGATATACGCTAAACACACACACACACACACACGCACATATATATATATGACAGTCTCCGTGGAAAATTAGGTCTCAGTGCAACTGTAATTTACTTCATGCTTGTATTTTATTTAGATATATATTTGTATAGATATTCCTTTATACTTTATGCAGACTTTTTTTGTCACAGCACATTTACTCATTGTAGCAAACATGATGCTATGAGCAATTTGTTTCAGTGAACTAGTTAAACACACACACACACACACACACACACACACACACACACTTATGATTCACCTCAGTTTCCCCATCAGTCCCATCAGCATTTTTAATATAGTCATATAGGTTATAAAGATATCACAATTCAAAGTAATTAATTAGGTTTTTTGTTGTTGTTGTTGTTCTTTTCTGAAGTGTAGTTTGATTGTAACATCAGTATTTTAAATAATGAGTAGCTAATAGCTTGACAAAGTACGGTTTGACAGTATCTTCCCAAACACTGATTTACATTTACATACAATTATATTTAGCCTTAATTTTTCCTGCACAAGTGTCAAGAGGTCATTATCAAAACCTGCTGTAGCAGCTGAGGGTTTTCAGGCCCGGACAACTCGCTGTTCACAAATCCACGATTAGAAAAAAAATGCAAGAAGATGAAACAGGAGAAAATCACTGCCATCCACAAGAACACTGAGCACAGCGTCCAGCCATTCACTGCTGTAATAGAAGATCATCAGACGTCTCGCAATCACTGAGGGAACAGCGAAATCCGGATTACACTTACGTTTCACAGGAGAATGTCAGGATGTGTGTAGGCCTATATCGAATGTGAGTCATTCAGAAAAACATCACCTCAAACACAGCGGTAAATATCCGGCCAAATGGTTCAAGCATTGGAAGTACACCCACCTTTAACCCGACTGAATGCTAAGGCATGACCCAAACTGACAGCCTCCAAAATTTATTTGAGCAGTTTGCTGAGAAGAAAAAAAAAAGGTCTGAAATAACAGAGAGCACTTTGTGCGACCCATAAGATAAATTGTAAATTATTAATTGTAAAATATAATTCTTATAAAGACACTGTAAGCGGAGGAAGCAACTCTATACTTAATGAATAATTCAGTATAATGTGAATAATTTTTTTTCAGGTTTGGTGTTGATGAGTGCTGTGGGGTACACCAGGGAAAAAAAAAACTGTTTAAAAATACTGATATAGGTTAATTAGTGGCTTTGAGCAATGGTTAAGAATTGTAAAACAATTGTAACACAGAAAAATTCATTAACAGGCAAAAACGGAAAAGGTGTCAAAACATTGTTTTTGCCATTAATAAATTGTGAAATATTACATCACATAAACACAGGGAGAAAAAATCTTATGCTTATTGTTGAATGCCTCTAACAATTATTATACACATATATATATATATATATATATATATATATATGAACATTTGGCTATGTAACAAGTTCCCAATCACACAAATTATGATTATAGTGGCAAATTATCAATTAAATAAAGACTTATTCTTGTGCACAATAGCCTATTATTTCAGGACACATTTTATATAGTGGTTTGTATAGTATGGTTTGTAAAATAATATATGTATAGGGATAGCCAGCTCTATGTATGGCTCTTCTGACTTGCTTGGTACAGCACTGTGTTTGCTATGAGCTTGGGTACGAGTCGCATGAAACGATTATAGAAGCAACTTAAAATGGTCTGTATGCTTAAACCTCACGATCGATTTTGTTATCGATATTGATTAAGACTGAATAGGGTTTATTTCTATATTATTTTCAAACATAAAAAGGGCAAGAACCTTTCAGCTCAACTCACTGGATTTTCAAACTGCCGCCAAATGTACATTAAAAAGTCACATTCCTCTGAATACGCACTAGACATTTTTGCTAAATATTGCTAAATGCAGATATTTCGAATGAGCTTGGGTTGAGAAAAATTGTTTCTTATGATTTTGATTTTAATGTCATAATGCAGTCGGTATGGAAAGTATTCAGACCCCCTTCTTTTTTTCACTCTTTCTTATATTGCACCCATTTGTTAAAATTATTTAAGTTCAATTTTTTCTTATTAATGTACACACGACACTCCATATCGACATAAAAACACAGAGTTGTTAACATTTTTACAGATTTATTAAAAAGGAAAAACTGAAATATCACATAGTAAGTATTCAAACCCTTTGCTGTAAAACTCTGCTGTATATTTAACTCAGGTGGTGTCCATTTCTTCTGATCATCCTTGAGATGGTTCTACACCTTTATTTCAGTCCAGCTTTGCTACTGAATGGACTTGATTAGGAAAGCAACACACCTGTCTATATGACACACCTGTCCCTTCCTAGAGCTGACCGTCCGGCCAAACTGAGATATCAGGGAGAAGAGTCTTGGTGAGAGAGGTAAAGAAGAACCCAAAGATCACTGTGGCTGAGCTCCAGAGATGCAGTCAGGAGATGGGAGAAAGTTGTGGAAGGTCAAACATCACTGCAGTCCTCCACCAGTCGGGGCTTTATGGTAGAGTGACCCGACGGAAGCCTCTCCTCAGTGCAAGACACATGAAAGCCTGCATGGAGTTTGCTAAAAAACACCTGAA
>JAUMHQ010000048.1:5201541-5219142 GCA_032361165.1 Enteromius paludinosus
TTGCCAATTCGTATGAATTTGTACGAATGACCTACACCTAACCCCGCCCCTAAACCTACCCATCACTGGGGTTTAGATAAACCGTACAGAATCGCACGAGTGAGGTTGTATGAATTAGCATGAATTTGCCACCATGTAAGAATACCTACGAATTGGTCGTGAGACTGTGTTGGAAATAAAGGCACCTTAAAGGTATATATCAATAACTAAAGTATACATACAGTATAAGTACTTCAAAGTGTACTATTTGAAAAGGTACCACCCCAGTAACAGCTTTTGTACCTACATTAAACTAGTGAGTCATTCTGAACATAGCTGGGTGAAGTTAACGATATCACTTACAGCAGTACCTTAAATGAACCTCTCGGTGACGTCATAAACAGGATGGGGAAGTGCTCGATTACAGAAGTTGTTGATTCACTCCTGTGGGAAAGGGCACTTCTTAATCTCGTTTTAGCGGCCTCAGGGGAAAGATGTGAACGGTGCCACACGCCCATCAGACTCTTCCACTTATCTATTAGCACTTGATCTGGCGGTGTAATCGAAACGTCACAGCGCTGCATTTGGACGGATGTTGTGTGTGAGTAATTGATGAATGTTGGCGTCAAAGCACACATTGCTAGACACAGTGCCCACATGCTGAACGACAGTGATAAGGAGGGTTGTGAAATCACACGCAGCTATTTCTGCTTGTCTAGGCTTCTATCAAATGAGCTGAGATGAGTGTTTGTGTATGGCACATGTGGCTACCGTGTGTCTGTGTTGGAGTGTACATGAGGGTTGATAGCGCATTGTTGTTTTTGGGAGCTGATGCGTGCAGCAAGCGGCTCTGTCAGCCCATCAGATGAAGTCCGTCTGATCGGTAGCAGGAACGGAGGTCTCTGCTGAAAGGAGGCTGTGTCTTTCTCTCTTTCTGACTCACACACACACACACATAAACACAGATGCACATACTCGGAGAGCAGGGGGCGCCAAGAGCAGCACGCTTCATTTACAGATTCACTGCATCTTCTCTGGTCCAGCGAGAAAACACAGACACAAGCTTGTGTCACAATCTGGGCCACCCTGCTCTCTCACTTTCATTCTTTGCTTGTTTCTCGCCTACTATCTATCCAAAGTAGCGTTCTAATTTAGTGAATCCTAAATCATAAATGAGTATTTGCAAACATACCCGGATGGTCTGGTATTGATTGAAATACTTTTACAAGTAAGATTGCCCACAACTCATTGCGTTTAGTGCATGCATAAATAGCTCTTTCTTTCTGTGTAAAATACTACTTTCCCAGAATCTGCCTTTTGAGGTAAGAAAGATTGAGTAGAGATATTCATATGAGATTAATAATCAATGTAACCTGATGAAAGATCATTAATAATCAGTCACACACGTTTATGGTTTGCTTTTGCTTTATTTGGACAGTTCCCTCGCACCTGAATCATGTGTAGCTGTTTCTCACACTAAAATGGTATACTTTATGAGATGGACAACTAACAGACGACTGGATGAGGTAGATTAACCTACAATCCATAAAAATGTAGGAAACAAAACTTCTCTGCTGAAGAAAAAAAAATGTTTATAATAGGAATTTGTTTTGGTTATAATGGGAACTTTAATGGTCCCTTTGGGTTTCTATTGATAATTTGTTGCCTTCTATTTAGTGTCATGTTTAGATCGCTAAATCCTAAAGGAATGTGGCCCAAAACACACTACTGAACAGGGTTGCCAGGTCTGTATAACAAATCCTGCAGAAAAGATGACTCATCATAGAAAATCAATCGACTGCAAAATTAGCAAATACCTGGAAACCTGGCAACCCTGCTATTGGAAATCCTTTAGTAATGGTTTTAATGGTTAACAATTGTCGGACTGTAGTGTTTGTAATGGTATTTTTGGCAAATCCATTAGAATTTCTGTGTTTTTTTGTTGGTTTTTTTTTTTTAACAAGGGTTGCAGATGTCTTCTATTGTTTGTCAATGATAAGGCAACAACTCTTAAAGACAGTAATACAGCATGGCTATATCTATATATCCATAACAGGCTATCAAATATGATGGGGGCCCCTCTAGAAATGCTTCTGGTGGAATGTGTATACTGTAGATGTTAACTGAGATAAGATGGATGATAGGCCAGTTTATACAATGATAGGATGTACACTTATGCAACAGCATGATGTGCCTAAAGGACAGTGTTGCCAGGTCTGTGTAACAAAACCAGCTTAAAGTGTGATACTGTATTCCAAAACTTGCCTAATCTGCTACATTCCCAAAAGTATGTATTTTTTTTTCCTTTTCAAAAAGACATATTTTTAGGACATAGTACAATTAGGCAAATTGGGACAAAGTTTATACCTTTAAGCTGCAAACGTATGTACAAAATTAGCGTAAATGAACACAGAAATGTATAATTCCAAGCCGTGTTGCCACAAAGAGAGCTGTAGCAGACCTTATCAGAAAATAAATATCCATAAAAATGAAGTGTTTAGTATTTTTATTTATGCAGATTTAGTTACCTAAATTATGTATGTATCACATATGACATGGTCTGGTGACATGGGAGCTTTCATTGGACAATGTCCATCCATAAGGCCTTTTGACCGACATGTCAAACAGCCAATCAGTTTGTTTGATTCAGTGTCACGTTTCGGGTGTAAATACAATATCGCCACAATAACACAAAACTCTTGGACATATTTTAAAGATTCCTTCCGCAAACTTTAAATATTTCACATACTTTTGAAAATCTAGTGTTTAGTTGATTCTGATAAGCGCTAGTTAAACACAACAGCTTTCATCTTTCATGAAGGGTTTGGTGTCGAGGCATCTCTGTTTCCAGGTAGAACATTACAGAACGCAACACATACATCTCCTGGAAATCCTGTATAATCCGATGGCGACATATAAACATGTAAAGTGTTTCCACTTTTGTTGTGCCATATGCATCAGAAAGTTTAGCCAACATTCTGTGGGCGTGATGTCTGATGCTGAGACTACATATCATATAACTAAAATGATTCGACAAAACATTTATCATTCTGAATCCCAGTTAGCTTGCAAGGTATCAGCTAACAAGCTTTATTTGCATACTACTTGCCAATGAAACTGCTAGCTTAGCATTCCAGTAACCGAGTACCCTGCTAACTTACTGTATCACAAGCCTATTAACCTGCTAGCTTAGCATATTACTAGCCAGTTAAACTAACTAGCCAAGCAAGTTATTGCGATGTTTAAGAATAAGTTTTTGGTAAAAAATGTTATTAAAGACAAATAAACAACATGAAAATGTGCTTTTGTTATGGCTTTCTTTTTGAAACAATGCAATGAACATGTCCTTATGTTTCACTTGGAGGAAGACCAAGTTGTGTCCCATGAGAAAGGCTCAGCCCCAATGATTAAAGCCCTGAAGCCTCAGGATGTTAAGAGACCTATATTACGGCACCTCCGTCACAGGATACAGGTGTCTGCATGCAATTTAAAGGTGTTGAAAGAGTAACAATGTTTGCGGTATTGTTAGAGATGAAAGAACAAGTGTATATTCAGATGGAGGTGGGATAGAGTGAACAGGAAGTATGCGTTGTATGTTGACCGTAAGATATATTTTCAATAATTATTGAATGAGTGGACAGTGGTATGCACTTCCTGTCCTTGAGCCAGACAGAGAGAAAGATACGCCATGAGAGATACACCATAAACATAGAAGTACAAGAGTGACGCAAGCTAGTATAAACACACACCCCGTCCTGATGCTCATCTGAACACAGGTTTGTAAACACATCTGCCCGTGTTTGGGGTCTGTGTAAACCAGCCTCCGAGCACCGGCATCACAACTTTTGACGTTTTCCAGTAAAGATCATAAACATCATTCAAACTATTTAAATGAGAAGCATAATAAAACACAAAACAATTTATCTTAAATTTATTGCATAGCTCTTTGGAATTATGGATTCTAATATATATATATATATAATTTTGCAAATTAACTCTTCACAAGTGCTTTCACTCTAGTGGTAGCATGAGACTGAGTCTACAACCCACACAAATGGCTCAGGTAGTGCAGGTCATCCAGGATGGCACATCAATGCGAGCTGTGGCAAGAAGGTTTGCTGTGTCTGTCAGCGTAGTGTCCAGAGCATGGAGGCGCTACCAGGAGACAGGCCAGTACATAAGGAGACATGGAGGAGGCCGTAGGAGGGCAACAACCCAGCAGCACCGCTACCTCCACCTTTGTGGAGCATTTTCAGAGCCCTGCAAAATGACCTCCAGCAGGCCACAAATGTGCATGTGTCTGCTCAAACAGTCAGAAACAGACTCCATGAGGGTGGTATAAGGGCTCGACATCCACAGGTGAGGGTTGTGGTTACAGCCTAACACCGTACAGGACGTTTGGCATTTGCCTGAGAACACCAAGATTGGCAAATTCATCACTGGCGCCTTGTGCTCTTTTACAGATAAGAGCAGGTCCACACTGAGCACATGTGACCGACTTGACAGAGTCTGGAGACGCCGTGGAGAACATTCTGCTGCCTGCAAAATCCTCCAGCATGACCGGTTTGGCAGTGGGTCAGTGATGGTGTGGGGTGGCATTTCTTTAGAGGGCCGCACAGAGGTAGCCTGACTACCATTAGGTACCAAGATGAGATCCTCAGACCCCTTGTGAGACCATATGCCAATACGGTTGGCCTTGGGTTCCTCCTAACGCAAGACAATGATAGACCTCATGTGGCTGGAGAGTGTCAGCAGTTCCTGTAAGACGAAGGCATTGATGCTATGGACTGGCCCGCACAATGATGATCTGGGGCATCATGTCTCGCTCCATCCACCAACTGTACCACAGACTGTCCAGGATTTGGCGGATGCTTTAGTCCAGGTCTGGGAGGAGACCATCCACCAGGTGCTTTGGGGAGGTCATATAGGCACAAGGATAATGGATTAATAAATTTGATTTCCATTGATACTTTTTGTGTGATTTTGTTGTCAGCACATTCAACTATGTAAAGAACAAAGTATTTAATAAGAATATTTCATTCATTCAGATCTATGTGTTATTTTAGTGCTCCCTTTTTTGGTTGAGCAGTGTACTTCAGTTAAGCATATACATGTATATTATCTGAAAACAAGTTTAATATCTCATGCAGTTTTGCTTCTGATGTAAATGAATTGAGGTTTTCTTTCCCACTGTTGGACCTGCATAAAATGTATTAATAATTAAGAGGTGTAAAATGGAATGTTCAATAGATTCCTATCTATGAGATCCCCATTAGGCCTTGAGAACAAAGTAATGAAGCTGCAGAAGATGGATGCTGGTGTATATCTGTTTGGACTGACACTGCTAGAATAGAGAGCAGATGTCTCCGTCTGGCAGAGTTTAGGCTGGCACAGAATAAAGTCTGACTGTCAGCATAAAGTCTGGTCCTCTTTGTGGTAATTTCTGACCATCCACTTAAACAGGAAGAGACTGTCTGTGCCGCAGGTAAAATAACTAATGAGAGTTCATTCTACAGCAAAATTATTTTCTACGTAATTATGTTTAAAACAAGAAAATGAAAATGTAGCTAAATTGCATGATGCAGTAGGACTTGTTTTAGGAGAATACACTATAGTTAACATTTGAAGTGGATCGAGACGTTTCATCATTGTTGTCCTAAACCCTAAACCAAAATGCGTTCTTGTCTTAGGACGACTTTGATGACATTTTTTGATCCACTTCAAATGTTGACTACTATAATATATTTGCATAGAATACATTTTTCTTTTCAGAGTGGTTTACTATTTTGTTTTGTTCATCCAAACCTCAAAAAATGTGTTACATTTGTGCTTAAAACATTAATTTCCAGATTGTATCACACACAGAGTATCATATGAGAAGAGAACACATGCATTTGTAGACTTTTATGGAATTTTGTCCTTTTCAGAGCTTGGCAGTGTCTTATCATACTACAGTTTCATTTTATAGAAAAAGCAGCATTAACTTAGAATTTCTCCTTTTATGTAAAGAAGCAAATCCTTCAAATGTGAAGTAAAAATGCTGTTCCTTTAATGGTAACACCACCATCTCATAGTGAAAACCATCATCCAAAACCCAACATATGCTGTCTTTTCAGCAGGGTAACGTTTCACACACAGCTGTCCTCTCCAGGGAGACTGATGGATTTCAGTTTGCTCTTTATTTTTATGAGTTTTTGAGAACCGAATTGCACTACAAAGTGTAACTTAAGTCTAATAGCTATTATATTGGAAGAATCAAAGAGGACTCCCAGCATTTAAGGACGAGGAAACATAATTCCCTTTATTCTGTCTGTTCCCGGGCCTGTGGTTGGAAAAGGCATCTGGTAGAAGGGCGTCCTTGTCTCTAGGGTTCGGGTGGAACATGTGAAAGACGATACCCACACGCGAACTTCAGTGCTAACCAGACTCAAGAGAACAACAGGCCAATAACAACACACAAACCCCAGTCTCAGAAAACACACACACCATAGCGTGCACTTAGACACACTGAATCCTGTCACACACTGAAATGATTGTGGCTTTATTAAAAACTACATTATGAGGACAGCCAAAGTAAAGTAACTGTTAAACTTTCTCCAGAGGAGTAATATGATTTGAAGAATAGTTCAAATCAAAATTACTCACCCTCTGCTTTTTGTTTTTTCTGATGAAATACACTTTTGGTAATAGACCTTTGTCATGTTATACAGGATGCTGTAAGAGATAGACTTACATTATTTACAGCAACATGTTGTTCCAGAAAACATTAAAATCCAAGTGTGAAAACATTGTATACCCGCTTCTATTTCTCGCTGTCTTGTATTCATTCTAGTCCAAAAGTTTAATTATGGTGCTTCCCCAGCCTATTCCGTGTCATGTGACTGTAAAGCTTCTGTAAAGTTTTAATACACACACTTGAAAATGAGATTTGGGATTTGTTGCCAAACATATTTTAAATAAAGAACTAGTGGCAGTAAGTTTAAGTCAGTTATTTCAATCCTTTGCTGTAGTGTGTCAGTATGAAATATCCATTTACATCCTTCAAACAACAGCTGAAAACTCATCTCTTTCGACACCTGACTCATCCTAAATATATATATTAGAAAAACAAAAATTATCTGTATTCCTTTTCCTTTCCAGCTCATACTATTTGTACCTGAGGCTGGTATTACGAGCACTTCCTCTGTGCTCTACATCTTTCAGATTAATCGCTTTTAGTGTTCCCTAGGTGTAAGTCACTTTGGGGAAAAAATAAACTGCAAAATGACTAAATGTAAATCTACATTCCTAAACATTTTCCTTTTAATTGTAATAATCCAGCAAGATTTTTGCCAGGGGGGCAGTCATTTATTTTAAATAGACTTGACCTGCAATCGGTTCATTGGATAAACGCATTCCCCATTCCCATGATGCTTTGCTCTATTCTTCATTAGATATTGTAACATAGCGGACAGGACTCAGGAGATATATAAAAAGGTGACAATGTTTATTAAGCAGGATGAGAACAAACAAAGGTAAGCAAACTTAAATTCTTCCAGAACTGGGAATGATAAACGAACTAAAGAGTCTTTTGTTGATCTTTCACAGGATCAAAGTCGGGAAAGGACAGACTGATGACCACAGCCACATACCACTTGCGTCAATGGAGACGAGGAGAGGAACAGGGTGTAGGAACAGGGTTAGTGTGATTTCACCAAGTACAAGATGTTCCTGGATCAACATCCTTGTTGATCCTGGAACAACATTCTAATCAACCAATCATAATTGAGGAATGACTTTTCTGGAAATATCTGTTTTAGGCTTATAATCTTAGTTAGGTGCTTCTACACCCTTGTTAATCAGCTATTATTTACCACTGATTTTACGCATAATTTTTAGTTAGGGGAAGGTTTAAGGGTAAGGATTTGGATAAGTTTATATTTTTGGAAAGTAATGTTGATCCAGGATCAACAAAAGATGTTGATCCAGGATCACATTCTACTTGGTGAAATCACGGTGACCAGTAAACAGCGGGGAATCAGAATTCAATGACAACAAACTGGAACAGACAGGGAAAATGCTTATAAGAATTGGACTAGCCACATGCAATGATCAGCGGGGAATGGCTGGAGAACCGGAGTATTTATACATGGGACTAACAAGACAGATGGGAGGAGAACATATCAGTTGTCATGGAGACACATGCGGAGGGCGGAGAACATATTGGTTACTACGAGAACACATGAGGTCGGTGGAGACAGAGTACACTGGTGACAGATCATACATGGAGTGGAAAAACACAGACACAGCAGATGGGGGCTGGAGTGCCATCCAATCTGGACTGGTACATCCAGCTGATCATAACATAGCCCAAATTCATTTAACCGGAGCCGCGATCAGATGCTTGTTTGGTATGCTGCTCAAGGAAAATGCTCAGGGTTGGAAGGGTGAATAGCCCTAGGGCTCGGGAGGGGAAGAGGCTGACAGCCGATTCCCAACCCTGAGGGCTCCCCCTGAAGAGAAGGAGGCGTAGGGGTGGGGGAGGGATATTCAGATCGAGCTGAGGAAGGAAGGGACTCTGGCTATTTATAGGGCCTGGCTTGAGATCTGATAGGATAATAGGATGATTAGAAGATTAGAGAGGCGGAGATCGTAAACGACTGCCTTCGCACCCCTACTCCCGAAATGCGTTTCAGGAAACAATATTTGTTCAACCTATTTCTCTTTTCAGAATGAATGTAGCTGCAAGAAAGGTTACATGGGAGACGGCAATGTCTGCAAAATCGTCAACCCTTGTTTGTCAGGCAACGGAGGTTGCCATTCTCTGGTCTGTATTTCGTGCTTGCAGATTTTTCTCTGTCAAAAATATGGATTCTGGTGAAATTATATACATGCAAAAGCTAGAGTTTAATGTGGAGTAACAGTATGATAATGTATTCAGGCGACATGTAAATTAAAGGGCCCAGGAATACGTCAATGCGTGTGCCGAAGCGAATACGAAGGTGACGGACTCACATGCTATGGAAACATGCTTGTGGTAAGATGACGTATTTATGCATTTATTTAATTGTAAAGTTATAAATTAGTTATCAAGAAGATTGTTTTTAGGCTATTAAAACGTGTAAAATTGGTTTAGTAATAAATAATAGCAATTCTTTTTTTTTTTTTTTTTTATAAATGATTTAACTTTTTTTTTATGATTAAAAGTTAGTAGCCACAAACTAAGTGAACACAACATTCACAATCCATAAACGAAGAAAATGATGTATGACTGACAGCATACATTTAAAATGAGAGTTGTTGGAAACTTTTAAACTGAAGATCATTTGAACATATACAAAGATTTGTTCCGAAAAACTGATTTTGATCAAAATCATCATTCAAATATCTTTTTATCGTGGTTTTTGTTTTCAGGAGCTAGATGGAAACTCTGAATTTTATAATTTCAACCGCTTCCTTCTAGTAAGTTGATCTTTTCCCAAGTAAACTGTAAAATAATCAACTTACAATAAATGTTGTAGTAACGTAAACAAACAATATAATACAACGTTTCTGTGTTCATCTGCAGAGGCACAAAGTGATTGACAGCGACCGCAGAGTTACAGCTTTGATTCCATCTAAAGCTGCTTTCAATAACATCAGCGATTCAGAGAATTCCTTTTGGTTTGATTATTACAGGCTTCCTCACCTTCTGAAGTAAGTGTTTGGATCGACGTTACAAATTAATTTCTGAAGTTGAAAAAAAATAAAATAGATGGATTTTTCATATGCAATTTTTGTCTAGAGTTCATTTTTTAGATGGGATATACACGTCTGAAGACTTACAGAGGCTGGTTGGTAAAACAGTACAGACTATAGGAAAGACTAAATGGGAGGTCAATAGCAACGGCAGGGTAACTGTCACACAAACTCGGATTAATTAACACCTTAAACTTGTCATCTTTAATTGTTCTGTGACGTGTTAACTCTCATGTTCCCAGGAGCTCATGATTGGCAATGCTACCATCATCACTCCAGACCTCAAGGCAATAAATGGGTGCATTCACATCATTGACACGGTAATTTATCTTAAAGCAAAGATGTTTTTTTTTCATGCAGTGTGTAATGTAGCTTTTTGTGAAGGTAAGCTGTGGATCAAAAAGAGCAGGATAAATAAAGTTATTGTCTCCAAAAATAAAGAATAGACTTTAAACAGCCTAAACGAGTCATTAGTATTCCGTGACGACTACACATTATGGCTTAACACATTTACATAATTTCCGCCTATGTTGTGAGTTGACCCACCACAAACAACATGACCCGCCCACAAACACAAAATTTTACTGACGACTGCTGTAGGCAGTAGACCAATCACAACAGACTGGGCCATTTGACCAATCAGAACAGAGTAGGCTCACAGAAAGGAGGGGTTTAGAGAGACTGAATCTTAGAACTGCTTCGAATGAATCATTTGAGAATCATTGGAAAATTAGGTGATATTAAATGCATATTTTGAGAAAACAAAAGCGTTTTTTTTTTTACCTTGCATGCATGTAAACCCATTGTAGGAGACTCACAAAACAACATTAAGAGACTTAAAAATTACATAATAGGGACACTTTACATTTACACTTCACTAGGGAACACCCTAGCAACAGCACAGAAATGCATTAAACACAGCAAATGCATGGCAACACTCTAGTGGCTACATAGTAATGACCTAAAAACATAAGAAATGGCATAGCAATGACTTTGCAACTGCAGAATCTAGATTGAGTGTTCAATGTAAATATTCGCATTCAGCTTCTGGTGTGAACACACCATAAGAACATGTATAACACCATAGTAAGTGCATAGCAACACCCTTACAACAACAAAACTTACATTAAAATGTAGAATGCACTTAGCAACTGCATAGCCACACTAATGAAATATTTAAAAATTCTTAGCAATGCCTGAAAGATCTCTCCAGAAACACTCTACAAATTTCCTTCTAAAATGCTCTGGCCAAGTTTTGCCATATTAGCTCCCTTGGTCTCAGAAATATGAAACATTTCTATTTTTTTACTGTAACAAATTTGCTTGCAGGTTCTTCGACCTGCCTTATCTGATTTCCCGCCACCTCCTCCTGGTTTGATGGAGTTCCTGAACAAGACACCAGAATTTAGCCTGTTCAGGGAAACGGCGCAGGTGTGTTTGATCTAGAAATATACTTACTCAATCTTTTTAAGAACTTTACAAGAGTTACAGAATAACTTTGTTTCGGTACATGAACATAGTTGTCTGTTTTTTAGCTCTACAACTTGGAGATCTATATCCCAACTAGAGAATACACCATTTTTGTCCCAAATGACAGTGCCATGCGAGAGTACCTGAAAAAAACAAACTCGACACAACTGGTGAGTGGAACGTTTTGAAATGATGCTAGACACTCATTCTCTGGTGCACTGGTCTCAAACTCAATTCCTGGAGGTGCACAGCTCTTAACTCCAACCCTAATCAAACACACCTGATCCAGCTAATCAAGCTTCACATTTACTAGAAACTTCTGAGTTGGTTGGCGCTAAACTCTGCAAAGCTATGTCCCTCAAAGAATTGAGTTTGAGACTACTGCTCTTGTGAAACACTGCAGTCTCACTCATAAAATTAAATGATGAAAGTGTCTCTTTTCAACAGAGCTTAGACATCGTAAAATATCACATAATTCTAGGCGAGGAACTCTTACCTGAAAACTTGGGCAATGGACTTTTCAAAAACACGTTTTTGGGAAATGGCACTCAGATCATGTTTTTTGTGGACATTGATAATCAGGTATTGCACAATCAACATATTCTGTACAACAGTTAGATGAAATTATTTGTGACTAATTAGTCCTTAACTCCAGACAATGGCCAATGATGTTCCCATAAGCGGAAACTTCACTCAGACGAGGCATGGCGCTGTGTTCGGGATCCCACGTGTCTTAGACCTCCACAAGAACCACTGCAGTAAAGATGTGATTTTAAAGATTTCTGTAAGTTTCTATTTTAATTTTATGAGGTCAATCTCAAAGTGGCATAATGGACAAGGTTAAAGAATGTTTGCTTTCTTTGCAGGGTCGTTGTGGAGATTGTAACACTGAACCCAAATGTCTCTATAATGCCAAACCTGTAAGATGATATAGATTTTGTTGCTGATTTAATTTAACATTTAAGTGAAAGGAATTGTATGATGCATTATTTTGTTTGTTTCTTCAGATACAACCAAAGTTCCCTCAAAATATGAAGTCAAACTGTAAATACAGGACAAGAGTTGGAAGAAAGAGAGTGAGTGTGCCAGGCTGTCTCATGGACTGCTTGAGAACAACTAAGGTACTTTTTTTTTTTTTTTTACATCAGATGCATGCTAAACAAGTACAAATGCTCAGATGCAAAAAAAATTTTCCAATGGTTTCCAACATGCACGGGCGAGTTGTACATACTTGAGGGCACTTAGATTTGAGTTCCACTTCAGATTGTTCAATTTCAAATGGGAATGAACTCTGTTGAGAGGTATTTGTCCCTCCACTGAAATTCAGGTTACCAAATATTTGAAGATCCAAAAAATCCACAAAGTGGTCGTAAAAAAAAACATATCAAAGAGTTGAATCCCATTCTTGTGAAGAGATACCCCTGTGAACACTTTATATCAGGCGTGCCCAATCCTGTTTCCATGCCCACTGTCATAAAAATTTACCTCCAACACATTTTCCTTGAAGTTCCTAATGTGTCTGAAGACCTTCATTTATTTGGTTCAGGTGTTTAATTAGGGTCAAAGCCGAACTCTGCAGGAGCAGGTTTGGAACCCCCTGCTTTATATCTTCAAAAGGTTCTTGTAAAGGTGAACCAAAGTCTTGCGGGTTTGGATGAAAAGGATTATAATTTTTGGGCATATCCTTTTTATGATGCGGAGTAAAAATGCAAGAGTCTGCAAAAGTGACACTCTCGAAAAAATTAGACTTTTCTAATTCTATTGGTCAATGAACATTTTACAAGGTTGGATCAAGTTGCATTCATTAAATTAATTATATTCCAAAAGTGTTATGTACTGGTAGTGTGTTTACACTTCCAAATTCAGATTCAAAGCTGATTCAGATTCGAACCTCATGATAACTTTCTTCTTAGGACCACTCCTGCTGTCCAGGATACTTTGGGCATGATTGCTCCAAATGTCCTGGG
Source organism: Enteromius paludinosus (assembly GCA_032361165.1). Lineage (NCBI taxonomy): Eukaryota > Metazoa > Chordata > Actinopteri > Cypriniformes > Cyprinidae > Enteromius > Enteromius paludinosus. The sequence continues at coordinate 5,214,675 of JAUMHQ010000048.1, forward strand.
AGTGTGGATAACTGGTGCTCCAACAACGGTCAATGCAAGGATGGGTTGTATGGCAGTGGAGAGTGTCTCTGTAACGAGGGCTTCCACGGAACGGCCTGCGAGATGTGTGAACCTGGGAGATATGGAAAAGACTGCAAGTCTGGTAACATCTACAAGCAATCTTTTCATTCTACAGTCTTTCTATTGGTTATTCTTTTGAAGCCTTATTCAACAAACCCATGGTTTTTCTTTGACAGAATGCCACTGTGAACATGGTAAATGTTTGGATGGTATGGAGGGAAATGGGCAGTGCATTTGTTTCAAAGATTGGAAGGGAGTGAATTGCTCTGTTGGTCAGTATTAAGGTCAAACTTATTTTATGTCAAATAGCACATTTCTCACCTTCAAGCGCTTTAACTTTTCTCAATTTCAGCGGTAGTTAACGATGCCTGTGGTGGAGTTTGTGATGTCAATGCCAAGTAAGTATGGAAAACATAAATATATTTTATCACATTAACAAATGTTTGTAATGCAAAATTTTTCTTACAGCTGTATCTCAGGAAGTTCAGGAGCTCCTCCAACTTGCTCCTGTGTAGCTGGTTATGAGGGTAACGGGAGACTTTGCAAAGGTTGGTTTTCTTCCTTTAGTGTAATCATAAATCACCCTGTTTTACTTTCCCAGTACACATTTCTGGTCTTACTGTGAGCGATTTGTTTTGCACAGAATTTGACCCATGTACCACAAACAACGGAGGATGTTCCATAAATGCCAACTGCACTAAAACATCGCCTGGTGAAAGGAGCTGTACATGTAAAGCTGGCTACATTGGTGATGGGGTTATGTGTCTTGGTAAATGTGTGATTCACTTCCTTTAATATCTAAATTGGTATGGTGGACCAGTGGATTCATGGAATGTGTGTTTTAGATTTGATGTTTAAAAGATCTCTCATTGCATTTAATTTAGAATTTAAAATCTTGGATCCCTTGTGCTTTTATTCAGTTTGTCTCTTTTTATGATTTCTTCGATTTAAGTTTAGTATTATAATTAGCCTTGATTAAGATTATTTTGTTGTTGTGTGATATGTGCCTAGGGTGTGCCTCAGGGCTCTATATTGGCCCCAATGATCAGTTTTGCATTGTCTGTATTCATTTACTTATTTAAAGCAATGTAATTGTGCTTCCGCTACAGAAATGGATGCCTGCTTAGTGGACAATGGAGGATGTGACAAAGATGCTTTATGTATGAAAACTGGACCAAATAGGGTTTGTCTCGCTTATTTTATAACATGCTTAACAACAAATGTTAACATTACGAAATCAACATTAAAATGTTAAACATTACATTTGTTTCAGGTTGCATGCGCATGTAAGCCTGGCTTTGTTTCTATTGGTCATAGATGTCTGGCACTTAATCCTTGTCGGAAGGTAATGGAATTTAACAACATTACAGCAAATAATTGTTTTAATCATCTGATATTAGGTATTTTTGTATGTAAAACTATTTCATTTTATTTTATCATAGAATAATGGCGGCTGCAGTATTAATGCTGTTTGCAGATACCTCGGTAATGGGGAACGTAATTGCACATGCTATATTGGCTACAAAGGAGATGGTTTTAAGTGTGCAGGGACTGTCAGTAGAGTAAGTATAATTTAAGATTTTAGGTTAATTAACAATGAGGGACAAAACATGAGAAACAACAAGTTCTGCTTTTCAAATTAATCTTATAATTGTTTATTGCAGGAGATTCTTCGTATGCCTGAGGCAGCATGGTTTAGAAGAACTATTGGTGTAAGCACATGTTTCAATTTGTGAGAGAATATGATAATGTCTTCATTTAATTGAGATATATTAACAATAATAATGTGTTACAGGTAACGAGACTCCGAGATCTGTACAGTAAAGGTCCTTTCACTGTATTTGTTCCTCATGACGATTATGTAGCAAATGTTTCGGTATGCCGCACTGAATCACACCACTTTCATAACATTATAACACTATTATAACATTATAAGTATTATTTTGGTATTCGATTGTATTGATTGGGTTGTAGAAAGTAGGCAGTATTAACAAATGTAGTGTTGAAAAGTAATTCTTGAAAAATTGCAAAGCCACTTTTCTCTTAGAATTAGCATAAATCGTTTTACAAGTACAAATCTAACTTACTTTTTCTATTGTCGTGTCATTTCTTGTCATGACAGACTGTGCAGGTTGAAAAGTGGATAAATGCAAGTCACACTTCGGACCTGCTGAGGTACCACATTGTCAGTTGTGAAGAACTGCGTGAATCAGAGCTCAAATCTGTTAAAGAAGTGGCTACCAGTGGTGGATATAGATTACGCTTCAGTGTTAGAGATGTGAGTCCTTGAAGTTTGAAACGCATTTTATAATTTCAATATTGGATATTTATCTGTACCAGAGCCAGAAATGAAAGGGATAGTTCACCCAGAAATGAAAATTCTGTTATCATTTCTGCCACATAGCAAAAAGATGGCTTTTGGTGGATTAAACTTTGGAAACTGTTGGTAACTGTTAGCATTCTGAGTGATTAATTGAAGAAATATAATCATTTGACATATAAAAGACAACACAGATCCATTTAATTAGTTGATTATAAAAGCTGCCCTTGTAAATCAGTTTCCCAAGTGGAAAAGTTATTTTCCGACCCTGATCTAAAGTGTTTGATTTTGTCTCTCAGGGTGTAGTGTACATCAACAATAAGACAAAGATCATCACCAGTGATGTTGAGTGCTCCAACGGAGTCATACATTTCATAGACAACATCCTCTTTCCATACGATCTAACGGGCAAGGCAGATATCAGCACTGATGTACGTAACTCAACCAAGGTCCACAACTTTGTAAGTTCAGAAAAGTCATTCCATAAAGTAAAACTCTATTTATGTTGCAGTTGAACATAACCGCAGCTGCTAAACAATACGGCTTCAAAATCTTCAGCAAGCTCCTACAGGTAATATTTATGCTGCACATCCATCTTTTTTGGACCGTATGCATTTTTTATATAAATATCTTCCAAACAGGATGCAGAACTGATGCATGTGGTGCAGCATCAACCCTTTTACCCATTCACCATGTTCTGGCCAACGGATGACGTTTTTAATAGTCTTTCTGAGGACAGAAAGAAATGGTTGTACAGCGAAGACCATCGTGATAAGTTACAAGCCTACCTCAAAGCTCACATAGTTCGTGACCAGAGGGTACTATACTCCAAAATCAGTGGGGTTCATTTTACTAAAATCACTATTTAGGTACCACCATAGTACTTTCTTTTAAATGGTTTTGGATGTATGTTTTTTTAGATAGTTGCTGTTGCTCTTCCTGCTGAGAAACGCCTGGAAACATTGTTTGGATCTGAGCTCACCTTCAGTTGCAGTAAAGATTTAATTGTAAGTATTGGCAAGTTGTATTGGCAAGTCTTCGAAACGCTAACATTTGAAATGTTTTTTTGATATTGCGTGTTAGATTGGAATAAAACTACATCATGCATGGTTGCGAAAAGAAATTGTGTTTCATTGCCATTTTAGTGATATACAGTTTGATAGTAAATCTTTTCACGTCTTGTTGACTGATTTTCAGGGAGACATATTAATCAATGGAAACAATGCCAGAATTGTAGCGCGGAACATGATGTTTAGTTCAGGAATCGCTCATGGGATTGATCAGCTTCTGGAGCCGCCAAGCATTGGTGCTCGCTGTGACAACTTCACAAGCATAGAAGTAAAGGTATAAAACTTTAAGACTAAATAAGATTATTTATATAATCAAAAACCAAACTAAATAAACAGTGAAGAAAAAATTGTGTGCAGAGATCATCTAGTTAATTTTTCAGTCCAATTTACGTCCACTAGTGCAACTGTTTTTTTCAAAAGTGATTTTAATATTAAAACAAATGAGCAGTTCTAATGTATAATGTTATTTGTATTTAGGGACTCTGTGGTTCTTGCATTGTGCCGCCCCGTTGTCCCCTCGGATCAGAGGACTTAGTAAGTAGATTTGCATCTTGTTGATTTGTGGTTCTGTTTATTAACAAAACTTAAGCAGCAGCACTTTATTGAACTGAAATTTCATTTTCCGTTTTGTAAACATTTTTAGCTGTCAGCGCTTTATTGACTTTCTTTTTTATTAGTATTTGTTGGTTCTGTTGCAGTCAGCACATCATTGACTTACTTTAGAGTTTTTGAGCAGTCAGCACTTTATTGACTTGTTTATTTTATTTAACCAAGTCAAAATGTATTTTCTAGGGATGCATGATATTGGATTTTTGGCCAACATCCGATATGGCAATTATTTTTAAACTAATTTTGGCAGATGCCGATACCGATGCCAATACCGATATATATTTCCTTATATTTGGAAACAACACCAGGGGCCTCATGTATCAACGCTGTGTACGCACAAAAACTGTGCGTACGCCAGATTTCACGCTCACGTTGGGATTTACTAACAATGAAATGATCGTGAGAATGT
>JAUMHQ010000048.1:5219242-5231886 GCA_032361165.1 Enteromius paludinosus
GATTTGTGAACAATGTTTGAGAGAAATGGTAATATTGTGTATCTGGAATGAATTTTAGATCTTTAAGTCCATCTCATAAAAAATCGGAGCAGAAACAAAGGTGTTGCGTTTATATTTTTGTTGAGTGTAGTATGAATGGAATTCGGACATACTACATCCGCCATATTGATGTTGTCACGTGTCATGCGTTGTCACAACAGCGTAAAAATGTAAACTTTTAATAAGTCATCCGTTTATTTAGATTGTGTTAAACAAGTGTAATTTAATCACAATAAACAATGTTTTTTTCCCTGAGGTACTTACACTTGAAATGAGCCATGTCTCCACTTCCCCCATTTTTCGAATATGACGCCTCCACTCCATCCTCATGGTATAGGAAAGTGTCTATGGTGTGCGTACTACAGAATTCGGCCGGAAGCAGTAGGTCATTCGGGTACTTCTCGCCTACTGAATTTCGAGTACTATGATTTCGGACATACTTCTCGCCTCGTATACAGTTTTTTGCGTACTATATAGTAGGGAAGTATGCGATTTCGGACGCAGCAGGTATGTGTGTTGGAGCAGGGTTGGAATAAAACAATGTTGGGCTGCGTTCCTCCAGGAAATGAGTTTGACACCCCGGTTTAGCTCCAACCCTGATCAAACTGACCTATCTTCTAAAGATCCTGATGACGTTATATATCTCTCCACTGTGATTCTCCACAACATGTTGTCTGACTAATCAAGATATTGCAAATAAAAGATAAAGTGACATTGCCCACTACAAAAAATATGGTTTCTATGGTTTTGGGAAACAATTGTGTTTTGCCAGTTAAAAGGTTGCTCCAACCCCAAATTAACATTTTGCCTTTAATCACTTACCCCCATATTCGGAACAGATTTGAAGGTTTTTTAGATGAAAACCAAGACGCTTGTGACTGTTTCATTAACTGTTAAGTAATGAGCACTGTCAAGGCCCAGAAAAGTATGAAAAATAGCCAAAATAGTCCACCTACCATTAGTGGTTCAACTGTAATGTTATGAAGAGAATACGTTTTGTATGGAAAGAAAACAAAAATAACGCCTTTATTCAGCATTTCGGTCACCGATGCGTCACTGTAGCGCCATTTTTGGAGAGTATGCACTGGGCACAAACTGTCAGCCACACCACAAAACAGATACACAATTTTGGTTCACATCAAAGTGTAAATAATTTTTTTTCAATTACGCAAATATATACTGAAATATTACGCCATCCCACCTTGCCCCTCCGATTTGTATATATTTTGGTCGAACTTTAATATGATCTTAATTAGAGTGTGGGTGTAATTAACTTGCACTGTAATAAACCTTGAAGCCTCAAGCTTGTCGGAGAGTGATAGTATCATGACTGTGGACTTGCCAAATTAAACCAAGCTCCCAGCCTCTGACTTAATAAAAAAAAAAAAGCCAAAGTGTAATTAATATTAAAAGGGAAAGCTGACTCTTGTGGATCCTCTGAGGACAAGTTAAGTTTCTGAAAATGAGGCTAAAGGTTCCGTGTGCTAACATTGTACGGTATTACCTGTCAGGGAATACCCTCATAAGCTCAGTCGCTAGCCTTGGCGTAAGAGAAATTAAGAGATTCTCCCATGATGCCTGTGTGTGCATGTGTAACACCGTGTATCTCTGCTGCAAGGATGTTTCCAACACACTCCACTTATGATTGGAGCTCCCCTGCTCCCAAATCACGTTACGGCAATATGCCGGCAGAATTTCATTATGCATTCTGTAGCCTCAGAGACACTGCATTGGCTTTAAAGAAAAATGAGCTTATCGTATTTCATAAATTTCACGTTTGTAAATTGCTTTTAGTGGCAGTTCATGACAGGCCATGTTATAGACCGACATTTATTTTCATTTGATGAAATGCCAAATATATGTCCGTATGAAATTTGCAGGGCTACAGAGCAGGCAGAGGAAACGACGACGCCAAGTAGTGACTCTTGCTAATATCGACAGAGCTCTGGGCAGTGCTGCAGCTCTGGGGAAGCATAATGGAATATCTAAATGGGCTAATGGACATTAAAAGTAGGAGCTAGAGCAGGGGCACGTCTCTTTAAATTACACTTTCATTTTAGACCCCAACATCCATATTAACCTTCCACTTGGGGTCATTCGCACTTAATTTTATTACAGGAAGCAAGCTACATTAATAAAGACATCTGATGAGAGATGTAAAAGCAGCTCTGGCACATGAGTGGAAACATGAGTAAAGGATCATGAGAGTTAGAAGGTGAAGAGTGTTTTAATCAAGTCTACTCATATCAGTAGGGAAAAAACTAGAGTAAAAGGCTATTGAGTACATTTACTTACTGTCAGATGTTCTTGCATATGGCGGTTAAATGATGACTTTCATTTTATTTGTTGGCTGGAAAGTACGCAGCGACTGTCGGAGATGAAGGAAAGTGCTTCTATCAGTCATTCCACACAGTGACCACTTCTTCTACAATTTTAAAAACACTGGAGACAAAGGACTGAGTGAAAGCAGCAAACGGCATGCTCATCACTCGCTGCGCTTCTCACTTTGATGATCTCCCAAATGGCTCACTTGAAGTGGACTAGTCTCGTAGTCTTTGCTTGTTTATGCTCACGAAACCCATAAGATCGTACGATGGAGTTTCTCAAATCCGGCCCTGGAGGATTTCTTTAACTTGAACTCGGATTGAACTTGCATACTTGTAAGTATCTAGTAGCTTTGAAGACCTTGCTCAGACATGTTTGATTGCCAGCCCTGGATTTGAGGAACCCTGTTGTATGGTCTTACAAATTGTGTTTGCAAGTTCACATGTTTACTTGGGAGCAAACTAATTCATGACGTCTCCAATTTAATGCCAATTTCTGACTATCGTACAGCAGATCATTGTGATACGCACCAGCGGGGTTTGCTCGAAGTAACAAGAAGGGGTTCTTGTGAGGGTCTTCACGAACCATACATGATAAATAGGCTGTTTTAGTACTCAAGACCAGACTTGGTTGCAAATCCATCTCGAGTCAATGTTCATGGTCTTGGTCTCGTTACAGAACAAAATCAGTCTGAGGTGCTACAATAATGAATACTTGTATGACAACTTGTGCGTATGATCCACTCTGTAATTCTGGATGGAAACACTATGGTTAGCATAAAACCAAATTGGGCAGCACTGTTGTCTCACAGCAAGTTTTGAGGAGGCCTTTCTGTGTGAAGCTTGCATGTTCTCCCATGTGTCAGCATGGGTTTACTCTGGGTAGTCCGGTTTCCACCCAAAGACATGCAGATTCTTAACAATCTTGTTCAGTTTACTTCAGTTTTATTGATATAGCCCATTTAGGAAACGACCATGGTTGTCCAAAGTGCTTTACAAAGTCCAGAAAAGCTTACACACAATCAGCACATTAAAATTGTCACAATGTCTCAATATCTCAACTCAGTTTAAAATAAAAGGTGTGGGATTTAAAAATAGCTGGTTATAAGTGTAAGCATAGCCAGAGATGCTGGAATGGTTTTATGAAGAATACAAACAAACAAACAAAAATAAAACCAAATAAACCATTAGTAATTAACCTGACTGAAAAAAGACTTCATATAAACACTTTAATGGATTTGATTAAGCTCTTTTTGTTCAGTCAATTGGATTGAAAGGGGTGGTTCATTCCTTCTCTAATACGACTGAGAGTGCATGTAAACACTCGGTCAGATTGAAAACAGATGGATAATTTAAAACAAATACTGGAAACTATATTCGTGCAGTATGAGTGCAGTCTGTGTAAAACAAAAGCTGTACGTAAACATAGGTTTAAGTAACACAAAACCAGACTTTATTCACCCCAGTGGAAAGCACATTTACACTGAATCATTCAGTTCCCCTTTAGGCCTCTTCTTCCAATTGGACTCGATCATATGTTGGTCTTAATGTTGACTCAGACTCTACAAACTCAGGTCTTGGTGTGGATTCGGAAGCTGCTGATTTTGACTGCAGCACTATGTAGAAGGTTTTTTCAAATCTGGTCATGGAGGCTCCCTGCCCAGCAGAGTTTAACTCATAACTCTGATCCGACTGTAATCTTCTGGTAACTTTGAAGACCTTGAATAGCTTATTCAAGTGTAACCCTGATCATATGAACTGACATCTGTAAGTTACAAGAAGTACACATAAAGGGTACCATTTGGATAAAGGCTAACTACCCTGAAATGTATCGTTTTAATAATCTCAGCCCATGCATCTGCGTTAGCAATCTAAAGGCTGGGGACATCAAGCAACGGTCAGGCTAGTTTGTTTGTTTTGTTCCACTCACCGGCTCTCGACGGGCTCATGTCGGGCTCTTTTCAGTTGGCTGTCAGAGCCAATCAGGACCATCAGCGATAGTGAGAACTCTGATTGAATATTCAGTTTAGCAAACGAGTCAGTGCCCAAGAATTAGTGATGAAAATAAGCACGTAAATGAAGTTGGTACAAACAGAAGGCTGTATAAATGTAACGTGATCTTTACCAACCATTCTAATACGCATATAGTTTCAGAACAACATGAGTTGTTATATCGTTCATAATGTATATTGTTTTGGTCTTTTTTTAATATATACCATTGATAGACAGTGAATTCTCTCACGCATGCACATGTGTCAAGCTCTAGTGTGTGCAGTGTTTGAGTGCAGCTTTTTGTTCGACGCTGCCCATGAGAAGCAACAACACCATCGGCTTTCATAGTTCTTCGAGGTCGGCTTGGAGTGTCCTGGCCCTTAGGAGTTCTCCCGTACATTTCAGTAGTTTAAGTTCACTACGTTTTATAACCTCCCTCTAGTTTGTCCCGCACACAGCTGTTACAGATGCGCACTCCATTTCCCATCTGTACCAGTACACCAATATACAACTACTGTCAGACAGATGCTATTTAAAAGCTGTTGGGTTTTTTTATTCTCACAACCTCTCAGAGGAATATCCATCATATAAACTCATTCTCAGGTAGGGAACTGACAAAATTCTTTGACAGAATATGGGAAATGTGTTTCCTTGATGAGGTGTAAAGGCTCAAATAGCTTTTCCTCTTAAATGTCCCTGGCAACATTCATTGAAAAATCACTGTTTACAGTAGGTCAGGGTCAGGCTGCATCAACCTGCTTTCGGCTGGATGAAGTAGACTACTCACAAACCTTTCTTTAGGTGCAGCGCCAAGGAGGTGTGCAATTTCTTGCTTCCTGTCGTGGTTGAGAGAGAGCATCTCCCTGTGCCTCTATGAATGTCATTTTTCCTGTATTATCAGAGAGCTGCTTTTGTCTGCATGTCCTTGAGGAGTGTGAGTGTGTGTGTGTTCCTGTATCTTATCAGTGAAGGAAAACATTTCTTTCAGATCTTCATCAGCATGTATTGTGCTGGAGTTCATTGTGGAGTCACTGTGTGGCATGCCAGAATTAGTCGTCTCCTTAGCTGAGGCTGGAATTGACACTCAATTAGAAATTAAAACGTTCTTTATGATAACAAAAAGAACAAGCGGGTTAGAAATATGAGCCATCTTGAATGCATGATGTCAATTGAATTAAAATTTGCCTGAGTAAACCAGCACTTGAGTGATATATAGAGGCACGATTATTTATAGATAGAGTATATTCAATGTAAAGTTGCGGAATATTTTGTTGTCGCGTAATTTAATGGTCTCAGCCCTCCCTCTTGAGACTCAAACAGTCACAAATCCATCATATTAATTGAACTGAGTGCTACTATCACAACATAACAAATGACGTGAATGGACTCTCAGTCATATAATTGATTAAGTCTTGGGTAGTGCTAAGGTCACTTCATAAATCTTTGTAGACTTTTGTCAAGCTCGTCTTTTATTACAGAAATCTGTCACACCAATATTATACAATATATAAACAGTGTTTTTATAATACGGCAGAGATTCCCAGCTCAACAATTTAAGCTTAAGATTTAAAGTTAATAATTTAACAACACAGCCTCACGGTTAATGGTCAAATGACAACATTAAATAAATAATAAATACAAAATCTTGGGAAGTGAACCTTGATTTGCCATTTTTAAGTATCCTGATATTGTTTTGGGAGTTTCCTATAGCTTTACATACATTTAAGGTAAAAAAAACAACAACTACTAAGCCTTTCTAGATTCTAGATTCAAGGGTTAGTTCACTCAAAAATTGAAATACTGTCATTAATTGCTCACCCTCATGTCGTTTCAAACCCTGTTCTTCTTCAGAACACAAATTAACATATTTTTGATTAAATCAGAGAGCTATCTGATTCTTTATAGACAGCAATACAATTGATCCAGATCCAGAAACGTAGTTAAAACACTGGTAAAAGTAAATGTGACGTCAGTGGATCAACCTCACTTTTGCGATGCTACAAGAATACTTTTTTGTGCAAATAAAATAAAAATAATATAATTTACTCTTCTCCTGTGACTTATGTCTTCTGCCACGCTCAATGCACCGCATACACAAGCTTTAACGTATTTGACGTAATCAGCGTATTTACATCCGGGTAAAGGCACGCGTATGGTTTGCATCTAGAAGACACCTTTCAGTTCCTATGCTTTCTGGCCGATGTTTTGGTCACTTCTGAATGCTGGCGGTGCTTTCACTCGAGTGGTAGCGTGAGATGGAGTCTACAACCCTCAGGTTGTGGCTCAGGTAGTGCAGCTCATCCAGGATGGCACATCGATGCGAGCTGTGGCAAGAAGGTTTGCTTTGTCTGTCAGCGTAGTGTCCAGAGCATGGAGGCGCTACCAGGACACAGGCCAGTACATCAGGAGACGTGGAGGTAGGAGGGCAACAACCCAGCAGCCAAGCCTATGTGCAAGGAGGAACAGGAGGAGCACTGCTAAAGCCCTGCACAAATGACCTCCAGCAGGCCACAAATGTGCATGTGTCTGCTCAAACTGTCAGAAACAGGCTTCATGAGGATGGTATGAGGGCCTGACGTCCACAGGTGGGGGTTGTGCTTACAGCCCAACACCATGCAGGACGTTTGGCATTTGGCTTTAGTCCAGGTCTGGGAGGAGATCCCTCAGGAGACCATCCGCCACCTCATCACGAGCATGCTCAGGTGTTGTAGGGAGGTCATACAGAACCGTGGAGGCCACACACACTACCAAGCCTCATTTTGACTTGTTTTAAGAACATTACATCAAAGTTGGATCAGCCTGTAGTGTGTTTTTCCACTTCAATTTTGAGTGTGACTCCAAATCCAGACCCCCATGGGTTAAGAAATTTGATTTCCTTTGATCAGTTTTGTGTGATTTTGTTGTCAGCGCATTCAAAGAATAAAGCATTTAATAAGAATATTAATTTTTTTAGCAGTGTACTATATCAGTCCATTCTGTAGCAGCTTTAATGCACAATATTTGCACCAAAAAATGATAAGGATTGATGCTGATATCATCCAAAACCACACTTTGCCAGAGGTGTTTTCAAACTTTGGAGGTCAGTGTAGATGGATAGATACAATAAAGTCATTATGTTTTAATTGTATGGAAGAGAGCACCATGAACACTGTGCTAAAAAAAAAGAGTAAGTCTTACAGGTTTGGAATAACATACATGTAAGTGTAAATAATAAAGTGTATGTAATGACAAAATGATAATTTCCGAGGGAAATGTTCCTTTCAGTGGCAAGGTATTGGGAGTGTCCCCCTCCTCTTTTTTTCAGAGAAACCGTAGACACTTCATTAGAGGGTTACATTATATTTACTAGTTAAATATAGTAAAAAAAAAGTCATTTTATGCATTTTTGTTGTGTAATTGGCTTTTGAGAAAGCAACTCTATTGCCAGAATCCCCAGCATTATCCCCACGGGAGCTGTATGGGACAGTGTGTAGAGCTGAAAGGCTTTTATGGCTTTTTAATGTTTTTCCCTCTTTCCTTTAGCCAACTAGTCAACGGCGTTATTCAACCCAGTGCTCAGCTCCTTTCATGTGGTGGTGTTTACACTTTACTTGCACACTGCTGTTACTCCCTCAAGTGGAAAAGACTTTTCCATATGAAAAAAGCATATAAAATAGCGTATGAAAATAACATGGGGAACAATTGACCCTTGGGTGAGTTTTATGTCAGCTTGCTGTGAGACTGAGCAAGACCGCAGGGAAGCTTTAAAGAAACAGTTCATCCTCAAGGCGAACCAAACTCGTTTTATATTCTTACCTGAAACACAAAAGCAGGTGGGAAACAGAATAGCCAACATTTTTATTTTTATTTTACATACATACATAAACTGGGTGATGATTTAAAACACAAAGCTTTTTTGTGCTCTTTGGAGCCTGGCTATATAAATTATCATCCACTTTTCATGCATGGAGAATAAACAGCTTGGAAATTCTGCCCAACATTTTTCACATACTAGTAGTAGTAGTAATTATGAAAAAATTGCACTTAAAAGAGTACATTATGACCGTATATTCTTGATTCTTTTTCACAAAGGAGAACCTACTGTACAGAGAAAGATATGGAAGCATGTATGAATAATTGAGTAGATGGATGGTGAAATATTGCAAAAGCATTACATAAAATGGAAGATTTTATATCTAGACAGTGGAAATATTAATTATATGGTGTAGTTTTGAGAATGATGTAACCAAAATCTTTGACGAATGGTAAGACAAGGTTTAGTTTGGAGATACTGTAGTGATGAGATTCTTAGTGTTAATGACAGTTGCATAACATTATTCCAAGGAACACAAAAAATTCAGTCAGCAAGGTCCAAGTGCATCATCTGTCCACTTGAGCAAGTGGGTGGATGATTTTGTGATTGCAGGATATGCATGATGTTCCAGTTTCTAGATGATTTTTGAAACAAGAACCACTCTTTAAGCTTTAAGATATGCGTAACAGTGATGAATTGATTAGACATGGATTAGCATCAAAATCACATACAGATTGTGAGGGTCAAACATGTAAATACTGGAGCTAAATTTGTTAAAGTGAATGAACATTTTGCCATCTTGACCTCACCCTCATGTGGTCCTCAACCCATACGACTTTGGTTAATCTTCGAAATATAGATTTTCCAATACACTTTACTTTGAAAGTCCACTTTAGACATTCGACTAACTAACAGACTAACCAAAAAGTCTGTTAATCAAATAAAGGAATCATATCTTGGATCAGACATTCAATTTATATAGATTTGTTTTACGACACCTTTATAAACTCTTGTAACATTTGCCTTTTGGTTACATGGACTTTTAACTGCAAGATTTACATTTTTGGGTTTGTCACATTAAATTATCATTCCACGTGTCTACAGAATATACAAGTTGTTATGATTTTTAAAAAAGGCTAACTATAGTTTTACCTCAAGGCTGAAAAAAATATGGATATCAATATTATCGCTGGGTTAAAAGACCTTATAAGTGTCGAACCATTTTTAAAGCGCCTTTTATTATGGGTAAAAAGTCCCAAACAACAGGTTGACATATCCAATGTCAAAAAACACTTTCGTTGCCTTGTAATATGCATTTATTTTTGACATTGTCGTTAAGTCCCAAACGATTCGCTCAGCGATACATTTTTCAAAACTGCTTCTTTGTGTGAAGTTAATCAGATTTAAAGCTTTGCAGGATGTTTACATTCACTTAGAGCTGTTTTACACACTGCATGAAAGGCAGAGTTGCCAGGTTTTCACTGCGAAACCCACCCAATTGCTGGTCAGATCTAGATTTTTCAGGGATTTTTCAAAAATCCATAAGAGGAGCGTTTTAATTTTTGACAAGAATAAAAATGAGGCTATTAGGGACAAGTTCATTGCGTTCCTAATGAGGGCGTGGCTCGGAAGGAGCGAACGGTGGAGAAGGGGAGGCGGAGGGAATGCAAGAACGAGATGCAGAAGGGAAGGAAACTGGATTATTTATAGTGGTAAGATAAGGATCGGATTGGCTTACGATGAAGGCGAGACTTAGGCCCAATTAGGCCTATTTTCTACCCCTTTGCCTACCCCTCGCCCCTTCCCCTTGCCCCTTAAAATAAAGTGGAAAGGGGAAGGCTTTAAATTGGATGTAATGCTTTCAGGCACATGTTAGTTGCAAAATAAATTAAAATGTATTAGACATAGATCTTTTGCATCTTTGTGGCTTTATTTTGCCACCACAGAGTTGTGATAAAGGTCTATGTTAGGTGAAGCAGGAGATCAGGGTCGTGTAAACAGGATACGACCAGGAGAGTCCCAGAGTCCTATATTTAATTGGTTGGTATTCATTTCATATTCAAATTCATGTTGATCCAGTGTTTTCTGAGAGGGTTTTTTTAGCCACTTGTTAAAAGGGTGAACTATTTGTGTTTTGATTAAATGAATGAATAACAACATGACCAAAAGAACAGATCAATAAATAAGAATGACAAACATTCAGCATCGGACTCATTTCCAGCCCGATCTCTCAGCAATTTCAACATAAGCAATTGATTTGCCAATTTGTATAAATATGTACGAATGACCACCTAACCCCGCCCCTTAACCTTGGCCACCTCGTAAAAAATACGTACATATTGGTCGTGAGACTGTGTTGCTCATTTCTGTATTATGTGCTGTTCCAACCGGATGGTCTGTTAGAGAAATGGCAATAAATGCTATGATTTGATGTGTATTTAATGAAGCGTCTGTCACCTTATATTATCCACTGGATCATTAAAAGGCTTATTCAATGTCGCTGTGCTTTCTCTGGTCTCGGGTCCAATTGCTCTTAAGAGCTAATTAGCAATGAATACATTATGGCTTTAATGGTCAGAATATGTACACCAAAGAAAGAAAGTGCCTGAAGAAAAGGACATGAAAAGCACTTGATCACTCTTGATTTCATTGAGAAAACCTGAAAGCCATATGTTTATTGTTTCTTCTAAAATAATAAGCATATGCATTCAGTACAACGAAAGATATTCTTAGATTCTTATAACAGTTTTTTATCTCAACGATACCAGCATAACAATGTTAAAATGACATCAGAATTTCAAAATAGAACATGTGATGACTCTTTGATTTGAATATTTTCTAGTGTTTTCAAACTTGCATAGATTGCATGTAATTGTCTTTCTCTAGATATTGGTTACATGCTTTCATAAATATCCTCAGACGCACAAAGGAAAAGTAGGGTTAAAAAGTCATCACAGTGGCAGAACGAGGATAATTTATTTATTTTTTGACACACACATATTGATGTGGTGCTGGATTCTCACCGGAGGTGCAATCATTGCACTTCCTCTAGGTAAGACTATGTGCACAGGCCATTATTCTCAAGGAGCTGGGAATGAATCAAGTCCTCCACGCCCACAAAACTTGATTATTACAACTAGATGTGTGTGTTAGGAATCCCGAAGGTGCTCTCCGTCGCCATAGCAACACTCAGCATGGTCAGGCGGGGTTCTGGCTGTGAGGAGAGGATACGCTCGGGTCGACCACAACGTGGGGTCCGGGACCCCTTACGGACTGTGAATTCGCATTATCACATTTCCCCGACATGAGAACGAGAGACAGACATATCACACATGTGCTTGGCCCGTGTTCTCTCCTCTCGTCTTTATTCTCATTGTTATGACATGACTCACCGGATATTATGTGTCCCTCAGTGTTTCCGTCCAATTACGCAGAGCTCTGCGGTAATGAGGCTGGCTCCAGAGATCTGTGGGGAAGTCTTTAAAAGACCGGAGTGATCCGGCTCGCACTGATCTGGTCTGTAAGCTAATGCCTCTTTATGAGTCCCTGGGTAGTTGGAGCTGAGGAAAAGTGATTAAAACAGAAACGTGCTGGAGAACAACAAACTCAATATATGTGACATTCTCCCATGAGTGACCTTTAAATGAACATAATTGTTATTTACAGCTTAATGTGCGAGGACGGCTACTTCGGCGACATGTCAATTACCACAGACAATCATATTGACTCGTCTTTTAACGTGTACAAATGAACCGGGACTTATAAACACCTAAAAGAAAATAAATAGTAGCCTTTTGACATCAGTATTTCAAATATCTGTTGTTTTCAGTATGTTACAGCGATGAAGTTACAGTGAATGAAAGTTACGAAAGTAATTCAAAGCATGAACTAAAACTATAATTAAAAGTATTAATTAAAACGAAACATCATAAACATTTAAAATATCTTTTACTCTTTATTGAAGTGCAACATTATATTATCACAATATTTTTAACCTATTATACAGTGTTGATATTTATAGTGATGGACATTTAGCATTAATGGAGAAGGACATACTTTCCATATGATTTTTATATCTTCAGAATAAATTGCACTCCATAGAGTGAGATATATTTTAATTTGGGGCCCAGTGAAATCCTTTCTTTTTTTTTTTTTTTTTTGAATTCTATGCTTTATAAGTATCATAAAAGTGGTGTCTAGTGAAATTAATTCATACAACTTCAACCGTTGGATCGTTCTTTTAAAATATAATCAAACGAAATTAATTCACAACAAAACACAGCAAAATGCTGCAGAACAGAACTTTATGTTGTATGATATTGCAAAAAAAAATATTATATTAGTGGTGCTTTTCCCGCACTGTTTGTCACAGACCCACGAAAGGCGCCAAATCGTGCGGCCCATAAAAAATCACATAGACTTAAAGGTGCCATAGAATGTAAAACTGAATTTATCTTGGCATGGTTGAATAATAACAGTTCAGTACATGGACATAA
>JAUMHQ010000048.1:5237232-5257283 GCA_032361165.1 Enteromius paludinosus
TTAATGTTAGCTCAGTTCAATTAAGTAATGTTAACAAATTTAACTAATAATAAGTTATAAATGATACACTTTAATAATGTATTAGTAAATGTTGAAACTAACATGAACTATGATTAATAAAAGCTTTCAAAATATTTTTCTTTTTTAGTTCATGATAACTAATGCAGTTAACTAATGTTAACAAATGGAAATATATTGTATTTTATTCTATATTTCTTTCTTTCTAAATAAACTTTTGTTCTGTCACCAACGATGTGGCCTTCTCCGACCGCCAGTAGCGGGAACCTTCTCCGGCTTAATAAGGTTCCTACCTTGACTCATTTTACCCACGGACCTCGGCTGATTTTTTCCAGGTGTTTCTCATTATTTCACTTTTATAAGGCGCAAACTCTGTGAGACTAGACTCAGAGCCCATGTTACAGAAGACTTTGTGACAACAGGATCCAGCGACTAGCAAGGTCGCCTTAGTGTGCTCACTGTTGACGGGGAAAGCTCTTAGCTGGGTAACAGCGCTTTGGGATGGACAAAGCATGGCGTTCCCCTCCTATCAGCACTTCCTGAAACAATTCAGAGAGGTGTTTGACCACTCCGCTGACAGTAAAGAGGCAGAGGACGAACTACTCAACCTTCGTCAGGGCAGCTCGGCGGCAGCGGATTACACGCTTACATTCAGGACTTAAGCGGGATGGTGGGGGCCTCCCCTGAAAGCTATGGATCGCCACAGACTCTTGGGCGACCTCCAGGCGAAATTAGCTTGTCGCGACGAGGGATGTTCACTGGAGCAGTACATGGAGATGGAGATCAAGATCGATAATCCTCTCTGCTTCCGCAGGGGGGCGAATGGACTCTGCCTCTACTGTGGCCTACCTGGACATCTCCGCACCAGCTGTCCTACCAGACCTCCTAGATATGCTGATCCCCAAGTGAGCTGTCCTCTCTTGTCTTCCTGCCTGCTACTCAGGTTGTGTCTTTTGGTTAATGGCCGCCGTATCCTGAGTAATGCCTTTGTGGACTCCGGGGCAGCCGGGAATTTCCTTTATCAGAGCTTTGCTAACTCACATCTTCTCTCTCTCGTTCCATGCACTCCCCATGTGGCCATGGTAGACCTCGACGACCGATCGCTAGGAACTGGCAAAGTCACCCGAGGAATTGACTCTCATCACAAGTTCACTACACTCTGACAGTCTATTCATTTCCACATCATTCAGTCACCCGCGCACCCTCTCATCCTCTGGCTCACCGAGCATGACCCCATGATCTCCTGGAAGGATTGTGAAATTACCTAGTGGACTCCCACCTGCCAGAAACACTGCTTAACTGTTCCACAGAAACCACACCTAGCTGCCTCTCGTCCCCTCTGCCCTGGAACAGCTTCACACCACACGGATCTTCACCAAGCTGGACTTGAGGAGCTCCGCATCCGGGCCCGTGATGAGTGGAAGACTGCCTTCTCAACCACTACTGGGCACTACGAGTACCTGGTTATGCCCTTCGGACTCTCTAGTAGTCCTTCCGTCTTCCAGGCCATGATCAATGATGTCTTCCAGGACATGCTAAACAATGGCCACTTGAGGAGTGGAGACACTTGTTGGAGGGGGCGACCACTCCTTTCATCGTGCTCACAGACCATCAAAATTTGGAATATCTAAGAACTGCCAAACGTCTCAACTCTCGCCAGGCCTGGTGGTCACTCTTCTTCTCCCTGTTCAATTTCAGCATCACATACCGTCCAGGGTCCAAGAATGGCAAGGCCGGCGCTCTATTCAGTCAGTTATACCACCTAATAGAGGAGAAACAACTTGCACCCATCGTCCCTCCATCCATCATCCTGGCCCCTGTTCAATGGGACATCATGTCAGAAATCATAGAAGCACAAGTAAACGATCCATCACCTCCCAAATGTCCGCCTGAATGTACATACGTCCCAGAGACCCTTCGCTCACAATTGCTACACCTAATCCATGACAACCCCAGCAAGGGCCATCCTGGCATCCAGGCTACTGTAGAATTACTCTCTAATCGTTTCTGGTGGCCTGCCCTGTCCCAAGATGTCTCCACTTTCATTAATAACTGTGTCACGTGTAACATGACGAAGTCCTCCCACCTGCAAACATCTAAACACTACACTACTATCCTAACAATCATTGGCAGGTTTTCCAAGTCCTCTCGCCTGATCCCTTTACCCAAGCTGCCCTGGGAGATAGTACTCGCCCTAATGAATCAGGTCTTCCATTCCAATGGCCTACCCGATGACATTTTGTCAGACTGCGGACCTCAGTTCATCTCCCGGGTCTGGAAGGCCTTCTGCGCTCAGCTTAACATCAATGTAAGCCTAACCTCTGGATATCACCCTCAGTCAAACGGCCAAGTTGAGAGACTTAACCAGGAACTGACATGCTTCCTCCACGCTTAGTGCCACCAGAACCAACATGACTGGAGTGAGTACCTTCTCTGGGAAGAGTATGCACAAAAAACCTTACGGAAACCAGCCACCAATCTCACGCTGTTCCAATGTGTACTGGGCTTCCAACCACCTCTATTCCCCTGGACTCCGACTCCAACCGCCAGCAGAGGGGAACCTTCGCCGGCTTCCTACATGGACCAATTTTACCCATTTACCTTGGCTGATTTGCGGCAGGTGTTTCTCATTATTTCGCCTTTATAAGGCGCAAACTTTGTGAGACTAGTTGCAAAGTCTTATCATCCTATGGAGGTATTACTGAGCGTATTTTCCTGTGTTTGTTTTCCCGTTTATGACCCTGGACTGTTTATTCTCACCTGTTTCCGGTGTTGATTAAAGCATTGCATATGGATCCAAACAACTCAGAGCGTCTGTTACATGTTCATGATGGTTGGTAACTTTTGGACTGAGGTCAAATTTTAGATTTTAAGGTTGACATTTTTGGGTAAAAAGTCAAATCTGCAAATTCAAGTAACAGAAATAAATGATGAAACATTTTCAAAAAATTTTCCAGGAAAAACAATTGCGACCCTCTTGTAACAAAAACCTGTTAGCTTTAATAAAAATCAACCCATGGTACATGAAAGTGCCTGTGTTTGAAAGACACATTTGCCATTGTTGTATTGCCCTCAGTTTGGCCGTTTTTTCTCAGACAGTGTGAAACACGGTGCCCCTGCTGTTTCTTCCTACACAACCTCTGCTTCTCTCTCATCTTTGTCCCTTTTTGTCTCTTTGTTTGTCTATTTTCGCCTCTCTCCAGGTGCTTGTTGCATTCATCAGTTTTTCAGAGACCATGTTGCTGGTGTACCTCAGCTACAAGGTGAGTCAAACAACACATGTGCATGTGGTTTTATCACTGGTATGCTATAGACCCTCTTGGCTTCAAAGAGGTCTGTAATACTTGGAAAGAGCTATCTAAATCTGTTTGCATTTCCATTCATTATAATACCAGCTGCAAGGCCGTTTTAGCTTTGAAACAAATCTTGACTCTTATAACTTTTTAACTCTGGCGTTAAAAAGTCTGCCGTGTTCCTTTAATACACTTGACACTTCTCTGCATACTTCAAGAAATTGCTATTAAAAATCACACACAATAATATTCTGTTCTGAGTGATATTTATCTTGCATGTTTTAATACCAAACCGATAATGAGATAACCATGAAATTTGCATAGCTTATTCCAAAGAAAAACAAAAAAAACTCCCTCAGTACACAAAAGACTGAACTAATGTGTGAGCATGAATGCTATTAAAGCGCTCATTTACTAACATACAGTATGCTTTTCAGCAAAATCAATTCAGAATATGTTACTTCATGTAATAAATATTCATGGGCAGCGCTGATATGTTTAATATCATGTCCCGTCGACTTTTTAGATCACCTTCACCTGGACTATAATAGATCTACAGTACTCAAAGTTTATTTGAGAAGGTCAAACGAAATGAGATAGATGAGAAAAGAGAAAAAGAGAAAAGATGTAGAAACCTGCTGGACTCTGCATCTAAAAACAATCTTTTGATGGCAGCTGCTTCCACGTGGTTCTGAGATGTTCAAAGCAGGTCATTAGCTGGTCCCGACTGGTACATTGTCTTTGTTTTAGCTGGTGTTTTAGGCTGGTCTTAGACCTTCTTGGATGAGCAAAAAACAAGCTACAAAAACAAGCTTAACCACCTGTTTTGACCTGTTTTTTGAGAGCGATTAAAAGAGGAAGAGTTTGCCGGTGACAATCAATCGCTTGCGTTGAGCTGTTTTGAAGGGACTAAGTGGGAAGAGAAAACACGAGGCATGCTTGTCCTGCAGACGCCACAACCTGCCTCAGCACAACTCTTGCACTCTTTGTTCTGCATTGATTTCTTGCCAAACCATCTAGGCCTCTTCACCCACACAGGATGAGACCTAAACAGGCATCTAGCTTGTGAAATGTGGCAGATGTTTAACACCTTAATTCAGCCACGGGCTCAACTGCAACCGATAAATGAAACATATTTCCGAGGGGGGTGAGGAGAGTGACCTTAACCCCTGCTTTTTTTTCAGTGGATCAAACCCAATCAAAGCAGCATTTTATCCTTTAATCTGAGAGGTCACACAGACAATAGTGTTTCTTGACCCTGACAAGAGTGTCCTTGTTTCCAGGGCAACGTTTGGGAGCAAGTATTGCGCATTCCGTTTGTTCTGGAGATGATCAGCGCCGTTCCTTTCGTGATCACTGTAAGTACAACAACCAATGGGATTTTAATGGACCACTTTAAGGTCTGAAACGAACTATAAACTACAATGTTTAGCTCAATAAACTACTCATTTGCTGATTTATAATATTTATGCATATTTTTTATGCATTTTAGTATAAAAATTATTACAATTTAAATAAACAAACCATTTTGTTAACCAGAAGCAATTTTGTTTCTGACAGCATTATTATTATTATTATGTTGTCATTGTTGTTGTTGTTAACTTTTCGAAATACAATATAATTTCATAATGTAATGTAAAATACTTTTATTTTAAAATACAGTTAAAATATTTTTAAATTCTGACATTATTAGTAATACTAGTTAAAACTGTTTTCTGTCATTACTTTATTTTATAAAAGAATAAAAATAGTAAAAATAAGAATAAAAATTTTAATGCAACAGTAATAAAAGATATGATTCTTTTTTTATTATTAGCAGTATTATTTTACTCACCTTTGAAGCATGTGTATGTAACTCCAATCGGTGTTGAATTAGAAATTTTCCAGACACCTCCAAGTCTTTCAGTGGGACTAAGCGGGTGTTTTATTATCAACAGTTCAGAAGTTGTGGAATAAAGAACGTGCATCCGTAATAAAACACATTGCTCCTGGGGGACAATAAAGGCCTCCTGTAGTAAAACCATGCATTTTCTGAGAAAAATCTCCATATTTCAAATGTAATAAACGCTGAAAGAAGTGCTGTATGTCATTGTTGTTTGTGTAAAGCTGCCAGGTTTTATCATTTACATGTGCTTAGAAATAACTAAAATGTATATATTTTTCTCCATGATGCTGAAGATTCATCAGTGGCACAGCAGCACTCCTGAATTGCTGTATTTTGTATCATAGCTGCAGAACAAAACTCTTTGAAATAAAATAAATCAAGTTTTGTTGTTTTTGTTTTTTTCTTTCTTTCCAATCAGGTGATTTTGCCCTCCCTAAGAAACTTGTTCATTCCTGTTTTCCTGAACTGCTGGCTGGCCAAACACGCTCTCGAGAACATGATTGTAAGAAATGAAGCCTATCTTCTATCCTTTCTTCCAGAGCAATTGTGTCAATGTGTATCCACTTTCACCACAAGGCTCTTATTTCCTCTCCATCTCTATCTCACTTCCTCCTCGTGCCTTATTTTCCTGATTGTATCTGTCCTCTGCTGCTGAAAGCTTGCTGGTTATCGAATTTACCAGAGCCCTGAATTATTGTTTTTGGATTTTTTATCATAAGTACTAGCACAATGGCTCTCTGTTATTAAACGTCTCACTGTCTCTCATCTCTGCCTTCTTCATCTCTCTGTTTCTCTCTTCCTTCATGTTGTTTTCAGAATGACCTGCACAGAGCGATTCAGCGAACACACTCGGCCATGTTCAACCAGGTGCTCATCCTCATCAGCACCCTGCTCTGCCTCATCTTCACCTGGTAAGAGAAAAACAAAAACAGGGCCTTGCGTTTATTTCTGACAATAAGAAAATGCCTCCCTCGAATTGTGGATTGATATTTAAGGTAACACTCCAGTTCAGGGAGCAATTCCCACTAGTAACTTGTTTACATACTGGCTGTTTATTAGTACTTATAAAGCACATGTTCTGCTTGACCATATTCTACATCCCCAATCTTACTACCTATTACAGGAATAGTTCACTTCCAGAACGAAAATGTACGGATAATGTACTCACCTCCTTAGACATTCATGTCTGACTTTCACTGACTTTCATTGTACAAACAAAAACATGTCTTAAATTTATCTTCTGCGTTCTGCAGAATTAAAAATGCCATATGAGTTTGAAATGGCATGAGGTGAAAAAATATAATCTAAGGTTTACTTTTGACACTACAATAGTACAGCATAAAAAAACAATGTACAATAGGTCGGCGAGAGACCTATTATTCTTTTCATGCAGTATAAAAAATATAAGTAGAAGTAAATTGTAGAACAAGGCCTTTTTGCATTGTGCATTGCAGAATGGTAGCTAGTGCGATGTTGCGGTCAGTCTGTGTGACTAGACAGGACTTGACAGGATGATGTTTCTAAAGTGCTGATTAATTAAACACCATGTTGTGTGTGTTCTCTTGTTCCGTGAGGTAAATAGCAGGGAGGTACAGGGTAGCGGTGCGTCTGTAAAACAGAAGGAAGAAAAATGAATGACCTTTTCACCACTGACAGCTGCATGTTGACGCAACCGGCTTTTCAACACCGAGCAAATACACACACACACACTAGCCGTACTGAAATATAACCCACACACAGACACACAAACAGGGTTCGCATCACGTCGCTTTATGCATGGCTCATCACACAGTTATTGTGCTTTGGCTCACGTTTATCACAGTTTGCTCGAAACCATCAGGTGATGATATAAACCCTCTGGCTTTTTGTGCACATGCAAATCCCTGCAAACCTGAAAAGCCTTTAGGGTATAGTTTATTCACCTCCAGTTACTCACCTCCATGTCCATTCCCGAATGGACCATTGTCTGTTTTTCATGGGACACAAGTAGAAGTTATTAAGAATCCAACAGTTCGTAGTGACCATGTCTGTCAGGCTCTAAAAAGCAATAAAGGCTTAGTTTACCCAAAACTGAAAATTCTGTCATTAATTACTCACCCTCATGTCGATCCAAACCCATAAGACATTTGTTCATTTTCAGAACACAAATGAAAGATATTTTTGATGAAATCAGAGAGCTATCAACACAACTGAAATTATCCCAGATCCAGAAACGTAGCCTCAAAAACATTTGTAAAACAGTGGATCCACTTCTGTCTTTTGTTTTCTTCATGCAAACAAAAGTGTTCTCTCAGCATTGCAAACCTGTAGTTTCAGATAGCTCTTTGATATCATCAAAAATATCTTCATTTGGGTTCTGAAGATGAACAAAGGTCTTATGGGTTTGGAACAACATGAGGGTGAGTAATTAATAAAATAATTAAAATTTTTGGGTGAACTAACCCCTTTTAAAACAACCTCATACAGGTTTGGAACAACATGAAGGTATCATTTCTGGAATACCGTGCCTTTAAATCCGTATTTGAGCTGTTCTTAGTCTCTTTTCTCCTTCTTTTCCAGTATTTGTGGTATTCAGCACTTGGAACGAGCAGGGAACAACCTTACGCTCTTTGACTCTCTGTATTTCTGTGTTGTCACCTTCTCTACGGTGGGATTTGGTGATGTTACACCTCAGATCTGGCCCTCTCAGCTGCTGGTGGTCATCATGATCTGTGTAGCTCTCATAGTTCTACCAATACAGGTAAATAAAACGCACTCAGACAATCCCACTTTTCATCGTACTGTATATATGACACAGAATAGGTACTGCAACTGACTCAGGAACGAAACAAGTCACCACTACACTTAGGAGTCAGTCATTGAATAATTCACTCAACCAATGCGCAATGCTTCTGCTAGGCTTTGTTTGTTTGTTTGTTTATTGAACTGTTTGATTAGTTTTATATAATTTATATCACATATAATTCATAGTTATTCTTATATCTTCCTCTTCTTTCTCTGAATATTAGCAAGTTTAGTGTACGTGTGTGGACACTACACTTCAACTGATGTTAGTAGCAACTGTGGTCCAGATAGAAATACTGGATTAAACATTTAATAATGAATATAGACAGACATTTTTCCGCTGTTCCTTTTATGTCACTGTCAGTGATAGAAATTACCTTTTACATTTCCGTGCACATTTTGTTCTTTTATACGGGCTAAAGCAATGCATAATTAATAAATTAATGCATAAATGCATATTTCTCTGACATTCAATCAATAAATTTAATTAGAATAATAAATCATTGTGGGCTGTTACTTAAAATAAATCCGCATCAACAGAATCCATCATTGCAATTTATTTACATGATTAATTTAGCCAGAGTTATGCATAATTAATAAGCCAGATGTAGCATAAATGCATTTGCACTGCATGTATAATTCTATAAATACTCTTATGAGATTAATGTTTTAAATATAAAATGATGAGCATGGAAATTTGAAATGATATTTTTAAAATGAAATTAAAACAGTAGGCTGCCAAAAAGTCTTAATGAGTGTTTAAGTCATACAGAAAATGAAGCTGTTTTTACTATTATTATGATTATAGTGGGGTTTTTTTTATTGGGTCACTGAATCATTCACTCACCCGTATCATTAAAAACAGATTCATTCAGTTATTATGGTTATGCTTTATTTGAAACTGCTGGCATTGATGAAATAGTGCAACATGTTATGTGACATGTAAAAAATATATATATATTTTTTTTTTATTAAACTGTTGTATAAAATTGGATTTTCACTGATATTTGGAAAAAAAACAACAGTATTACTTGTTTGAAATTGTAGAAATATTCACAAAAAAACCTCATAACTCAAACTCATTTTGCCACCACAGTTAAATTTTTTAGGTACTTTTAATTTTTGGTTCCATATTTTCCCCAAGCTCCTTTTAATTTCAGATTCTCATCTCTGTCCTGGAATTTACTTATTTCCAACTTCACAATTTCATTTAATTTTACTATTTAATACAGCAATACCATATATATTTTCTGCTACCAAATTCATATACCAGTGACACAAACCTTAATTTATCATAATACAATAAATCTGTCCCACTTGATACTGAATTTCTGCAAATTCTCACAAAGAGTTTTTAAACTGTATATAATTTAGGTATATTTTGTGAACAACCGTTTACAGAGTGAAAAAATGTTTGCAGAGAACCTATAGTGAATAAAAGAAAGTATTTTATCTTGACTTCACTCAGTTTCCTCGACAGTAGTTCTGCTTTGTTACTTCACATGATTTTAACTGTCAGACATTTTATGCAAATATTATGTGGTTATGATGACAAAGGCGCTGAGTCGAATCACTTTTCTGTATAAGGCCCCATGAGACGCGTCACAGCTGGTGATTTTCACAGTCTGACACGCACAAGCGCACAGACGTACGCTGAGATGCACTTCTATGTACACAGAGCTTTAATGATGCACGTTTCACATCCTGCTTCAGCATATACCTCGTATTGCTGACACACACTCACCCAAACAAGCCTCGCACACACTGGCTCACAAGCGCGATGCTCCTGCGGGGCTGAGGAGAGAATGAGATGAGAGCGAGCTTGTCTTTCATGTGTGATGTGAGGGCTTCCCTGCCAGCTTCCTCTTTGGGAGGCTGGTATGTTTCCGTCACACAGGAAATGGCAGTAGCTCCAGTGAGGCCCTCCTACTCTTTTCATCCACAAATACCAGCTGACATTTACTGCTGCCCCCCACACGCAGCTGGTGCGTGAGCGTTACGTCCGAGGCTGTGTTTGTTTCTGGCCTGACAGGGGAAATCTCCAGTACCGGAGAGAGCCATCTCGACACACAGACTGACAGCAGCCGCTGTATCCCATCGCTCCCTGTGCACACATTGCTATGAGTTTTTTTATTTGAAGCTTTTCTATTGCAATTAAACAGTGCCAAATCTCAATTCCCAAATTCCCTTTGCCTGAAAGCCACTGAATTGCAGACATTACCCACGACTCGCAATAAAACACCTCAAATCTTAGCTGAGAATCCCTTTATGTACTCAACACCGGGAGCAAAGCACTTTTGTTAGACATTTACGCCCCCCAATAAACATGCAGAAACGCATAAAAGAATCTCACTGCCAATATCACCCACACAAAGTACAAGACTACCGACATGATCCACACCATCACCAATATCTACACACCAGTGATGAACGAATTAAACAAATCAAGTATTAAGTAAAAAAACAGATACTAAATAATTGATGAGCCAAACCCTGATAAACCAAAACACATCACAATCAGCTTTTAGATATGAATATATATATATAGAAGGTGCTCAGTGTCATTCACGCAAACACTAAATACCATAGTGGTGACACTCATTAAAATGAAATATCAAATATACCGACCTACTGTAAGAAAGTACTAGTAATGTAAGGATACTACTTGAGGAAGGGATAGGTTTAGAGGTAGGTTCAGGGACAGTACCTAGTTTTTACCTAGTTATTATAATTACTATAATAAGTACATGAGTAACAGGACTGTGAAATAAAATGCTGCCTTTACAGTGGCAAAGTGGGGTACACTGCAAATTTCATGTGTTTGATGCTGGAAAATGGGCAAGTGAAAAGGTCTGAGGAACTCTGACAAGGGCCAAATTAGTGATGGCTAAGACTAGATCAGAGCATCTTAAAAACTGTATGACTTGTGGGTTGTGTATAGTCATATGTACAGTCATTTGTACCTACCAAAAAAGTTGTGCAGGGACGGACAAACAAGGCTCCTTGATGTGTGTGGGGAGCATAGGCTAGCCCATCTGGTCCAATCACACAGAAAGAGCTCCTGTAGCTCAAATTGCTGAAAAACGTAACACTGGCCATGGTAGAAAGGTGTCAAACCACACATTTAGCTGTGTATGGCCTGCAGTCAGGGTGTCCATGATGACCCCTGTCCAGGGAAGTGCCTACAATAGGCCTGTGAGTATCAGAACTGGACCACAGAGCAATGGAAGAAGATTGTCAGGTCTAATGAATCATATTGGATGGCCCGGTGGGTGTGCATTGCTTACACAGGGAGGAATGTGAGATGGCAGCAGATGCACTATGGGAGTGTTTTGCTCTGGACAGTTTGGAAATATATTGGCATTCGCATAAAGGTGTTAACCTAGCAGACCATATTCACCCCTTCATGGCAATGGTGTACCCTAATGGCAGTGGCCTTTTACAGGAGGGTAATGCATCTTGCCACACTGCAAATCTGTTCAGTATTGGTTTGAGGAACAAAGGTGTTGCCTTGGCCTTCAAAATTTCCCAGATCTCAAATCAGATTTGTTGTGCTGGGCCAACAAATATAATCCATTGAGGCTCCACCTCACACTTTGCGGGACTTAAAGGATCTGCTGCTAATATCTGGGTGCCAGAGACCACAGGAACAATCAGAGGTCTTGTGGAGTCCATGCCATGTTTTAGTTTGCCCAGACAATTGAATTTAACAGAAAGGTCTGATAACCCAGCTGAAGCCATGAGTATTCTGATGCCTCTTTGTAAAACCGACTTAATAAAGCTTTGTTCGCTTGGATTCCCCTTAGTTTGAGCAGTTGGCTTTCTTGTGGATGGAGCGACAGAAGTCCGGAGGGAACTACAGCCGCTATCGTGCCCAGACCGAGAAGCACGTAGTGTTGTGTGTCAGCTGTCTCAAGATAGACCTACTCATGGACTTTCTCAACGAGTTCTTCGCACACCCCAGACTGCAGGTGGGTATGTGTGTGCATATGCACGCTCTCACATGTAAATATATGTATGTTCACGCTAATTTGAACTCTGACAGCATGCTGTGCGCTGGTTAATCCTCTTGAGGAGCGCTGGAAGCTGAGGTTCTTGTATTAGGATTAACTGAACGTCAATTTAATTTCACCAAGCTATTTATGTGCGAATGATCTGGGTTTCATTAGCTTGCAGCGTCTATCTGACCCCGTTTTTCACTAAATTGAGCTCATCATGTCCAGGACTACTATGTGGTCATCTTATGTCCCGCTGAGATGGATGTCCAGGTGCGAAGAGTACTGCATATCCCGCTGTGGGCTCAGAGGGTCATCTACCTGCAGGGATCTGCTCTCAAAGACCAGGACCTAATGAGGGCAAAGTAAGACCTGCTGAGTAAATATATAAACAATGCTAGCCACCTTAAGCAAAAAAGAAGTGTGCTGAATTGTACTGAACATGAACTTGTAGTCAAATCAAAAACTGTACTTGCAGATAATATAACAAGTGTAATTTGTAATAATATCAAATTAAAAGAATGAATTCAACGTACATTTAAAAGCATACCAAAGCACATGCAAAATTACTTACTTTTAGATTAAAACTGTGGTGTTGTTGTCCTTTTGCTAAAAGTTGAATATTTTTTGGGATTTAGCTAGAACTCACACTTCCCTTTTTTCTGACAAGGTGAAGTTAGTTTTAAGTTAATTCGCAGCATGCCACAGGTGTTACATGAAAACTCACTTGTGGTTTTCCGCATCCATTCACTGTATTTCTCTTTTTCCCCTTTCCTTTTCCTCCATTTTATGGAACCTGACCCTGTTTCTCTGGCCTTTTTTTGTCGTGATTGGCTGCAGGATGGATGATGCCGAGGCCTGTTTTATCCTGAGCAACCGATTTGAAGTGGACCGCTTTGCCGCTGTACGTTCCCCTCCAACTTAATTTTCTTACCTTTTTTCCATTCTGCATTTCCACCCTCTCATTTCTATCCATAAAATAGGAAGCAGCAATTTCAGACATCTCCAGTATTAGCCCGTTTCTCTTTCACTCTTTGACATTTTCCCCACTGATCTCACATTTTGACAGTTAAACATGAAACAATTTATCCTGAAGGCAGTGTAAGTGATGTTTGAGAAGGCAGTTGAATGCCTCTCACAAAACCTGTCAAGAAAACATCAGGGTCATGTAAAAAGAAATAAACAATAAATATATCTAGCATTTAGAAAAGGAGCCCTAATTTAGCATTTCAACATTAATTGCCTTTTTCCATAACTGCAGTTACCTTACAAAAAACATTTAATTATTGTAATTGTTATGATTTCTGTCAGTGTTCATCTGTTTAGTCATTGTCGTATGTGCTACATTGTATCTGTGTTTCCCTGTCGTGATCAAGGACTCTTATAATGAACGGTGTTCCCTTCTGTTCTTCCTTTGTTTTGCCTTCTCCCCTCCCCCTTGTTTGCCTCCATAGTGATTGATTAGCTCTGCCCAGTGTCTCCACTTTAAAAGCAGTTTGTGTTTGTCGATCCAACCGCGGAGTATTGTCTGTGAGAAGTCTTTATTTGCTCTGGCATCACTACTAAGCATTATTTTCCCGTCTTTGTTTTCCAGTTTTGATCTCTGTCTGTGCACCCCGTTTCTGTGATTGCTTGCTGCCCGCCATACATCTGCCTGTGTACTCCAACCACGATTCTGCCTTGCCTCCGTTGTTTATGTTTGCCTGTGTACCGACCCTGTCTGTTTACCTTGAATAAAGAACTGCATCTGGATGCCTCTGCCACAATCATGACAGAAGTCCTGCAGGATCCTGCAGTTTTCTAAAGGGACTCCGGCCAGTGAAGGATTCAGGCGAACGATTATTTGAACTGAAACAAGGTTGATTGTGGCTCAACCCCGAGCCACAGCATCGGCTTAAGATGGCTGACACTCTTGAACCACAACCCCAACCCAAGATGATTGCCTACCTAGAGTCACAGTCTTAGCCCAAGATAGCCACTTCTTTAGAGCCCCAACTGCTGCTTAAGATGGCTGATACCCCTGAGCCACTGCACAAGATGGCAGCCATTCCTGAGTCACTGACCATGTTGGCTACAGCTCCAGAATCATGGCGTCATGGTCGCCTCCGAACTACTGCACAAGCGGACTGCCACTCTTGAACCATTGCACCTGAAGGCCATCGACCCTCAGGAGGTTTCACCGGTGGTTGTACGACCACTAGGGCTTATGGTGAAAGGCAAAGCCTCACTGGTGGTTCTGCTGGTGGCACCACTAAACCTCAAGGTGTTGGCCGATGCTGTAGTTTCCCCAGAGGTTCCGCCAACCTCCAGAGATGTTGGTGGATGCCATAAAATCTCCAGAGGTCCCGCTGGTGGCTGCACAACCTCCAGATCCCGCAATCCATGCTCGATTCCACTTGTTTTATCCAGTTTCTACCAGTGGCTGCACGACCTCCGGAGATGTCGACTTTAGTCGTGGATTCTCTGGAGATTCCACTGGTGGCTGCACAACCTCCAGGTCCATCCACTCGGGCCATTGAACCCTTGCCTTGCCCTGCCACAGACACGGAGGCCATTGGACACTCAATCCAGTTCCCCGCGGATTCCATTTGATTGTTTCCAAGTCCTGCTACAGAGTTTCGGCCAGGAGTGCCGTCTCAGTCCTCCGTGGATTCCAGTCCGCCCTTTCCCAGTCCAGTTCCCAAGTCACGGCCAGGAGAGCCGTTGCCCAATCCAGTTCCAGAGTCACGGCCAGGAAAGCCGTTGTCCAGTCCCGTTCCCGAGATATGGCCCAGAGAGATGTTGTCCAGTTCCCGAATCATGGCCTAGAGAGCCGTTTCTGAGTCCAGTTCCTAAATCAAGCTCATGAGTCCCATTCCCCAGTCCAGTCCCAGAGTCATGGCCATTAGAGCCATTCCCCAGTCCAGTTCCTGAGTTATGGCCAGGAGAGCCGTTCCCCATACTAGTCCCTGAATCATGGCCAGGAGAGCTGTTCCCCAGTCCTGTCCCAGAGCGAGTGCAAGCTATCCTGATGGAAACTTCGTAGTGAACCAACTACTAGATATTTCGGCATTGAAAATTTCTGCCTATGCCCCTAGCTGCCAACCAGAGGGCACTCCATCCCCATTTCAAATCATCAACTCTCTCACTGTCATCTGGACTCTACTTCACCATTACACCTGTGCGAAGTCTTGATTTGTTCACACCGTCACTCTGGCGTTCATTTACCATGTTTGTTTTCCAGTTTTAATCTCTGTCTGTTTACCCCGTTTCTATAATTGCTTGCTTAATATCCTAATTGTTTAGAAAATAGGCTTTATTTTCTTTTTTTTCTTTTTTTCAAAAAATTGTTTTGTGTGAAATGTGACCTGTAGGTGTTTTAATGAGATTCACCTAGTTGTCAGGCACTAGATGTTAATTTCTCTGTAAAGAGGGTAATGGCTGGTACATAAGAGCAGATGCTACAGTATGACTAATGGTATACTTCTCTTCATGTGCTTCTCTTTCTCTCTGTGTCTTTGTCATAGGACCATCAGACCATTCTTAGGGCCTGGGCCGTGAAGGACTTTGCCCCAAACTGCCCTCTCTATGTGCAGATCCTCAAACCCGAGAATAAGTTCCACATCAAATTCGCAGGTCAGCGTGTAAATTGTGTTTCTCTCAGGGATGCGGGTGCAGAGAGTGTGATATTTGATCCGCTTCGTACATGTGTAAGTGTGTGGAGAGGCAGCCGATCAGCCAATCTCCTTCCCTCTGAAGCTGTGTCCTTCAACACTCAACCCACTTTATATACCTCTTCAGCTGTGGAAATGTGGATAATGCTTTTTACTTTCCTGGTTTTCCCATTCCCCATGTCTGCTGTAGTGTGGAAGCCAGCGTTGGTATTATTAACGAAAACTATTACACAGACTGGAATCTAGCAGTGAAAATTATTTATAAAATAAAAATGAAGGTTGTGGGGGTTATAAAAATGGTTGTGATACCTGAGCTTCCAAGAAGACACAAACATTACTGTTCAAAGCTTTGAGGTCAATAAGATTTTATTTTTTTATTTTATTTTATTTTTAAGAAATGAATACTGTTATTCATCAATTGATAAAAAGGGACAGTAAAGACATTTATAATTTTAGAAAAGGTTTCTTATGATGTTGCATTCATCAAAGAGTCCATGAAAAAAGGATAAAAGTTTCCACAAAAATATTAAGCAGCACTGAACTGAACTGTTTTCAATATCGATACTGAAGAAATGTTTCTTCAACAGCAAATCAGCATATTTTGATTTCTAAAGAAACACATAACACTGTAGACTTGAGTAATGATGTTTAAAATACAGCTTTGCATAACAGGAATAAATTATATTTAATGTAAAAAAAAAGAGCAATGCAAAAAAGCATTTCGTTGCTGTAATATAAAAGTATATATTGTGCATTATAAATATGTATTGTGATATTTGATGCATTACCTTGTTTAAATTATAAACACATTTGATTTAAAATTCTCATTTAAAAAAAAAATATATATATATATATTCAAATTGAATACAGTTATTTTAAACTGTAATAATATTTTACAATATTACTATATTTTTTATCAAATAAATGTTGCCTCAGTGAGCATAAGAGACCCCAAATTGTATAAGAGTAGTGTATGGAATACTGTATTACAGTCCTTACATCTAATATCCACTTAAAAGGCTTTAATTTACTAGTTGGCCACTCAAACTGCTTTACTATTTATTAATGCAAGGAATATTAATGGTCAGTACTTAGGGAATTGCTACATAAATATTTTTATTTCTGTATAATTTAAGGTGTCATAATACAGAGTAATTAGCTACATTTAATTTCATGTAAGTACAATGGCTACTACTAAGTACCTAATTAGCTAATTACATCATTACAAAGAGCATGGTGAGTACATTTTGATTTATTTAAGTACAAAGGCTACTACTTAGTACTTACTAGGTTATTACTCTGTATTATGGAGACCTTAAAATAAAGTGTTACCATTATGGTCTAAATATTACAAGATTATTCTTGCCTGACACATTTAAAATAAATACATTGTATTCAGATTAGATTATCTATAAAGTAGTAGTTTCTGACAAGGGTCATTGTGCACTGTACTGACAAAAAAAACAAACACACAGACAAAATACAAGATATTGATAAACTGACCAAAATTAAAATGAAATTAAAATCATATATCAAAGCAAAATTAAATATTAAAAACTATAATAACCCTGCTGGCGGCAGATTTATAGTCACCCAGGCTGTTTTTGGCAATCCAGGCCCCTCTCATCTTCAACAGCCCAGCCAATCAAGCATCACTTCTTGGGCTGACGAGAGTGTGCGGTGCACTCAAACCTCCAGCTCTGTGAGGCTCTCCTGTACAATGCTGGGATTGTCACAAGCAACTGTACCCATCCGCCTTCGCTTCATCTGTCTCAATCAGCCACTGAGCTTTGATTGTGTCAGAAAAAATTAAGAAAATTCATTCTCTTCACCCTCCACCTGCTTCTGCTGCACTCCAGCCTTCACAGCTCCTCTCCATTTGGACACCAACAGGATCCGTGTTCATTCAGTTGACCTCCTTGGGGTAGGCAGTTACTAACTAAAAATAGCAGTAACTTGGTATAGCTAGTTGACTAATGGTCCTGTAAAAGAAAGTGTGGCGATTTGTTTGTGGGAATACTGTGTGAGAGTTAGTATAGGGAGACTCCCAGGAAACGATATAGAGAATTTCACGCTGCAGTAGGATGTGAGGTGAAGCAATAATTAGAGATCCAGATCGCAGGCGCTCCAGTAAGCAGCAGATAAAGAAATGAGAATAAGAAGATGCATTGCTCGCTCACGTGAAGAACCTCATTTGTATGGCCGATAGAGCTGCTCTACCTGCAGCTGGGATGCTGAGAGCAAGATGGTCTGCCCAGCGTGTGGTGGTGGCACTGGTATAAGGGGTCAATGTGAAGGCGGAGGAGGAACGGACAGGATGAGTCAGCTGAGCTTTACCCAGAGATCAAGCACAGATTACACACCATCACACGATCTGGAAGTCGAACCCAGAGCTGCTGGTCACCCCTCAGAGGAGAGCAAGAACGGAGCCAGTCAGTGACACTAACATTCATGACCCAAAAAGCCTATATATATATATATATATATATATATATATATATATGACATACATCTTTGTTTTGGTGTAATGACATCATGATTAAAAAATTATAAAGTATTAAAATTATAAAGTAAATGCTTTAGTATGTTAGTAAACTCATCAAAATAAGTGTATTTTTAAACAAATGACAAAACATAATTATTTGAAATGTACTTTAAAGTGAAAGTTAAATGATACAGTATTTCAGTGTGCGTTTTTAAAAATGGTCTCAGAAGCATTAAATGTCTGTCTGTAGGTTAATATATTTTGAATAGATTTTTCTCATGTGTATTCATGAAAGAGTGCTTAAATCAAAAGTATCTGATGCGTTTGCCAAATGTTTGTTTTATCTGCTTCTATGTGCAACATGTCAGCAGGATTATGAATAATGATGTGCTTCTGTTATTGAGAGTTATAGTTGACACTTGCAACATATGTACAGTACGTATGTTTGCTATCAGTCAGAGGTGGTTATCCCCTGTGGGCGTTATGTCGTGTTGGTGGTTTACAGAGCCCTTGCTTCTTGACAGTTCGGTGGAACGCATCAATATGCAGTTTTTCTATGCATATCGGGCATGTTGTGACACTGCCTGGAATATACGCACTAAGTGGCTGAGTGGGCGGCATAAATGAGTACGACTGGAGACTTGACTTCAGCTCTACAAATAGCTTAATCGCACCTTAATGTTCGCATCAATGTAAGCGGTTCGTCTGAGGAAAAAAAGCATTGCACTGTTATTCTGGGACTTCTGGGCCGCTGTTTGTTTTGTTCGAATTTTGCAGCGTTAATTGATTTTCTTTTCCTCTCTGTGGGTATGTTTGGAAATAGTAACTGGCCACTTTGCTTCTTTCAGTTCTGCGCCGTGTTAGCGTGGCTATATCAACAGTCGGGTCATTCATAAACATAACCAGCATGCTGCTTTAATTAACGCTAATGGCAGAAAAGTGGCACTGTTGTTACCGCCTTGCTGGGGTTGATAGAATGCGCTCAATCTTTTGCTGCTGCACTGATCGAACGGGGAAGAAAACAGCAGGTTTTGATAAAATAGGAATCTAGAAACACAATTATCACAGTGCATGGCCTGCTGTGCCACGGCCCTGCTTCAGTCGAGGTCAGCGTGCGTTTTCCGAGGCCGCTGGAAATGAGGGAGTTGGTGGAGGAGGAGATGAAGTGCTTGAGCAGAAAGAGTCTGCATGAGGAGGAACAGAGGTCTTGAATTCACCGTTTGATCTTTATGAGTGAATGTGCGTCTTGAAGTGCTGCCTCCACCACTTCAGTCTGACGTGGAGAATAATTCAGAGAGCAAGCCTTATTTATTTATGTACATGACAGTGAGACAAAAGAGGTTTAGTTAATAACTTAAGGACAAAACAGAAAAAGAACAAGCCGTGTTAATGACTGATTAATCCATTTATTGGCCATATATACTGTGTATACAAAATACAGAATGTAGATCCAGACAAATATAGTTGACACGGTTGAAACAACTATATGTATATGTTGATATTCTACTATAAGAAACAGAGAGATGTTTTGCTTGTGCAGGATTATAAATATGAATTACAGTATATTAAAGATTTGAACAGTAAATATACAGTATATGATAAGAGCATAAAAGGGGGTGAATAAATCAATATCTACTTTCTACTTATTTTTTTATTTTTAGAAAAATACTATAGCAAACCGTAAATACGTCAGTGAGCGCCTATCAAAATATTACAATTTAAATGTGCCATAGAATGCATTGAGAGAATATTTTAAATTGTTCTAGAGGTATGTAGCTTAGGTTAGGGCAAACGGTTTTACAGGTCCATTTCCAACCCTAGAATTTGACCCTAGAATGAAACAGTCTGTTTTTGCCTTATATGGAAGGTTCATGAATAGTAATGAGGAGGTCTGCTCTGATTGGCTGTTTCTCAGCGTTGCTCATTTCAGTAGCACAA
>JAUMHQ010000048.1:5257383-5281481 GCA_032361165.1 Enteromius paludinosus
ATATCAGAGAACAATTTAAAATATTCTCTCAATGCATTCTATGGCACCTTTAAGCAACTGTAGGAAGGCGTTCGGAACTGTCAACAGATGAGATCATCAGCGCACACGGGGCAAAAGGCACCGTTATAACACAGGCCTTTCTAAATATCTGTCCGAACCCGGACGGCCCGTCGGGTACCGCCGGGTACCGCCAGGTACCGTTGGGTTCGGGTATCCATCCTCTAATATATATATATTTCCAACTGACACGCTACAGCAAAAGATAGAATTACACTGTAACCCACTTTTTTTCACCTTTTTTTTGTTGGTGAAAATACTAGTGGCCTAAGACTTTTGCACAATACTGTATGTATGTATATATACAGTATATATTATGCACACCCATATATTATGTAAACAAAACCTTTATTTTGGAAGCGAGTAATCACGTTACAGATAAATGTTAAGCTTGTATTAACACTAATTTCAGTCAGTTGATCCTCAAGACTGACACAAAAAGTAGTTCTTCAATCAGAGAGAAACTGACAACATCCCTTTAATCTGTCAGATAAATGCCTATGTGTTGAATTTTTCAGAGATGATGAAAACTGGATACAAATATATATAGGGCAGACGAACAGGTAAGAGCTCCCTGCCTGTCCATGGACGGCCAGATTAAAGATAGAAACCGCATGACACGGAGCTGACAGCAAAGCTCAGGGACGGGGGATTTGTGCTTGCCAGTGATGATCCAGGCTGTGAGTGTTAGAGGAAGAGGTTGAACGAACGGAAATGTTAAGCATGAAAGTCCAAGAGTCTAACAAACCTAAGCACAGGCATTTGAAGAGACATGCATCTCATGCATCTCAAAACTGAAAACATTCACTCATAAAAAGCCCAATTTGAATAAATGAGTTGCTTATATTTAATCTAAATCTAAAAAGTCACATAAAAAAGTCACATTAAGTGAAGTTAAAAATGATGGAAAACAAGCATTAGTGTTAATTTCTGCATATAGTATCTTCAACAATTTCAATTTGCATACATTAAATGATCATGTAAACATAATGAATAAACCTAGTTTTTCATTTTTAAGTTATTTAATTAAGAATGTTTTAGATTAATAAATGCTGTAAAAAGAAAAGTCTAGAGGATTTCAGCAACCAACCCAGTTATGATAATGAAGTCTAAGTCTACTACATTGAAAGGTTAATGTAAAATTTGACACAAACTATTTTAGATTTGAACATATCCAGTTAATGATGTCAACATATCTGGCAGATTTTTTAATAGTAACAGTAACTATGAAAATCAAAATCCAAATATTAATAAATATTTTACAAATTTAAATATTAGAATTGCACAGACCAGAATGTTTGAATCTGTACATTTGCTTTGGAATATCTTTTAAAGCCATCACGTTTATTCTTTAAGTGTCTGGTCACAGGAGAAACAGTTTGCTTCTATCTCCTCTGCAAGACGTCACTGGCAATAGCTTGATGTCAGAATATTTGACAGGCTGAAGACAAGCAAGTGTGATTCCTTCAACTTCAAGTCTATCATTCACTTTTCTCATCTATCACTATGAAAAGGGATATCACAATACATCCGTCAGATTCCCTCTAAAATTCACCTCTGACGGCTGGCCTATTGCCAACTGTAATAGATTGACACATTTGAGCCAGACGTGATATGGCAACAGGAAAACAAATCTATCTTTACCCTGTGAACAACCTTTTTGACATGTTTGGTTTACCTGTCCACTGTGAAATTTTACTGGTCCAAAATTGAAATATTACAGTACATCTGATTATCTGTGAGTGGCAGCAGTTTTGCCCGGAAACTTCACGTCTGCTTGTGTAAACCCGCTGTGTTTCTAGAGATCCTGATGCTACTCACAATGCACAGCAGAGTGTTTTTTGTGGGGGAATGTGGGGATTGGTTGCTGCAATCCTCAAGGCTTTTGACCAAATCCATGACTTTCTGCTCCTGCAGAGCAATTTCACATGCACTTCATGGGTCAGTAAATCAGACTGTTAGCATCCTGCCCTTTGGCTGCAGGACTTACACTCTCTACTAGGCAACAGAACAGGTATTTTTACAAGCACACAATTTCAAGAAGAAAAGAGATCCAGGACACTAGATTTAAACTGGAGACATAAAAATGCCCTAAACCTTTTATTCTTTCTATCCATCAGCTGTCTTTCAAATATACATGCATTTTATTCATAGTTTTCCTCCCAAAAGCCAAGGTTCCTTAACCAAATGCTTGAAGGAAAATCAGCTCTACAGTGCGTATGTACAAGTTAAATATGTAAAATCACATAAAATATCAGACTCAGAAAGAGCTTTACTGCAACAGTAGGTGTGTTACAACATACATGTATGATATGTGGGAATTTGAAATGTATATACTGTAAGTATGTATGTTAAATGAATAATGTATAATAGTGTTGTGTGTTCCACATTTACTGTCATGTGTTTATGAGATGGGCTGCCTGAAGGAAGAATAGTATCTGTGCCTGGCCGTTCTGGTGCTCAGAGCTCTGTAGCGTCAAAGAGGGAGTGTGCTGGATATGAGGTGTCCAGAGATTAATAAAAGTAATTTGTTTATGTATAACTGAGAACAGATTGAGATGACTGTATCAACTGTGCAACACATGTCAGACATATTTAATTAATCTCAATCAGTATAAATGAAATCAAATTTACCTTGAATACAAAGAAGCCAATATTCCACCAACTTTAAACATTTGTACATATCTACTTATTTAAATCTTTTATGGTTTAGATATTGTGAATATGCTGATATTGTCATTTCAATGTCTATATAAACATAAAAATGTGTGCGCACTTGAGCCACAATTTGAATATGCCTATCTATAAATACTAATGAGATTGTGCTGAAAGAGAGATTGTGCAGACAAAATAGTTCCAGCTCAGATGCACTTACACTTACATTACTACAGGGATGAAACTGATAAATGACCATTATCTTAAAGTCAAAGGCATTGCACCTGCCCTCACAGGCTCAGCTGTTTGTGTGCCCTTGGTTCTGTTCAAGGCCAAGAGACTTACGAGAGAGTTACAATACTGTGAGGTCTAGTGCACACACAAACACCCACAAAGATGCACAGATGATCTACAGTAACACACACAATCACACACATAGATGAAGGATGAAGGTTATTAGCCAGTGACCTTTCATATTAATTGACGACTTTAGGCACTGAGCTGTGAACTACTTTGGTTAGAAGTGAAAAATAACCCCCACGATGCGAACGTTTGTTTAGCTTAGTGACACATTACGCCGCAGATTGTTTGCGACTGTGGATTTTTATGTATATTAATAGCAATGTGTTTGCCGCATCTTTCCCATTCATCTACGAAAATGTTATCTGCACTTACAGGATGCTTTAGTCTCCATGGTAATGAGTGTGTGTGATTGCAAAACACAGGGGAATTATAAAAAAAAACATTTGAGCAGCGAGAAAGCAAAACCTCTTCTGAGATTTATTCAACATTACTGAAACCATACGTCAAAGCGCAAAAGATCTGCTGAGGAAAGATAAATATTAAAACAAAAATGTCTGTCTTGTAACCAAGCATGTTTATCTCCCAAATGTCACTCTACATGCTTTAATATTTAAGTGGTTTATTAACATGTCCTTTAAGATGGCATAAAGCACTTCAGCAGTCTCGAAGCGAGAAGATATGTTATTTAGAATGAAAAATCACCAGGTGTTCTATCGTTCAACATCCCATTTTCCAGTATTAAGAAAAAAGCTATAAAACATTAATGTAATCATCTTGATAAAAGTCCTAACCAAACATATTCCACTGAAAATGACAGGTGATGAGTAACTGGCAGATAATATATAAGGTGCTCACATAAAACTGTATGATGTCTTCACGCTCCGGTCTAATTTGAATGAATAACTACAGCATCAAGACCCCTGGGATGATGATTCCGGGAGCTTCGAGAAACTAATTCACGCAATATGAATGTAATGCATCACAGAATCTTTGATAAATGAACACAATCTTTCTTAAAACCATGCAGTCATGCATTAATTCCCATTGAAATACACATTTATATCTATTTGCATTCATGTGCAATATTAATCATAACGGCATCCGTATTTTCAGATAATATTGGCCTATATGATCCCAAGTGAATAAGTGAATATACAAGCCTGAGAAAAATCTCATTACACCCATTGTGGAGGCATGGCGATGCGTCTCTGGAGAGATTCATACAGGCACAGATTTAGGGATGTGCTGCTCTACTTCTGTGCAATAATGCAGAGCAGAAGAGACAGTATTCAGCATTCTTGAGACGCCTGCTCCTGGTGCTGTCCTGGGCATTTCACCTTTAATAAATACAGTCAGTGTGCACCACCGCACACAGCCCAGGCCTAAACCTCCAAGAACTCTCTGCAGTCTCTTCCATTATAAAGTATACTACAGAAATGCTGGTTATTTGATGCCAGTCACTTCTGGTCTCTACTGTTGCAGATGATCGATCAAATTTCAGCTGCAGTACCACAACTCCTGAAGCTGATAGTTTGAGACAGAGGATCTGATACAAAAGTATCAGCACAAAAGTGAGTTGGGTTGGGTTCCAAAAGAACATCAAAAACTTCTATTTCCTTTTTGTCATGTATTCTTGGTTTTATTAGCTGACTCACTCTGTTTTTTTGTGTTATTCTGAACAGCATGATAACTGTAAGTCAAACCTTTTGGCATTTCAGCTTTTAAAGTGACTTTACAAAAACTCAAAACACACTGAAGGTAGAAAAAATAAGATTAATACAACGTTCTTGTAGGGATTACTGGGAAGACGCTCAAA
The DNA here is from genome assembly GCA_032361165.1 of Enteromius paludinosus. Lineage (NCBI taxonomy): Eukaryota > Metazoa > Chordata > Actinopteri > Cypriniformes > Cyprinidae > Enteromius > Enteromius paludinosus. Next base: position 5,262,215 of record JAUMHQ010000048.1, read on the forward strand.
TCTTCAAATCCAATTTTTGGGCAAATTCTTTTTTTGTATGTCTTCAGTGTGGTACATCAGCACAGTATTATGTATGAATTTCAGATGCAATCACTGCCAGTGTAAAAGCAAATTCCAAAGTGCTGAGCTGTCAGATCAACACTGTGGAGTAAACAAACAAAGCGAGTGAACAGGACAAACATCAGCTGTTAAATTCGCAATCGCTGATTCATAGGGCAAGTTCTCGGATTAGTTCAGTCTTCTCAGACTGATTACGGTAAGTTTTTCCCAAAGACTGAGAAGAGATGCATGAGACATGATTCTGCATTTTAATTCAGATTTAATGAATGAAAGTCAGTGAGAGACTAAGCTGTGATTGGGGTTGGGAGATAAATAAAATATTTAATTATACATGTAAAGATTTTTGCAGCCATTAATCAAGCTATCATCAAGAATATGTCATCAATATTTCGATCTAAAAAAGGACAATTGGGCATATTTAAGGGCATGCCTTTTATTAATAGACAATAGACTTTTAGCTATTTCACAGCCATAAATGATGATCCATGATATGGTATTTCAAACTACTAGTGAAATAAACATTCTACTATTAAATAGCTTCAACTGATAATAGTCAAAATTTGGAGCAGTATGTAAATCAGCATATCAGAATGATTTCAGAAAGAGCATGTGACACTGGAGACTGGAGTAATTAGTGATGAAGATTCAGCTTTGCATCACAGGAATAAATTACATTTAGAAAATATTACAATATAATTTTTTTATGTAATAATACTTTACAAAAGTCCTTTCCTGTATATTTTAAATGCAAATAAATGCAGCCTTGGTGAACATAAGGGATCTTTTTTTTTTTAAGAGGTTTGACACGTTTACTCAGAATTTATGCATTACTCTATGAGAATGATTTTTTGAGGGTCAAGTAATACTGAATATTGGAGCAACGATCACAGCTATATCAGCCCCTTGTAGGTGTGATATAAACTAAAATAGATCTGTTTGATTATTTGAGTGGGAGACTGCACAAACTAAACCAAAACCCAAGACTAGATCTATGCCACTTTAAATTCACCATCCCTCAGCACGTCAGAAGCAGGATTCAGAGAGACAGAGTAACCTTTCTGAGAATAATTAGTGGATGGAACAGTGTGCAGAGACACATGGTGACATATCGAAGACAGACCCAAAGAAGAGACCATGGCGTCACGATGCTCTGGCAGCAGGGTTTGTGAGCAGATGTTATGATTATGCAGGAAAAAGATGCTAAAATCCCTGATCCAAAAACCTGACGGGAACCATGTGCTTTCCTTCCCGTGCCTAGCCGGCCATCAAAAACAGACAAATAGCCACCCTCAGCATTTCTACTGTACCTCAGAGATAATATTAGATTGAAAATGCAGCGAGAGAAAGAACAAGACGAAAGGAGGCTTGAATTCACATGCGCAATGAAAACGAGCTGAAGAACGAAAACGATGAAACAGCAACATCCTCTGAGATAAACGCACACTCACAAGCTTTATAATATCAGCACGACAGGTTTCTTTGAATGCAAAGTCCTTTGCTGTCTGAGAAACATATCTGTGGCTTATGGATGTTGTAACACCCAGTAAGGAGGCAGGAAGCAGAAGTAAGTAGTGATACAGTTTATTAAGAAATTGAAGTAATTATAAGCAATTCTGATAAACTGGGCTGTAGAATGGATGAATGTGGACAATGGAGCGATCTCCACAGTGATGTCTCTGGTTATCTCCAAGCAGCCAAAGTAGCGTGAAACTGAAACTCGAGATAAAGGTCAATAACAGTAATCCAGAGATTCCACACTGAATGAGGCTTAAAGGCGAGTAGAGTTACCTTGATCACCGCCACTGAATGACTGTAGAGTTGGGGCTTTTAAGGTGCAAGTAGTTAGTACTCTTGTGATTAAGAGTGTGAGGTTGCCTGCACTGATCCCAGTGCAGTTCCGTGGTGTGACAGATGTAGAGAATTGACTTTTAACCTAAGAAACCAAGTCTTTTTACCCTCTTTATGATCTGCATATGGCACGTACTGTAGAATCAAAGACGTCCATCATGACATATTCATAGCATTTTTCAGCGTTTCTGACACTGACCTTGTCTTCCACTGCTTTGAAAAAACTAAAATAGTACCTATCCAGACTCTTGTCATTTACTGAGCCAGTGTTGGATGTGCCAGGATTACATTTCAATCCTGTACAACTAGTAAGAATCACACACTTAACCTGTCAGGCTTCACTTCACCTCATAACACTGGTGGTCCTACAACATAACACACACTCTGGAGTGAAGTAAAATGCTCTTCAAGAGGAAGACTGACCCGAATGGAGACTTCTGTGATTATAAAGTGCTTTGGAGTGTTTAGAGTGGAAAACCCTTTAATTGATATCTTTTGGAACAAAGACCAGCCTCAGATGAAGAGGAAAAAGTCTCAGTACTCTGCCCTCTGCTTTCATATTTCCTGCTTCAACACAGCTTCTTTTTTTCTTCCATTGGTGCTGTCCAATTATATTTCTCTCCTGCATTTCCACTTTTTATTTCAAAATGGTATCTTTGTGAAATCCTGCTGTTGATTTGGGTGGACTGGCAACGGAGATACTTTTTTTTTTTTGAAAGGACAAACTCCCAAAGGCAAAATCCCTTTTCTCCATTTAATTTTTACTTAAATTATGTTTTACTATGAATCACTATTTACTCTGTATCCTTCGTGATTTCTTTCCAAAAGCATATGCATTTGATTGTTGTCTTTGTGTTGTACTATTGAACTGACTTTCTAATTGTTACACACTATTGTCCTGCTCACTGTTGCATTGTTTCCAACCGTACGGCATAATGTTGTTCATCCAAACTCAGAGTAGAGTGCATTCTCTCTCTCCTCACTCTGAAATATATATTTTCTGTGTTGCCTCAGGCCTTTCTCTGTGTATTTGGATTGCATTTTGTTCTTCCTGCTGGGGTATTTGTAACTCTAACATATTGTATGCATTATAAAGAAGTCTGTTTGGTCAGGAAGAAATGCAAATGTCAACGAAAAAGAAAAATTAGAAGCATGAAAAATTAAACAACTTGACAAGTTTATGGACAGTGCACTTGTATAAGCAAAAGGGTTTCCTCTGCGGATGGGAGGGTTAGTTAATTGAAACTTTACTGAATCCATGGGGGAAAATACAATTTAGTGTAACAACATACACGCAGAGAGGCATGCAGGGTTAGATTAATCTATTCTCATGTCTTTAATTACAAGGGTGGAACGGTGATCAGCAGGTGTCTTACAAAGAAGAGCAAGAAGTAAACCCGTCTCTATAGAGTCATAGAAAGATTATAATTAATATTTTGATTAGGTTGTGGAAGCTATCATTTCATTAATGCTAGTACAAATAATACTATAATAGATGTGAGTCAGTTTCCATATTAAAAAGGATAGGAAGATTCTTCCGATTTCTAAAACGTTCTTTAAAGAACGTTCGACTGAATGGTTCTTTTTGGAACCATGTTTCTTCTATGGCATCACCTTTTAACCATCTTTATTTTTAAGAGCGTAGGTAGATAGATAGACAGACAGACAGACAGACAGACAGACAGATAGACAGAAGAGCAGATGGATTCAAATATGCATCTCTAGCGGATATTGCTTGACCTCAGTTTGACAGCGTCCAGCCTCCATTGACAACTAGCCTTCATCATCATCAGGAGCTGCATGCTGGCCAGGCCGAGGACAATATTCATTCTATCACAGTAAAGGAAGAAATATGGGGAGAAAATGGCCTTCAGGGCATCATGTCAGAGATAGACAGCGACCGAGAGAAGGCTACGGCTGGAAAACGAAGGAGGGATTATCTGAATAATGATATTAAAATAGAATATGATTCATTACAACTGCATAAAAATGAGACCAGAGGAAGACATGGCTCAGCATTCTATCAGACAGTGTATTTGGGACTATGAGTAGCTCTGTATTTTTAAGGGCTGTTTATGTATGCATGCATACTTCTTATGCCTGTTGAAACACATGAGGCTGTGCACCATATAAGCTACCAGGACAAGAGCAGGCTTCTCTTCCATCAAGATTAGCCAGGCTGTGAAATATTAATAGAGAAAATGAAAAACTGTATTAGGGCTAAAAAGGATCTAAGCAGAATGAATCATCAATAATACAGCAGCCCTCCTTAGTTTGTCAGAGTCAGAGAGTCTCTGGCGTTTGATTAGTGAGAGCTCTATGCTGTCAGAGCCCCAGCCTGGCCCTGTGTCACAGGAAACTCTCCTAAGCCCTTATGTTTATTCTTTTTTTGAAGCTGTGATGAAAAGCTAAACATGCTAAGCCTTTTGTCTGAGATGACTGGGTGCATGTAAATTGTAAATTTGACATGTCGTGCTTTAGTTTGATGCTAAAGGTTCTGTGTGCAGCTTCTCTTGGTTTTTATTTTTGTTCCATCACTTGCTCTCTCTCTCTCTTTCTGCTTGTTCTTCTTTTCTCTATTGCTTCACATCCTCTGCTGCTTTCTTGCTTTCATATTTAATTAAGCCTCACCTCCTCTCATTCCTGTTTTATTCTCTAGTCTGGACTACACTTATTAATTTATTTTTCTTCAGTCTAAGTAGATGTTATAGTGGTCTGTCAAAAGGCAAAGTCAAAAGCTCTTTTTAAACTGTTGATTAATAGGATGGAATTTCGACTCGTGCCATTGACTGAATAGGTCTGCTTCTAATCTAATGTCTCACATCTTTGCAGAATGACTGAAAAACCAGCACAAATGTTTTGAATTTGCACTTTATGTGATCTGTTTGGTTCACATGAGGATCACTGTGGCTGAGTCAAATTCTAAAATAAACCATAGCATCAGTAATGATGCTTCGAAATCCAAAATGCCAAAGCACTATAATAATAACTAGGTCTCTGATGTCAGTCCCATCACAGAATTAGAGTTTCCTTTACACATATACACCACTCATATTTACATCATGAAACAAAGTCTATCACTCTGCATTTTTTTTTAATCTTCTAACCTTTCGCAATGCCTGTCGGTTATATGAATATCTCTTTCTTTGATTCTGTGCTGGGTATTTTACTGGTTTTCTGTTTAAAAAGGAATTGTGCCACTCATGCATGAATACATGGTTTATCTGAGTCTAGGCTATGTCCTTTGCCACAGGATAAGAATCCCCATTTGTGAGGACAGAACCTAATCCAGCCAACTGCACAAATCAGCAAATCAGACATTTTAGACACACAAAGAATCAGTCAACCATTTAGTAATGATACCGACACAAAACTTGTTTTTCAAGAATCCTTCGTTCATGAATCAGACTACGTACTTGACCCATGAGTTTGAATCACTAACAAGAACAGACTGAGAAGTGTCATTTATTAGTGAATAGGACTACACTAACAACTGGTGTTGTTGGAAATACAAATTATTTTTATGAAGTGAATTATTTTCTTGGGATCCATTTGTTTGTGAATCAAATTACGCTAAAATTTAAGGAATCAAACTATACTGGTTGAACTCTTACATTCAGCTTTTGTGTGCAAGGCCAAGGACAACTAAACAGAAAGATTTTTCTATGCCATTATTTTGCATTGCACAGCATTTTTTTTTTTGCATCAAATTAAATATAGACTGCAAACTCGTATTCACAACTCAGAGAAAATATGATCTATGGAACCTAAATCATATTAATTTATGATGTATCACCATAAAATATGCTTTGTTTAAACTTTTGTGAATCATTGTACAAGATTGAATCGATATCCATTTCCCAAAATAAATTCTTGACTAAATAATACATGAACCTATCTCCTTCCTTATGGCTGCTTAGCATCTGTCTGACATACTGAACATATCAGCTAATCACATGCCGCATACAGTGCCAGAGTCACGCTAACCACAACAACATATAAGTGAGTTATGTATGTAGGTGCAGAACCAATTTGAGACATGCACGAAGGCACATATTCTCCCGACACGTGTTTGCCTTGATCACGGACAGAAAGTGTGCAGCAGCGGCGTGAGTTCCAGAGTGCTAGTGGCTGTATTTGTTAGGTCACTTAAGACAAGTGGCCTTTGGCCAAGGGCAGCTCACTCAAAGGAAGTGAATTCTCACAGCTGGAAGTTAACACAGCCGGAGCGTGCAGATGTGGAACTAGCTAAGCTCAGAGGCCGCTCATGAACCCCTAACTCCTCCATGATTTAGCAGGTCATTTATGTGCTGCTCTGGCTGCTAATTGGCTCTTAATTAGAGTCAGATCCCCGTTGAAACTATCCATTTACTTGTGTATGTGAGTGCGTGTAAGTGTGTGTCCAGAGGGAGTAATGTAGCCACAAGCAACAACTAACTGTCCTTCACACGATTTTGTCATTACCACTCTCAGGGAGGCATGTCTCTCATAAAAGCTATGAGAGCTTCAGGGAAATTGTAAGTCATTATCGTATGTGTGTGTGTGTGCGTGTGTGTAAATGTCATTCGACATAAATGTGTGTGGCTTTACGTCTAAAAGCATGTACAACCAGAGGGTGGTATATTATATGTGTGTTAAAATGAGTTTTACTGCACAATACAGTACAATTTTATTTCAGAAACCTGTGGATTAAATACATTAAGGTGATATTTTTTTAGTCCTGCAGTGATGGTATTCTCCGCAGGTCTCCTGAATCCACCTATGCAGTGACTTCCTTCAACCACTTTTTTCCTTATTGACCTTAAAAAGCCAAAAAGGTAGATGGGAAGAAAAAAACAGTTGATGCGAAGAACAGATAAACCATAAAGACACTCCAAAAGCCCATTCCTGCAATCAAAGATTGAGAAGAACAATCAGCATCAACGTTTTTGATTGCGGGGGTAGAGAAACTCACTGTGTCAGAATATCAATCAGTTGTTAGAAAAAGGTCATTCCACTTAAGTCTTTAAGGCATCTTTTAGGAGAAAAAAAGCTGCTTCTGACTTTACCACATGTACTATAATATGTATGCACAATGCATATATGTTCATACATGCATTTAACCATGCTTGCAGATGTGTGATGGATGGATTAGGTTAGTTGTCATGGCAACTACACAATTTTACGTTTTGAGCATTTACTTCAAGTAACCATATAAAGTAATCATGTAAATTGCCACTATAATTGTTTTTTAAGTATAAGACTTTAAAGTGTTTACAAACACATTTTACAGTGCTGAGAGATGTATATGAATACAACATTAATGGAGAAAACAGGAAAACAGGTGGTAAAGTGGTCTTTGCACACTGGTTAGTTGTTGGTGCAGTTAAATGATTTCAGGACTCTTGAAAAAAAACAGTGTTCAGTCCCTGTGCATGCAGGGGGTACTCAAACAAACAGACCACTGACACGTAGAGAAACAGCAATTTCCTGCTTCATCGGTTCCCATCTTTCTCTCCACTGTGTCCCCTTCTCTTTAAGCACGTCCACCCTCCACCCTCCATCTTCCATCCCCCATGTGAGAAACGCTAACACACAGACTGGATCAAAGACTACTTTTAAGGTCACAGGCTCTCAAACACATGCAAACGACACCATCCAAAAAAACTAAACAACAAAAAAAAACAGATGTAGACAGTGCAGGGACACAAAGGATATGAAGTAGGAGGTGAAAAAAAAAAGAAAAAAAAAGAGAAGATAAAACGATCAATCAATAAATGTTATATCAATCTGGATATCAATGTAACTACAGAACTATTCTTTAAAGGAGCAGTTCAGTTCCAGCATAAAACTTTTCTGATAATTCTCTCACCCCCATGTCATCAAAAAAAAAAAAACATTAAAGGATTTTTCTCTATGTAGTAATCTTCAATGGTGGCCAACGGGTTAAAGGTCCAAACTGCAGATTCAGTGCAGCTTTAAAGGGCTCTACACATACTGTACACTGGCCTCAATTTATATTAGGTGGCCTTAACTACTATGCACTTGTAATTTAATTAATCTTTTTGTACAGTGCACTTATTGTGTTCATACGTGTTTTTACACTGTACTTGTATTTATATGTAATTACATTTGTAATTATCTTTTTTTTTGGGGGGGGGAATTTGATTTATAATTACACTGTTAACTAACTCGTCCCTTATTCCTTAACCCACCCTTAAACCTTACCGCCCAACCTGTCCCTAACCTTTCCTATATCCCATATGGAGTTTCAAATATTTATTATGACATCCTTGTTTCTGATTCTCATAAGAGCCATTTATTTGTAAATCAAATTACACTGAAAATGTTAAATTCACTTCAAAGATCTGGGTCATAAGAATCATTCATTTAGAAGTCAAAATACTGTGTATAGGCTGCATTCTTACGTTCAGCTTTTGTGTGCAAGCCCCAAGGACAACTCAACAGAAAGAATATCCTTGCCATTATTTTGCATTACACAGCATTTTCTTGCATCAAATTAAATATAGACTGCAAACTCATATCCACAAATCATGATTCCTTTAGCCTAAATCACACTAAATTGTGATGTATCATTGTAAAATGTGTTTCGTTTAAACCTTTGGGAATCTTAGTAAAAGAATGAATTGATATCCATTACCCAAAAGAAATGCTTGACTAAATAATACATGAACATATCTCCTTCCCACTGGCAAAAGTGGTAAAATTGTATGATATTACTACAATTTAAAATAACAGTTTTCTATTAGTTGTTTTGTTTTTATGAAATTCATTTATGTGATGTTCATGTTCATGTTTAAGCAACATTTCATATCATCATCATAGTGCTGCCTTTGTTTGTGGAAACCAAATAATTATTTGATGAATAGTAAGTTAAAACAAACAGCATCTTATACTAACCCCAAATGTTTGAATATTAGTGTAAATAATGTCATTTTCTGCAAAAGTAAAGAAAAATAAATGAAGCAAAACATGCCCACACCTGAGTCAAGTTCAGCATCTCAAACCTAAATCACCTTTCTGTCTCTTAGAAAGAGTAAGAGAATGTAGAGGGAAAATAGAGACATCTCCAGCATCAGCTATTGAAATAACAGCTCTGATTTCCCCAGAGCATCACAGTCTACAAATCATTGTCTATCCCATATATATACACCTGCCAGTGCAAACAATATAGAGACCCGCAGCATGTACAGAGGTCTCAAGGTACGAATGTCAGAGAATTCATGATCACAGTACAATTTATCTGATAGGTCTGCAACATAATAATACCATTCAATTCAAACCTTGTTTCCTCTGTTGAGACTGAACTACATAATAGCTTCAATTGGATTAGCAATTCAACACAACTTGGGTCAACTGACAGTCTGAGAAACAGGCAAAGCCATCAGATCTGAAATCAGTGCACTATGTAGGGCTCTATAAAAGTCTGTCGTACAATAAAAGTCTAGATTATTTCTTTGTGCTCATAGACATCAGCGCTTGCTGGAACATTGTGAACTGTGCGGAAGTGCTTAGTGGCCACAATCCGCTTGATGGACAACCTGGTCATACTATAGTTTAACTTATTTAAACTAGCACATCTAAACTGCAGCCTTTCAATCATAGCGTTAACTCCACTCAGCAAACCGTTAGTCAATCGCCCTCCTCTTGTTGCTCTTGCTTATGGGGTAAACACTTGAAACTGACATCCTGACATTTGCTTTGTTGGAGATAAGAATGCTGTGCTACTTCCCAGCACATCCTCACTGCTACTGCTTTAATGGGGTTCGCCTGTTTCTTAGCTCGTATTATTGATCAACATGAAGTTTTAGGCTGTACTGTTGTTGTATAGTCTGCTGCTCTCCCAGGCAAGAGTTTGTGTTTTATCTTCTGCTTGATTAACTGCTCTAATTTAAACCAGATTTAATCAGGTTGAATCTACAGTATGTTCACACCTTTAGTACAGGCTTTTACCTCTTTGCGGTTTATACAAAGAAGAAAGACATATGGACCTTAGAGTTAATGAAATGTCTTGGTTACGTATGTAACCATCGTTCCCTGAAGGAGGGAACTGAGACGTTATGTCATTGACTGATGTCATGAGGTCTCGCCTAGGAGACCAATCTGGTCTAATCTTTGAGAACAAGCCAATCGGGATTGGCCGGGTGAGAGCACGCCAGCCACTCCCAGTGCATACGAGTATATAAGTTGGTGGCGCACCTCACCATTCAGGTTCTTGCTGAGGAACCGATTGTAATTGGCCACTTCAGCGCAGGCCTCAGGTTTGTGGCAGGAGGGACGTAACATCTAAGTTCCCTCCTTCAGGGAACGAGGGTTACATACGTAATGAAGACATTCCCTTTCAGTCAGTCACTATGGTGTTTAGTTATTGACTGACGTCATGGAAATAGAAATAATAGAAAACGCCGCTTTTGAGTTGGTTTTATGGCTAAGACCTCAAATATAAGTTATACATTTGATTGAATATCATTACCTTTAACTTTGAACTGTCACTACCTTAAATTGGTTTGAAATTGTATGTGTGTGTTTTAACGAACAATGTTATCCATCATTTGTAATGAAGGTTTAGATCACTCAATTTACTTGAGTAAGGCTTACTTGCTTTTTTAAGGTAATCGGTTTGCATGCTTTTGGCAAGTAAACTAGACTGATGTTTAAGTAAATACAACTAAAAATACCAAGTTGCAGGAACTTTTACATGAGTTAACAGAACTTGGGTGTATGTTTACATAAACCTTTGTAAGTGCAAAGGTTATTTGACTTTATTTGACTTTACTTGGCTTTTTCAAGGCAATCGGTTTGCATGCTTTTTTTGAGTAAGGTCAACTAATTGGATTTTACAGTGTAATATTATCAATAACTGTGCCTGTGTTAAATAAGCACATGTTAAATGAGGTGCCGGTGTCATCATCTGTAGAACGTGGTTGCACTGGTATCAGTGACTTTTACTGTATTGACCAAAACACATAAAAAAAGGATTTTAACTTATTTTGTGTTCCACAGAAGAAAGAGAGCCATAAAGGTATAAGCCACTATAAGAACTATTCATTCCTTTGTAAGTGCAAAACTTATTTAATGAGGTAAAAAATTTAATAATTAAATGTGCACTTTTAAATTGACTACAAAACATATGAGTACAGTAGCACAGTGTCAAGTCTAATTTGACTTGCAAAGGGTGTGCAGGAAGCAGTATGAAATTCGTCTGTTCGGGATATCCAGTTAATAATTTGATTAAATGTTATACAGAACAGTTCAAAGATGTCTGGACAATTTTAATACCCCATAGTTATGATCATATAATGAGCATAGAGAAATAGGTAGAGGAGCCTTGGAAGAGTGACAATAGATAAGGAAGTTGATAATAGGTAGGAAGAGTGAGTGTAGAGATAGGATTATGATATCAGGTCTGGTCTAGTATGATTTAATAAAGAGTTTCAGCGCTTCAAAGCAGTGAGATAATTGATTCTCTCCCCACACAAAGATGAAAAATAGCCTTTTCTGTTCTTTGACCTCCAGATAAATCTTGGGTTTATATGCAAAACCCATAAATATATGCAGAGTGAACAGCCAAAAGAATAAAGACCATGATTTCAAACTCTTGCCTCACTTTTTTTAGTTTTAAATCACTGATATCCCTTTTCTATTTCCCTGTTTCCCATTTGCTCTTCCTCTCTTTTTTAAGCCTCCCTCCCTGGTGTTTTGAATGTACTTAACAATCCTATTTTGGATAATTATGCATTCTTGTTGAGGACTCAAAAATCCACTGAGTGAAAGTGGAAGATGTTAGGGGCTTCCTGTTAAAGCTATGTTTACTGTTGGGAACGAGAGGAACAAGCAGAGAGCTAGAAAAAAAAGGGGAGAATAATAATAAAAGAAAACTTCTGAAACTTTAAGTGCTGCACTTTGCAGGATGATTTCGACCAAACACACTTTCCATTGTGCCTCTCTCTCTCTCTTTCTGAGTCTGTCCCTGGGATTTTCTATCATTCTATATTTGTATTCCCAAAGTGTCTTAATCCATCATACTGTGTCTTGACCCTGAAGGGTCACCTCCGGGCTTCACAGGTCTTTCGTTCTCTTTTTATCTGTTCTGTTAAATTCAAATTATCTCACTTCCTGTCTATTGCTGCTCCTTTTCCTCTTTCATCTCCTGTTTGCCTCAAATCCATTCATCATGGTGGCTCACAAGAATGTTCCATTAAAGCTGAGGTGCTGCTACAGTAGTAGATGGTGAAAGAGACAGACAGAAAGAGAGGAAAAGAGACAATCAGACGTGAAAGAGACAGCTGGCCAGACAGAGGTATTTTGGTCTAATAAAAGACAGAATCATTCGAAGGACTTATTAAGAACTAGGATATTAAATCTTGATTTAAAATCGGTGGCGCTGAACCAAAAATATTCATTTCACACTCAAGTGTATTTCGATAAACCAAACACTCTCTGTTGACAACAGCTGGTCTGAGAATAGGCTGTTCTTCTGTGAAATCATCAACGAAGTCCCAATTTACATCTGGCAATTCGTTTGGACAATAAAAAAAAAATGGAAATTTTAACAAACACTTTTTTTTTTAGATTCTAAATGCATTTGACCATAGTTGCATTAAACACCCCAACTGATTGCCAATTCGCTTGACAAATTAACCACTGAACTAAAACCAGCATTTTCAACTCTGTCAGTTACATACAGCGTTAAAAGAAATAGCTTTCTAATCATTTGATGCAGTAAAATAAACATAAATAAATAGATTTCTGTTTGAGACTTCATGGTTGAATGATACCAAATCATTTAAACCATAAAATTAAGGGGGAAAAAAAAACAAGCATTGTTTTCAACTGTGCAATATTAAAACCAATGTAAAATGTGAAATGCTTAATTATCATATCAGAATAATTTCTGAAGAATCATGTGACACTGAAGACTGGAAAAATGGCTACTGATTAAATGTTTTTAAATATATTGTGATATAAAACTAAAGTTATTTTAAAATGTAGCACTGTATTTTTTAATAAATACAATAAAATAAATAAATAAATACAAATATTTTTTTAAATATAAATACAGCTGTAACAAACTTCTTTCAAACACATTTAAAAATCAAACTGGCTCCAAAAGCTTGAACGGCAGTGTGTATTTAGGAGGAAAATGTCAACACACATTAGCAAACTGGCTATAAATCTCACCGACCTCATTGCATTCATATTTACTGTTGACAAAGACACAATGTGTTTTTATTGACTTTATTCCCATATTTATTCATTTATTTTAATTCTTCTACAACTGAGGTAGAGAAAAATAAATAAATAAATAAATAAATAAATAAATAAATACATAAACCCTTTGAGTGTTTTGCATCGTGACATCCTGAATCATGTCTTATTAAGGGAATATCTTATACAAGGGCAAAACAGCCACAGTGCAAAATGCATGCGTATAAATATGTGTGTGTGTGTGTGTGTGTGTGTGCTGATATGCAGATGCAGGGTGAAGGAAGAGGAAGTGGAAGGAACAGAGACAGACAAAAAAGAGGCCGCTGGGAAAGAAAATATCAGCATAATGAATGAGTTAATAAATAAATAAATAAATAATAAAAAGACAATGTGAGCCATGGTCGATTAGAGATAGCCCACAAGAGATCAGAATGGAGAAAGAGGGTTTAGAAGAAGCTCATTAAGAATGCACGCAAGTTTCCGGCAGGCTTGTATCGCTCCGTTCTCATTAAAGTTGCTGGCTTCAGTTCTATTGCTCATCCACACGATTCACACGCTTCAATCTGATCGGCTTGATTAACGACTAAGAACATTTCACTGGTGATGAGTGAGTCACATGATCAAGACCAGTCAGCGCGAGGAAGGATGTGTTTAAACTTTACTGCCCTGTAATCGATTAGGGACACTCCACTGACATTCGTAAAGGAGTCAGTCTGGCTGGACGAAACAAATGAACACACACACATATGTGTGTATAATTATTCACCATATGTTGAACCGTAAGTCACCAAGTGTTTTTGATATGTGTTTGAACACTGGCAATTTTGCTCAGTGACCTGTGAACACCATCACATTAACCTCTATGTCAGGATTAGACATTGTGTAGCTTTACATCCCTTAATTAACCAGCAATGAGCATGAACTTTATTTCATAGCTTTAAGTATAGCTCAATATTGTAAACGAAAGTTATCACATGTCATTACAAATTCAAGTCCTTATTATAAACCACTGAACTAGGAACTAACACCTAACAAATTAACCACAAATTTTCACAAAGCACAAATAGTTCATAAAACTTAACCTCTTAAAACCAAAACTGCAGGTAATGTACAAAAACATGTATGTACACAATCATAAGTCTAAGTGGGATGTTGGGGGGTTTATATCATTTATAAACCATTGTTCAAACATTATTATGCATTAGTAAACAGTTTGCAAGTGCATCTATAAATGCCTTATTCTTGAACATAATGTTTAAGAATAGTATTTTCATACTTTATTTATGATCACTTTATCATTTTCTTTAATTATTACGTTATTTACAAAGCAGTTATTTAGGAGTTGTCAGTGTTTAATAAGACCGTTTTATTAACACATGTTCCTACTGTAATTCATGATTAAGTCAAGTAGTTTTAAAGCATTTAGTAGTTGCCGATCGTCTGATTTTGTGACCTCATCTAAAGTGAGGACTATTTATAAGGTATAGCATTTATGAAGCAGATGTAAAAGCTCATTTATATTCCAAACAGCAAAGTTAAAAAAAAACACAACACAGAGGGATACAGAACACAAACATATTTTTTCAAGATGTAAAAAATTTAATCGTACAACTGTACACTTGACAACTGAAAAACAAACCTTAGAACTTTGAAAAAATATATTAAAGTGTACAGCTGTAGTTTTATATATTTTTTTGCATCTTGAAATTAATAGTTCTGTATCCCTCTGTGTTGTTTGCTTATGTTTCCTGTTAGGAAGATAACTGACCATTTAAATCTCCTTTGTACATTTAGATAATTATAGCTATAGCTAAGGCATTTATAACTGTTTTTATAAACTCCTTACTAATGACTATTAATGTTGGAGCAATTCATTATAAAGGATGAAATCACTATTTACTAATGCTTAACTAATGATTCATAGCGTGTAGTTATTATAAAGTGTTACCATTATGGGTCATATATTTTTTTTTTCTCGCTATGTGACATCACCAACTACTGGCCTGGCATTTCAACATCATTTTAAGTTGCGTTAGACATATCCATGTTGCCAGTGTGAAAAATGCAAAGGATTTTCTTTTCCTATATTTCATTTTGTAAACATAAACATTTTGTAAACATTTGTAAGTCATATAGCCGAGTCTGTTACATTTGTTTGTAATGAACTCCATTCATACCATTTCAGCTATGCCTTTTTATTTTTTTCAAAAGTGATCCTCTTACTATCAATTCAGCTCCACAGATATAAATAATCCTCCTGTTCATGTTCCTTCCGTCACAATGAAGGCAGCGAGACAAGGACACATGAAAAAAAGAAGGCCTCAAGACATTGGCCATTGAGATGAATAGGAATGCTAACAGATCATTCTCTTTAGATATTATAAACCTTGTTGTTTACATGCACAGGTTTTTCTCTTTTTTATCGATCACACTGTCAAAGGAGCACTACCAAAGCCTGAAATATACAAAATCACAAACAAATGCAAGAGCGTGAGTACACACACACACACACACACACATAATCATTACTGCAAGGTGGTATATTCCTGAAGATCACATTGAGCTTCAAGCTAATTATCTGACAGAGCGCTTAGCTTCACATGGTGTAAGTATTTACAGCAGGACAGGTGTTATCTTACTTCAAAGCGGATTTGAGAGAGTTTCTAAAGAAAAATAAGTCGGCTATGTCTAAACAGGTGAAAAAGCTCTGATCTGCATGATTTACAGGATTATTTTATAGGCTGAATGACTTGTAATTCAACATGTCCTCACTGAAAGTTAGCTCAGCACAGCACGAATTGGGCTCAGTGCAACAGGGATGAAATCCTTCCTTAATCAAAACCCATATTAATAGATGGAAAATCTATTTCAGGATGCCAGCGTAAAAGATTCCCATGTTGCTCACTGAAAGAGTGAGAGATGGAGGGAGGAGATCAGAGCAGCTCTGAACTTCATTTTTGGAATATTTATCTGAAATAAAAATTATTTTCATTTACTAAAACGGCAAAAAAATATCAAAATCTTATCTAGAATGTAATTACTTTATTAAGCTAGATTTGTACATTTAAATAATAAGTGTAGGATATAAAATACATGGAATTTGGGTTAAGTTCTGATCGTACATGTGTTTTATAAATTAGTCCTCTCATCTTATTCACTCACCACATGTAGTCAAGCAGGATTAAATCAATCATTGTAATCAATGTACTTCTACCTCAGTAAATTAGAAACCGAGTTCAAGAGGGGAAAAAGTCAGAAAGTCTGCCGACACACATCTGATTTCCTGTGAAATATTCAGAGACGTGATAGGCAAATGGCCTTCCCTCCTCAGTCCAGATAAAAGAGGAATCATTTGCACGCAGAGACTTTGGGGAAGAGTGCTGATTAGGCTGACTAACCGAGGAGTGAAACTCAAATGTTTCCTGACAGGGACTTGGTGAAGATTGTGGTTGAAGGGATTCAGAAGCGGATTTTCAGAAGCCTTAGGTATAGCTGTTAGACAAGCACACTGCAATTACACTGACACAAGTGGGATGCTAATCACTAATCCTATGCCCGCGACACTAATCGTAAAGCCGCATGAAACGTGTGAACACTTCGTAAACGAGCACAATGACGAGGAATGTAGTGACACAGTAGGCTGACATGCGCTAGCTGAGATAAGAGTGGCATCACAACATTTCCGCACAACATAAATAAGAAGGTTTTATAAGGATAAAACATCCGTTTGCATGGATGAAAGACTCTTCAGGTTAATTTTCCCAGATGAGATTTGATCTTGAAAGCAGTGAACCGTGAGACTCTGTACTGCCTCAACAGCAAGGTACTGACTCAAGGCAACAGTTTGTCTGTCTAATCAGCTCTGACACAAGGGCAGATGCGTCATTCTCTCTCCTGCATGAATAAACTCCCTCACCTCTGTGTCTGCCGCCTTATATCATGCTGTTGTTGTTGTTTTTTTTTATAGTTTATAATCTTGCGAATGTCCCTTTTTTTAAGCTTGATAAAACCAAAGAATAATACGTTGGGGTCATGCATCAAAGTCAAAGAAAATGGAACCATGAATCAAAGAAAGTCTCGGAGGAAGATTTTATTGCTTTCATAGCTCAGTGGACTATTGTATGTAAGTCTTGGATGTTTCAACAAAAATTCACACCAATGAGACCATTATTGAATGAAGCTAGAAAATGAATGTAGATCGAATAGCTTAGGTTGTTTGGTCTGGGAATTGCATATTAAGATTCTCAGATTTTTGATTGCAGACTTACATATCTGCAGTGTGCAACAGAAAAGAGGAGAGTACTACTACTCAAAAGAAGATTGCTTATATCAAGCAGTACCTTTACGGCACGTTAACACGTTCCTTTTTATATTGAGTTTCCACATTGCAATGAACCCGAGTGTCCCAATGATGCCATCTTAACCAACTGAAGGAAGAGAAAATGCTAATGCGACTAAATAAATAAACAAAGAAATAAATGAGTTACAAAAACATGCTAATGAAGACTGAATACAGTGCAGACATGGTTTTGTCAGGGTCAGTCTACTGGAGCAGATTCAAACAAAATGTATTGGTGACCCTGGTGGCCTAAATCCTTGTATAAATAAGCACAAAAAAGCACTCAAGCTGAACACTGAAGCAGCACCGGCCAGTACCAAGGCCAGTTCACAAACACTCTTTATCTCTATTGCACTGCCTTTCAACCCCATATTTCACAATCTCAACTGTATACTAATCCACAATGACACAATCTGCATGTCCCTTTCTCATTAAAAAGTTATTTTCTTCATTAAAAAAGTTGTTCTCATAAAGAAGTGAATGGCAGTGCTAATTAATCACTTAATTAGTAAAAGAGCAAACTGGATAATAACTGATAATCTACTTTGAAAAATGACTTTAACGCACACAGCTAGTCTCAGGTGTGAAATGCAGTGTTTTTCAGCGCCTGACTGCTGCCATTGCTCTGAGAAGTGTTTGTCTGTCCTGTTCCTGGAGACTCCCCCGGCCTCATTAGACACACATTTCAGGTCTTGGAGCCTCTAACGAGCTGATGAATTGAATTAGGTGTGTTAGATTAAGGAGACATCCAAAATGTGCAGAGCTTGAGGGGCCTCTGAGAAACAGGCTGAGGAGCACTGCTTTAGAGTAAACACACAGACACAGACACACACACACACACACAAAGAATGATGAAAGGAAATGCTAATTCTGGATGCAGTGAACTTTTTTTATTTTTTTTATTTGGCTTGACACACACTAGAGCCATCAATCCGCTACCTTTTTATGGTTGGGGAGGCCACACATAAAAGTTTAGTCCCTGGTCCCAGGAATTCAAGCAATAGTCTTGGTCCTGTCTGAGATTAGACTACACACAACTTCTTATACCTCTGTCTATCTCTCTGTAGCTTTCTCCTTAGCATTAGTGAAAAGCTTGACTAGGCTTCAAAGCGCCTGCAGTTCAAAGCTTCTTTTTTCAAGAGTGTGTGTTTGGACTATATGCTGATGTGCAGTGGTCCCCGCAGGCCTACAGAAAAAGAGACGGCACTGAAAAAGCCAGACCACGCTGTTTCATGTCATTCACCTGACACTCATACAACCCAAGTTAAGCGACTGAGAGCTGAACACCAGCTTATACTATAAAGGAATATAATGATTTAATGATGAAATTAATACTACAAAAATAATAATTATATATTTTTTTTCATCTCTAAATCTGTTTGAGAACATTATACATGATGCATGGGGCCAGTCTGAAGCATGTTTTTTCGGGCAGAACCTCTATGCATGGTTTTGGACACAACCTGTATTTGTAATGACCTCACGTGGGTCATCATGACTGATTAATAACAAAGAACCAGCATTATAAAGTCATGCATTTATTCACAAATCACACTAGTCATGCTGTACTGTATGCTTGTGGTTTCAGTCTGCAAAGAGAGAAATATGTTTTGTCTGTGTTCATTGCATTTTTTATGGTCTTTCCTTCTCATCACATTCAACTCTGATGGCATGCTCACAACTACCTAGCATTGTGTAGCATATTAGCTCATTAAGGCAAATGTATATAAATAATTACTAGGGGTGGGCATAGATTAATTTTTTTAATCTAGATTAATCTAGATTAATTTTGAAATTAATCTAGATTAATCT
>JAUMHQ010000048.1:5281805-5293722 GCA_032361165.1 Enteromius paludinosus
CCTGTGCATTCATTTTGGGAAAAGGCCATTGTCTTTTCAGAGGGAGAACTAGTCAGGGTTGCTTTGTTCACATTCCTTCAAGAAATAAACCACTCTGATCAGTCGGTTGCCATGGAATCAGAGGCCTGTTTTGCCTTCCTGAGGTGTTAGCTGCTTTTTGGGGCAAGGGTCCACAGACCCTTATAGTTGCAGTTTGAGTTAGGCTGAGTAAAGTGGTATTAATGATTATTTGTTAAATATGTAACAAATAGTTTGCGACTGATTGATTCAAAGGAAAAAACTGAAACCAGCACTGAATACGGTCCTAGATTGTCAACTATACCTGAGAACAGGGTGTTGGAATGTCCTGAAGTGAAGACAGATCTTACTGCATTGCTCTTCCAAAAGCACAGGTTTTGATGCACTCTGGACCATGCATTATCTGTGTGTAATCTCTGGAGGACTGGGAACGCCACAGGCTGTATGTGAGTGTGCTGGAAAACCACATTTAAAATAATGCACAAATACTCAAACAATCTACTGCACACTAACACAATCATACCACACTAAAACATTCACGCAAACACATATTGTATGTGCCAGGCAGCAAATTATGTTATCTTCCTTTCATATTCCTAAATTTATTTGATGTGTCACCAGCATGCGATGGGAAAATTAGAAGCGCAGTAGGAGCAGACAGCAGTTGCTGAGGAGAAGCAGCAGGAGAAGAGGTCCCACCCTGCCCTGAGTAACGCTCTGTTGTTCTCTCGCTCTCTCTGCACATCAGAAGCACCTGTTCAGATGACAGGCAGAGTGATGGTGCTGCCACACGTCCAGGTTATTTTAATCAAAACAGTCTTCCCTCTGCTTTATACCTCGCCTGTATGCTCTGTCTCTGTTTTTTCTTTCTCCTCAAATGTTCGTCTCTCTGTCTTCTCTAGTTCAGTTGTTCTGTTCATTTCTTCAATAAGAAACCTTGCAGAACCTGATTTTTCTCAGTTCAACGTGTCCCTGGGACAACATTGTGATTAACCAGATTTGAAGGACCAGTTTGTAGTATTTCTGAAGTTTAGGCTTACAATCAGTGTTTGGTGCTTGTACATCAGTGTTAGTCATGTGTCATTAAATTTGATTTTAGGCATTGCTTATGGGTAAGGTTAGGTTTAGGTGTAGAGATACGGTCAAAAGTAAAATTTTGGATTGAAATTAAAATGTTTAACTCAGCTGTACAGAATGTGAGGGTGGTTTCATTTTCTTAATCTGTAATGTTGTTCAGTTGTCCAGCTGAAATGTCGACACATCTTTAAACAAGATAAACTTGTTTTACATTTTCTATTTCACTTATTTTAAGCATAAACAAAACAAAACAAAAACACAATAACCAAAACAAACCACCATTTTTTAAATTAATTCTCCAAACCAAACCAAAGTAGTAGTAGAATAATTACATTTTATTACCAATATAATTTTACCAATGAAATATTTTTTTCAGTGAGATGCTCTCACTGAAAAACAAATTATACAGCTTAAGAAAATTATTTTTCTGTCATGCATGTGGGTGATTTGCAAGATATGTACATGGGTGAGGTTTTGCCTACATTTTGAAGACCAAACGTCCCCACCAGGAAGGTAAAATATGATTGTGTGCAGCAGTCAGCAGTCCCCTCAAGGAAACAGCTTAATAAACATACTAAATCAAGGCTATTAAACATCAGTCCTCACGGACCACTGTCCTGCAGAGTTTACTCCCTACCCTGATTAACCACTGCTGTAGTTTCAAAGTAATTCATAAGACCCTTGATTACTGTGGCTTTCTCAGGTGTGTTTGATTGAAACTAAATTCTGCTGGACAGTGTCCCTCCAGGACTGATGTTGAAAAGCCCTGGACTAAATAAAGTATGGTTCATTTGAACTATTTAAGACAACAACTTACTATGACTTACAGTACTGTCAACCTTTTTAGCCTAAAACTTCCTGGCATGTTCCACAGATATGGAACAAAAATCCTGCCTGAAATATTTGAAATAAAAAGCTTGTTGAATTCCACAAATCGAAAAAAATAAAAATAAATTAAGCAGTGCAATTAACAGTACTTGCATTTTAATGCGTTGTATTTTCATGGCTTGCCTTTTTAATGCGCTTCATTTTAACATGGTTGTATATTTACTTGGAGTGTGACGAAACACCAGGCACTGGGTTCACAAGAACGAGACAAGACTTTCAGATTAAAAAAAAAATAAAAAAATCTACAATGATAAAATATATTGGGAATTTTATTTTTTTCAACAAAATCATAAAAAAAAAAAATCTAGGTGCATTTTGTAATCATCTTTTTGAAATGAAACTATTTTAATGAATTACATGTAAAACAGCATGTGAACAAAACGACAGGCAAGTAATTAACAATAAGTAACAAAAAATGTAAAATAGTTTTAAATAAATAAAAACAAATAACACAAATATTCCTTTAAAAGACTGGTAAGCAAATTTTTTTTCTTCAGAGTCAGGCAGAATACCTAAACAAACTTTCCTACAGAAAACGCTGCGCCAGCTTAAAGGCCAAAGCATACTGCGGCCATCTGCATTACATTATTTTCATCATAAGGAGGGCAACAGTGTATGCACGAGAAGAATGCTGAAAGAGTGCAAGTCAATTGGGGGCATTGTGCATGTATCGAGCTTGTCTGCCTGCACTACTATATACTTTGTATACTTTGAAAGCTGTGCGGATGCGGCTGCGCGTACGATCACACCAGTGTGATTAGAACGTTCAGTACATCACGTTATCAACTGCTGAATTTAAATCTGCTTTTGCTGGCGCAGAGCCAGATTGGACAAGCTAAGCGCTTGTCATATTGTCACAAATTTGCAGTGTTTTCAACCATATACTGCTTAGTTTAGGATTCATACATTTAAAAACACATAAGTACTAGCAATGCAGAATACACTTATCCATACATTTATAGTTTATTAAATAGACGATTATGTAAATAGGAACAGCAATAATGATCTTTATAAATATAATCTGACGACATGTTTTATTAATAGCATATACAGATTGTGTAGGTTATTATAAATTTGCATAATTAATAATTTGCATGTTGTAAATCCCACAGCTCGGATTCAGCGTGAACTAATATGGTGGCGCCCATCACCCGGCATAGATCAAATAACACGGTCATTATAAAAGTGTTTAAACTATCAAATACATTTACTTTTCAGAATCAGCATATAAAATGAGGCATATAAAATTAATTAAAAAATTTAATTAATAACTATCCATGTGTCATGCAGCATTATTGCGACTGCGGTGCATCACATGACACGTCGCCATGGAAACAAAAAGGCTAAACATTACAAAATAACGGTGGCATAAAAAAGCTCACTAAAGCTCAGCTAAAATATTTTAAACTCACGAGTGAAAGGGTTAAATCTGCCTACACTGGATGCCATAAAGCAACCATTATCGTCACACCCCTAATATTTACGCAGTGAATATTTCAAACGGAAACATTTCACAAACATTTTCATTGTTAAAATTCAGTAATCAATATTCACCTCACAAAGTTCATTTTCAACATATTCAGTTTGTCTAATAATTCCAGCAAGAATATTTTGTACTTTTCAGTTTCTATCATTTGTTTTGGCAAGACTTTTATAGTCTTTATAATGAATGCCATTAGTCTATAATTTGTGTTTTATTTTATGATTTGTACTTTTTTTGTTTTTACCGTGAAAAAATGACAACTTCTGTTTTGTGTAGCAAATTTTCTTTAATAATGCAGCAAACGTTTTTTTCAAATAGCCCAATAAACTAGGCTAAGCCTATTATTGTTTCATTATTATTGTGTTGTTGGAATTTGAAATTAATTGTGAGTCAAATCCTTAATGCATAGACTATTATTGACACTTTTTTCTGTCCGATCCATTGGTTCTTAGGCTACTTTTTGCAATATGGAAAGAAAAACTTTCACATTTTTAAACTTTTCTATTCAAATTTTGAATGTATTATATTACTATTGTATTATATATAACTAATCATTAAAAAGCTGTAACCTATCTATTTCATCGCAAACTCACAAAGTTATAATTAACAAATCTCTCTTTACACTGTGCAGTGAATGTCTTATTAGCACGTGTTATAAAGAGAAGATTCATCAATTTGAGCGCTGATTCTAACATACATAAATTAGTCATAATATAACAAATAACTCAAAAGTCAACAGATCATCGACAGACTGTCTGTTTAAATCTGTTTAATATAGAATTTGATCGATTTAAAATGTATGTTTTGCTTTTGGTCAATGTCTATTTCTGAGATCATAAAGTGTGCCCCCTATGAAGATGAAATGCCCCTTAAATAATAAAGAGAATTCTTCATTTGTTTTTGTTGTGAGCATTTGCAGCACTGGCTGTGAACTTGATCAACATGTTTTCTTGATTTACTGATGTTTTTTTTTTTCTTTTTACGCAAGTTTTCTGAAGGTCCAGATCGTTGAGCACTCTCGGCCACTGTATAAAACTTGAAATGAATGATTTATTTAGAGTTAGTGATATTAAATATGAATATTTAGTAGGAAGCACTCCCTTTTCTTGCAGTTCCCGGATGTGCGCTCTGTAGAATTTGAACCACTAATTTTTCGGAAGCAAATTTGTAAAGTGAAATAATAATAACCGAAAGTTGCCTGTCGAATATTATTGCTGGAATTATTAAACAAACTGAATATGTTGAAAATGAACTTTGTGAGGTGAATATTGTTTACTGAATTTTAACAATGAAAATGTTTGTGAAATGTTTCCAATATGGATGTCTTTGTGGGGCGGATACAATTTCAGTAGACTGAGTGAGAATGAGTGGAATAGACACGGGGTGAGCAGGAGTAAATGAGTGAGACAATAGGTGCAGACCTGGCCAAAAGAGAAAGGAAAGATCTGGTCTCATGATGGACGGAAGGGCCAATAGATCATGACAGAGACTTTGAGAAAAGAGTAGATTTAAATAGACAGAGGGACAGAAAACGTGTGAGGGCAAGGAGAGAGTATAGGAAGAGGCACAACAAAAACAAGATCTGACAAAGCACTTCCTCTAAACCTCATCCCTCACTCTCTGTCGTCTCCTTACCAGTCTTTCTCTGGTGTGGACATCATTGTGATGAGATGCATCGTGACACAGGCCTTGATGTGTCAAACGTGTGAGCTTTTTCTCCGGCCTGTAAATGGGCCACAGTCCACAGCAGCCATGAACTTGTCTTAGGTCTTAAAGGGATAGTTCTGCCATCATTTACTCTGCCTCAAGTTGTTTCTTTCTTTTTTTTGACCATAAAAGGATTTTGAAAAATGTGGGTAACCAAACAGTTGACAAGAGCCACTGAAAAACAAATACTATAAAAGTCAAAAGCAACTGTTTGGTTACTCACATTCTTCAAAATATCTCTATTTGTGCTCAACAGATTTTTTGGAACAGTTTGGAACGAGGGGGAGTTTTAGGTGAACTATCGCTTTAACAAAAAAATCACCTTCAGTTTATGGATGTTTCTTCAGTTTCAGAAGCTATTGTTTGCCAGGGTTTGTTTGTTTGTTTTGTTTAGTTTTTCATTTTTATTTTTACTATCTGAGGGTTATATTGAAACTTGGAAACTGTTTACCTTTATATTTACTTTACCCTTCTGCTAGGCCAAAACTTGCAATGTTAAAACTGAAAATGTATGTAATATAGAATTTATAAAACTATCATATTTATACTTGGTATATGAACCTGGTTGAACCAAGGAGATGAAGGTAAATACAATATGTTAAACACTTATTTTACACTTTACTGTGCAAATCATGCTGTTTAGAAACAGTATTATTTCATTAATATTTATATAATGATGTATTTATTAATATTCTAAATTATTTTACATTTTTAGTTGTCATTTTAATTTTAGTTTGTCTTAGTAACTGTATTACTTTGCGTGTTTTCCCATCTAACATTTACACTTTACTTCAGTTACTAAAAAAAGAACAACTAAATTTAAAAACTGTTTACATATCAAGTGTCCATTATGATACATTATTATACATTACATTACATTATTAAACATTATTCAGTTGTATGCATTTAGGATACAAACAGTGAAAGCTATAAAATTACTTTACATTACATTTTACTACAATTATATCATTACTATGACAGAATAAACAACACAGCAATTGAGATGTGGTGAAAATAAATCCATGTCATGAATGGCCACTGTTGGGCATTAGTGTGTGAAAAGTAAGATTTAAGAGCTTATTTCTAAAAAGTCCAAAGGCCCAAAAGTATCATTCATAGTGGAAGAAACACCTACACATCATCATCATACCTTTAAGCTGTGAAAAGTTTGTACGAAGCCAGAAAACATTTTCAGAAGTCTAACATTTACAACTTCAGCTGCAGCTTAAAACTCATCGCCACTGACCCTCAAGAACCTGAACTTCATAATCAGACACAAGTGCCTGTCCTTCCTTTCCAGAGTCTGTCTCTATCGCTCCTGCCATTTCCTTACTCCCAGTCACCATAGTGATAAATCACCAAAATGGCTGTCACCAAGTGATAAAGTCATTATGAGACAGCTTTTATTTACATACTCATGGCTTTTTCACACCGAGTCTAATGAAACGAAAACCCGAGAGGGACGGAAATCGAGGCAGGGTTGAGTGGGAGGAGGGCTATAACACTCAGAAAACTAAAGGGATTTCTTGTGTGTGTGTGTGTGTGCGTGTGTGTGAAGTGCCATGAATTAGATTTCCGATCTTGTTTTAAAAGAGCAGTTAGTTCTGCAGATGGCTTTTTGCTCTTTTCATTAGATTAGGCCATAGTGTCTTTTCACACGCCCAGTGTTCTCAATTGAACATTTGTAGAGTCGCCAAGATTATTGGTAGATTTGGTAACGCTTTGGATTACAACCCGCAATGTCCCGCGTATTTACACAGAATTTATAGCTTACCAATTTTTTAACTATAGAGTACCTCCACCTACCCTTAGATATACTGTAAGGGAACAACACGCAACATTTCATTTCATTTCATTTATTAAGATCCCCATTAGCTCCTGAAGTCTCAGTTGCTATTCTTCCTGGGGTCTCCTCTACATTATAACAAAAATTTACATAATTCATCATTATTCACACACACACACACACACACACACACAAACTGAAAATAATCTCCAATAGTCTACAATAGCCCAATGCAAAATAACTAAACAAACAAATACTTCTATACATTTATCCATATAATTCATAATAAGCTCTCCAATACAAACTATAAGGCATCTTTCCATATTACAATACTCTTTCAGTATAATGACTCTTGTGTGAACAAAAACAATTTAAATTTCTTTTGAAAACATTTTCTATTATTTCCAACAAAAAATCCCGGTAATCCATTCCATGCAACCATGGCCCGATAAAAAAAGCTCTCTGACATTGATTAGTTCTAACTAAAGGCAAAACACATCTCATTTCTGTAGTTTGTCTTGTACAATAATTAAGTTGATCAGCAAAAAATGACAATTTTCTATAAATTATTTCAGGAGTTTTTGTTTCAATAATATTACGAATGAGTGAATCTGTATTTTACAGTTAACCATGCCAAATTATTATGCATTGTAATTATATTAGTTGTATATGGACAACCCAAAACGATACGTGCTACTTTATTCTGTGCAACTTGCAATTTCTTTAAATTATTTTCATTGGTATTTGACCAAATAACTCGTAGTCTAAATGAGATAACACTAAAGATTGGGCTAACCGTTTGATCAGCCATTTAGGAACAAATTTCTTACAATTTCTAATTATTGCCATACTACGACCCATTCTTTGCAATATTTTATTTATTTGGCTATTCCAAGACAATGAGCTATCCACAATTATACCCAATAATTCAATCTCTTCTACTTGA
Organism: Enteromius paludinosus; assembly: GCA_032361165.1. Classification (NCBI taxonomy): domain Eukaryota; kingdom Metazoa; phylum Chordata; class Actinopteri; order Cypriniformes; family Cyprinidae; genus Enteromius; species Enteromius paludinosus. The sequence goes on from JAUMHQ010000048.1 coordinate 5,289,711, forward strand.
TGAATCACGTTTCCTCCTATATCTAAATGCAATGTTAGTGATGGCTTAAGAAAATATTTTGACCCAAGTATAATACATTTTGTTTTACTTGCATTAATAAGTAATTTAGTATCAGTAATCCATTGTATAACCAAGTCTAACTCCAATTTTAACATAATATTTAGTTGATCTACATCTCTTGCTGATAAACACAATGTTGTATCATCTGCATACATTGCCATAGTTGCATGTTTAATTACAAGTGGTAAGTCATTTGTAAACACAGAAAATAAAAGAGATCCTAAACAACTACCCTGGGGCACCCCACAAATAATTTCTTTCACCTCAGTATAGCTACCATTAAAGTAAACTGTATATTCACGTTTACTGAGATAGCTTTCAATCCATCGAACCGCCATTGGTTCAAATCCATAACAAGCTAATAATCTTTTCACATTGTTTCTGTTTACTTACACGTACATATGGCTGTAAGTTTTTGGTAAGTGTGTCGTACATACCACATAACTTCAGAATAGGTGCCCTTTAGTTATAAAATACTTACAGTATAATTTCGCAGGTTATTACCCCCTTACTCCCGAAACATTGCATGTTGTTCCCTTTGAGGTACTCTATAGTTACAAAATACGTAAGCTATAAATTTTGTGTAATTACACAGTACATTGCGGGTTGTAATCTAAAGTGTGATTGTTTTAATGAATTATTTGGTGAAAATTGAAGACTGTTTTAATTTTAAGCATGAACAGTAAAAATTTGCTTTTTCCATTTGTTGGTTTTTGTAACCAAAGACAGCTCAACTACCACATTTTATGACCTAATTATGCTTTTTTTCTGCATAACAACAAAAAGCATTCTACATTTAATTCAACACTCAGGAAAAAAGTTGCTAAGCAGATTTCCTGATTGGTAGGAAGCCGTATATCACATTTTATAGGCCCCAGATGAACATCCAGAGTGAAGCAGGTTGGAAGTAAACAGCACTGATGGGGTATGAAATGAAGCAGAGCTCTAAGCCTCTTCACAGCCCTCTCTCAAGAGGTATAGAACGAGTGGATGGAAGGAGAAGAAATATAGTGCCTCAAAGGAAATGATATGGAGGGATTAGGTGTTGAGCTGGAAGGGCGATGCAGAACTCTAATACTCCAGAACAATTTGACTTCCTGTCTGTGCGTCCCTGCAGGTCCACCATGTGAGCATGTCACCTTCCTCATTTCAGTCTCCTTTGTTTAATTATCTCTCTCCTTATCCCTTTCTTTTTGCCTTTATCTTTCTGTCTGCTTCTCTTCTCCTCATGTCAGCTCTCACACTGCCTCTTGTGATTTTATGATGCTTTCAACTAATAGACTGGATCCACTCAACTAGTCCAGATTACAGCTGGATGAGGAGATGGGGGACAGACGCTGACACACTGCGGCAACGAGGTATCGATCCAGTGTTTGGCTCTCTTCTCAGAGAGGCGCAGAGGATGGCAATGAAATATAACCTCCAATATATGGCGCATTTGTTGCGAGTAGCTTATTTCAGAACCTTTGATTCTCTGCTACAAGGTTTTGCTGTGTGTATATGAGCATATCTGAAGTGAGGTGAAAGGGAATAGAGATGAAATGTAAAGATGAAAAAGTGGTTGAAGAAAGTTTGGCAAAGTTATAAATAGTGTAAAAGAACAAAAAAACTATGATGTGAATATTCTCAGTAAATAAATAATTAGTGTCGTCGTCATTAATGAACATAAATTAAAGTAATTTTATTAACTGAAATAAAATATGTAGGAAAAATAAAAAAATGTGTTTTCATGGCTTCAAAACTAAGAAATTTGTTAACATTATTTAACACATTAGCCAATATGAATACATTTTTTTACTGCACTGATTCATGTTTGTTAATGTAGAAATGTTAAGATTGCTTAAGATTATTTATTGCTTTATTTTAATTGCTGGTAAACGGATTTCAATTGCATTAACTTTGGCAGCACAAAAATAAATAAATACATTTTTAAAAAGTGCTTTCAAGCAATTAATCATTTCCAAAACAAATGTTTTTGTTTACATAATATACTGCAAGTATGTGTGTACTGTGGAAATTTATTATGTATATATAACATCTCAAAAATTCCATGATGGGCTTACAAAAAAAGATTCCAATGAAAGTCAGTGACAGGTATCAGCCGTGATCCATGCACGGACCAGATTCATTTGATATAAATTTATACTTGATTGTTGAGCACCTAGCACCTCACCTACACTTGAGCACCTAGCCCCACCTTTACCCTAAACCTACCCACTTCTGAACAATATAAAACACAATTCTCTTCTGAAGAAGAGAGTAAAATACAAGGTTTTAATCGTTGCAATTATCCCGCTCCGTTAACATGCTCACATCTTATTCAAAAGACACTCTTGTCCTGTAGAATGACACAATTGATCACAAGACATACAAGAGCCAATAGCATTTCACAACAGTGTGATGGGATTGGTTACGACACACACAAGAGCCAATATAAATTTACAACGAAGGTTGACATAAGGATTCTCCCGACAGCATTTTTTAAATTTTGCGCAAAGCGGATGAAGAGATGGTGGTGATCGAGTTCTCTCACAAATCTATCATTTTGCCTCAGAAGAATTGGAATATTAATCCTTTTTGATAAATAAAGTCTGTAGTTGTATCAGCCAGTTTATCTTGTGTTTTATTAGTGGATGGTACAGTAGGTTTAGGGGCAGGTGTTGGGTTACGTGCTCATAAATGTACAAATAAAGTAATACATATATTAATATGTATTATTATTGGGTAATATCATCAAGAGTCTGTGGTCATTACACGGAACTCTGTGATATTAGATTGTCTATGTTCCACAGGGAAAAAAAGTTATACAAGTTTGAATCATCATGAGGTTGAGTAAACAATGCCAAAATCTTTCAGACTTACTTTTACAGCTGCCCTTGGCCATCTCCCCTCTAACAATGCACATTCATATGTTTCACTGCATCAGGTTTTAAATGCATTACAGACCTCTCAAAACATAACAATCGAAATAAAGGCACCACAAAAGCATTTAAACCGCCTAATGTCCACTTACAGAGGAAAAAGAAAAACTTTGACTCACATATGATTAAAATCCACCCTTTACCACCACACTACTCGTATTTAAACCCATGAGCGCTGCCCTAATTAAACGTCATCTGTGTCTTGGGACATTAGTGTCTATCTAAATGGACTGCAAGCAGTGTCTCAAAGAGGAATGACGGAGCTGTCAGAAAATAGATGTGTCATAATAAAAGCATAATCGCGGGACCATAAATATGAAATGGAGTTCAGCCCAGTGCTGAGTAAGAACTGGGCTGAATGATTAAGAGGGTAGTTAATCCCTGATGAGATTGATTCTCTTGATTCCCCTGGCCTTTAAGACGGACGTCATCTTACAGAACAGCTTAAAGACCTTGCTTAATTGTTCACGGAAGAGGGAAAGGCTGTGCGGATGTGTATGGGAAAAGCAGCAGGGGTGGTATGGTTTCGGGGGATGAGTGTAAATGGTTTTCCACGGTCTCTCTATATATAGTTACAAACTCTGTGACTCAGCTCTCTCTTCCTGTCTCACTCTTTTATTTCCTCTATCGGAGGGTTTAATGCAATCAGCACAAATGGCTCAGCAAGAAATGACAGTGAATGTAGACTAATTGAATGACGTGACTAATTAATTGAATGCGCATTCTGACTTCGAACACTCATGACACACTCATGTCATTATCAAACAATAGGAATGTTCTTATGAATATTCACGATTGATTGTCAGTCTTAACAATACTGACTCACTGTGATATGAACAATCATCTGAAAGGACTCTTGAGAGGAGCCTCGTTAGTTTCTTGGACCAATGAGCAACCCAGCATGGCACAATCAAAGGGTCAAGGTTTATCGGACAAGTGAGGAGCTCATTTACCCAACCCAGTCGCACAGCAGGTCGTGACAATATCACGAAATAAGCATAAAATCTATTGATTCGTGTCAGGGACACGAA
>JAUMHQ010000048.1:5293822-5321510 GCA_032361165.1 Enteromius paludinosus
TAAACTTTTTAACACAATTAAGATGTGTACATTTTTATATTTTGCCTAAATATAAGATATTTTTTTATTATTATTTTTATTTTTTTTTTTTTTTTTTTTTGTTTTTTTTTTTTTTTTGTTAGACTTCAGAAGCCTTCAAGCCCAGAAAACTTAAAAACATTCAAAAAGTATGTGTTGTGTTTCCTTCTGGAGCATGAGTGAGAGTTTGAAATTCCAACAGCTGTCGACCATTCATGTAGCAACACAATTTAAAAAATCATGTGTATATAACATTTAATTCAAATATTACTTTATTTTTTGGACTACATGTAAATTCATGTAAATGATTTAATTTTGGTAAAATAATTTCAAAAATTTTACATTTTGACCACACTGTATAAAATTAAATATTATACAGTGCTTAATTAATTTATTAGACCATTAACACCCAATATGAGGACTGTGCCACAGCTGCTCTGTTAAACATTATTGGTCATTTTGTATGTTTCTGTAATGGTTAATCCACCAGAATGTGTAGATTCTTTCATCACAGGAAAGAATAGGAAAGGATGTGACATGTGGCCATGTAGTTGGGATTTGTGCTCTGCGTTTAACTCATCCAAGTGCACATACACAGCAGTGAGAAGTGAACAACCATGCACACACACGAAGCAGTGAGCAGCCAGTGCCCAGGGAGCAGCTGGGGGGGACGGTGCCTCGCTTAAGGATCTCACCTCAGTTGTGGTATTGAAGGTGGAGAGGGCACTGGTTATTCACTCCCCCCACCCTGCCAGACCTAGGACTCAAACCCACGACCTTTGGGTTACAAGTCCAACTCCTTGTCCTTTAGGCCACGACTGCTCCTTTTACAATACTAAAGTATAATATTTGCTGTTATCCATTAATTTTCTATGGTTTTACAAGAAAGGCAGACAAAGTAGTAAAGCACTTTAATATTTTTTTGTTCCCAATTACCCAATTACAGTCCATAAATACAGTCTAAAAATATGTTATGTGCTTAAACTTATTAGATTAACTGCTTAATAAAGAGCAAATATTTCTCTATATTTTAGGAATCCATCAAAAACTTGTATTGTCATTTATTAGACAAATAACAAACTAAAACAGCTTAATAGCCTTTTTCACATAATAACCCGAAAAAATAATATTTTGTATAGCTTCCTGTGGCCTCTATAACAGCTTGCATTCCTGCCTTTTATATACTTTTCCACAGTCTCTGTTGTTACTGACTGCAATTGGGCATCTGAATAAAAAATAAGAAAGAACTTTATTATTTTCTGGCTTAATTGTAAAACAGTAAATTTGAAAATTCATGGATAACAATCATAATAATATTTCAGCATTAGAAAAACTACCGTGACTAAGGAGCTTAACCATACTGGTGGATTAACCATAACAGGAACCACAAAATGATTTTGAAAACATAAAACTGTGAAACTCCAAAGTGATTAGTCACATGACATTTAAAGTTTAGTTAAAGGCAGGGTAAGTGATTTCTGGAAGCCAATGTTGCTATTTGAAATCCCCAAAACAAACACGCCCCTTTTTTGATAGCTCCATCCCACACATACATAGCCCATGCAACCCAGGCAATGATTAGTTGTGTGAAACAAAGCAGAACCAATGTTACACTCCGACAGAAAACTGCTGCCGCCTTCTATTTATGAAGTGCTGACACAAATTTCAAATGATTTTCAATGGTCGGCGTCTGGTGTAGACACAGCGTTACTCATCAGAAGAACTGCGTACGATCGCACCTACCCTGCCTTTAACTGATGATTCATAATAAATAAACTGCCAACCTGATAAAACAATAAACTGCAAGGATATGTACCTGTTGGTACGTATTTCGTATCTCACTAAAAAGTGCACCAAGGTATGTTTATGCCATGAGACCAGTAAACTGCACACTTCCTTGATGAATGGGAATGCTAACAGATATCTTTCTACAGGTGTTATAGACATCTTTGGGCAGAATTAAAACTGAAGGAGCAACAGCCAAATGTCTTGTGACATGCTGTAAAAGATGTAAACAAAACGAAATCCTTAAAATATAACACTGTGTTTCCAAGGACAAGACCTGTGAGAGTGAATCTGTAGACTGTATGACCTCGCCACAGAGATTCAAGTTATCGCTTTATCATGAATAGCCTACTTCTACTATTTTTCTCTTTCATGCACCGCCCAAGTTGTCCCGCTTGGTAAATTATCTCTGGCATGTTATTTAATGAAGCCATGTTTCTTTCAGTGTTAAAGGTTGACAGTAGTGCGGTTATCCATGACTGATTTATGATTAATAGCGGACCAGCACAAATAACTGCTACAACACACACGTGTGGTGAAAACACAAGACACACCCATGAGCAAACACTGTGAAGAATTAAACAACCTTTACCATTCCCAATTAAGCAGATTTACAGCCTCCACAATCACCTCATTACACAAAATGTTTTATGAACAGATACAGTTTATAGTCTAGCCAGAATGATCCATCATTAGTGCAGCGGCCACCAGTAGAGACGGATGAAATTGAGATGTATCTCTAATCAGAAACTCCAGGGGTCCAAACATACAACAGTGGGTAACTATGTAAAACATGTCAGGTCTGTCCTCAGAGGTGACCCGCTTGCAAATGCATCTGCAGCAGGTGGTCCTAAAAGATCTTCTACAGGCCTGAGTGTTTCAAACTGTTGAGTAACACTTCAACTTTCATTTAACATTCCACTCTCCAAGTCTTTATAAGGGCACTGACCAAACGGACCCTCTCTGGAGTATAATCAGTGTTTTATCCATACGGAAACACACACCAAAGGCTGCCATCTAAATGCTTTGTGATAAGCAAGAAAGGTAGGAGGTGAAATAAAAAGCATGCTATTTAGCCTGTTGGAAAGTGGCTCAAAAAGAAAAAGTGACAACAAAAAGGTGAGAACAGAGAGAGAGAGCGAGTAAAACAATGCAAGGTGAAAGAGCACAAAAGAAAATTGGAACCTTCAATGTGAGAGGAAAAACAAAAGCTAAAAGGAGTGTGTTGCAGTTGAAGTACGATTGTGAAACTGAACAACAGAATGACAGAGTTTGAGGCAAATGTGGAATTGTTCTGACATGAACAGAAAGGTGGGATTTTTGTTTTAGATACGGCCATTTCCATAGAAACCGGCTTATTATGGGATGTTTGATGCCAAAGGTGCCATCTTTGAAAATAAAAACAACTGTCAGATTGGCCGCTACAAGGTCTTTTGGTACTCTCTTGGTAACTGTTTAACATACTGTAGAAATGAAATGTTCGAATTAACTTATTCTATTAATGCAAAAACGTATAAATATGCTATATAACGAAAAGTACATTTAGACTTCAGATCTCACGCCCTTGCAAACAGAATTAATCTGTGGTACCCCAGTAGCTAAATAATACGAGATTGTTTTCCCCAGTTAAAACACTTGAGTAACCTGAATCACCTCTCCTGGACTAAACCTAACCTCAAGAGTTTCAATGACTGACAAATGTGTTTATCAATATAGTCCATGGCAGGGCCTTGGAGCACGACTGACTTTTTAGAGATAAAAAAGGAAACCCTCCAGAGGCCAAGGCATGTCTATTTGCTGTCAAAAAAAGCCTCCCTGAGACATGCAAGCTCATGGCCCTTGAGTTACAGACAAAGCTTGGAAAAGAGTGAGAGAGATATTGAAATGTCTTTGTGCCAAAACAGATTTCAATATACAAGTGAATTGAAGGGAGTTGGGGGGTGAGAAGAGAATGGAAGAGACGCAGAGAAGAGATAGACGTCTCTAAATCAAAAATGCTATCTGTGTGTATCTCTCTGGTGTTTTTCCTGGCTTAGGGGAAAAAAGGTGAAAACTGGAGCACAGCCTTATACCAAGCTATAAAAAAATCTGGCAAATTCAGCACACTTTCACACAGTCTACTCTATAATACCATTAATAATTCACATCTGTAGCGAGAACAAAAATTCAAATGATCAGATGAGCTTTCTAAGCGGTAGTTGTTGCACATGTAAGGAGATGCTCATGGGAGGGTTACGGTATAGTTGCGTGTGTGTGTGTTAAGTCTAGGCTGTCAGAGAGGGAACAGAAGAAACTGTGAATATCCCTCACACTGGGCTTCATGCGGCCATGACCTCCCCTCTTTCCCTCTTCATGTATCTAAAATGCTCTTTCTCAAACTTCTGGAACTTCTGTGCTTCACTGCTCTAGTGGCTTGACTTCTTGATCAAAATAAGACTGAGGAAATAAGGTTCAACAGAAGGTTATCTGCTTGGCCTTGCATAAACCAAGAAATATTAGATGTTTGAGTGGTCAGATATTTCCTTTTTAACACATCAGTGCATCTGATAGCACTGGAATCGAATTAATATTACACTTGCATTCAAAGAAGGACTCCAGTGGCTTAATCTACAGTATGAACCTAACAAAGCAGCTGCCTGCTGATATAACTGTCAAACTGTATATGCACTTTGTTGTAATGCACTTTGATGTGAAAACATCTGCAGAGAACACAAATATAAATATGTCCCCATTTGCTCTCTGCTCTTGTTTACTGAGTATCGGGCAACTCTTGCCTCATGTTACCTTCTCTTTTGTCTTCTAGTTTCTTCTAGTCTTTTATCTTGTCCAGGTCAAAAAAAAGAAAGAAAATGAAATAAACAAATATAAAAGAAGTTTTAATATAATACTTTTACAAACAGTGTGCAAATTCAGTTCTCTTACATGTAATCTTGTGCTTGGTGACTTTAAATCACTTGTTTTGGTAACACTTTACTATAGGGACCAATTCTAACTATTAACTATTTGCTTATTAGCATGCCTATTTTTAACATATTGACTGTTTATAAAGCATATATTCTGCATGACCATATTCTACATCCCTAATCCTAACCAATACCTACTATTTATCAACTACCTCATAAATTATTAATAAGCAGCAAATAATTTGAGTTTATAGAGGTAAAAATCATGGGTTAATAATTATATAGACCTTAAAATAAAATGTGACCATCGTTTTAATTGGGAAGACTTAAAAATGATCAACTTTTGTGGTTGCACCACCATTTTCGAGCCATGTTCTCTATTCTAGTCTCTACTAGTCATCTGTTTTTTTTATACTCTACTTATCTTCTCTTGCCTGTCTTATCCTCTTCTCACCTCACCTCTCCTCTCCTCTCCTCTCCTCTCCTCATCAAACTGAATCCACCGTACACCTTTTAGAAGGTGTATTACACAACTCACATCAAACCTTCCGGCTATGACTCAGGCCACACAGGATGTTATTACAGCCAAATCACTCACCCACGAACATCAGTCACACTCCATAATTCACCTCCATATCTGAAAGCAAGATGCATGCAGGACTTAGTTAGGTCACCCCCGCACACATGAACCTCTCTCCTCTATATTCAATTGATCGTTTCTACATTCAAGCCCTTGATCCATCAACTTTGTTGACCTAAACGCCTGTGGGTGAAACAAGCTACCACCTCTGCACAAAAAAGGGAATTCAGTTAAAGGCTTATCTTCTCTCAGTCATGTTATTGAGCACTGATTGATCACTTCTACGTGCAGTTTCAGGTCTGATGTAATTACATGCAATCTAATGAAATTCTCATGGTCACTGGTGGATGGCAAGAGGGGGAGCAGGTACGAGACACATTTGCTCACTGAGCATATTAGTCATGGAATAAAAAGTTTATCTCATCTCAACTCGGGGTTGGACACGAGAGATATTTTCAGAGTCTGTGAGAGTTCACACGTCAAACATGACACTGGTTGACACATGCACAGACAGGTGACAAGATCACTTAGTGTAAAAAGCAAGAGAAATTATGCACCTGTAATTTCCTTACACCTCTACTGAAGACTCAATTGAAAAAAAAAATTTTAGTAAATCATGCGTGTCAAATCTTTAAGACACTGACAATGACAGGGATAGATTTGAATCAGACAACTCAACCACAGATCAGTGATGTTATGCCAGCTTGACATGATTATATCACCAATGTGCGTTAGACACCACCTGAGTTTATGAAACTTCAAACGTGTAAACCTCAAAGACAAGAAACTCTGAGGGACAAGACATCATAACCATTTATATCATAAATCCATGGCAACCAGAAACCCGTTTACAGCAATCATCCTCAGCCTTAGCATGAAAATCATATCACACATTTTTTAACATTTGCCACTCTAAGTGATACTAGACAACAGAAAAAAAAAAATTACAAGTAGTATTATATGGTGGCTCGTATTTTTAACATTTTAAATTAAATTTTAAATTCTAAATGAAATAAGAAGATTTCCAATAAGTATATAAGTATATATATATTGCAGTATTTTATCAATTTATTTAAATTACTGAAATGTAGGGCTGAAACAACTCGAGTATCATGTCACATTTTTTGCAATGATTTTTGCATTACTGTGACAATGCACTTACGCTTATGTCACCCACAAAGCGGAAGGAGATGGCAGTGTTTTGATTTGAGGGCGCAAGCACGGACTAGTGCGGGTTGCGCAATGGAAGGGAGCAATAACAATGGCGATGAGCAAAGAGACCAAATGAACTGGAGAAAATGACAAAAATGTCCTACTCAATGACCGGAGGAGGACTGTCACCTGAGACCAGGTAAATTCAATGTAGCGTTAAATCAATGCTATTTGTTAATCGAGATGGGGGCTGTTCAATAATGTACGTTAATTATGGAAGGAATAAAGCACAACAGATACCGGAATATTTATCAGCTTATCCCATGGCTACTAATCAAAGGAAAGAGTTTACTGTCAATAAAGTTGTGTTTTACATTTTACGATTAAACATACGTAATACTTTTTCAATACCATGGCTTGGATGAATACTTGATACTTTAGTTCAAATACTGAAAGTTGAATGTCCCTAAGTCTAATGTGCTCAATACAACAGGTGTGGTAATTTTAGTTTGATTGCAATGAATAGGGTTTCTAAATGCACAGACATGAACTTATAATTTTTTTTATATTAATATTAAACATTTAATAAATATCATCAGTAAATAAAGTGTCGTTTTTTGTTGTTTTTCTTTTAAAAGACAAAAAGAAACCAATTAGTTGCTCATTTTAAGAGACCTGTCTTATTTTCTCTTGCATATTTAATATTGCCCTTTAATTAAGCAAAAGTGTTTTATCCGATTACTCGAATTAATCGATGGAATTTTCAGTAGAATACTTGATTACTAACATATTCGATAGCTACAGCCCTAATGTTTTTATGATTAAACCATGTAGGGTAAGGTAACTGACAATTAAATATTCAAAAGGTTTTTATAATGTTTATGAATGACTGGTATTTGTGAAATTATATAGAAGCCATTAAGTTAAGCGATAACACTTTATATGCCCGATTGCTTGAATAAAAGAAAAGATGTTGGAGGAAAATAGTGAAAAAAGAAAGTCATTATTTTTGTTATTCTAGGCAGAGGCTCCACTGAGAGGGGTTTGGTTAATAGAGTCACCTGAGAACGCACTGAAGTCATAAATTGAGCTCTCTGTGTGTTTGTGTGTGTATGCTTCCCATATGTTTGTGCAAGGAAAGTTTGAGAGCATGTCTTTTAAATAAGTCAGAGGATCTAGTTTCAGTCTCATGTCACTCTCATCCAATAAACAAAATCCCTCATCAAAGCCACTAATGTTTGCTGACAGACAAATCAGTGCATGCAACTCAAATATAAGCTAATAAAAGCAGCCTTGAAGTTTATTACTTATTGATTTTTCCTTACTGTACTTCTATTCGGTGGAATGAAGTGAAATCTCTCTCTTTTTCTTTTTTTTTATCCTTCTCTGTCTGTACAGTATGTGGGAGGACTTTGGCTTTTCTCTTTTCTCACTGGCTCTCAAAGGAAAAACTGAAGCCACAAGATCACAGAAGGTGCTACTGTCAAATCATCTGTATTTTTCTGTAATGCTTGTCTCGATGTGTGTGCTGTCTGTATTTTTTTCTCAGCTATTTAGGAGAGGAAAGAATATCTGTGGAAGTCTGTTGGTGTGATCTCTTCATATGTTTCAGGCTAACTGTGATATGTGAAAGTGTGACGTTTTTTTAAAGCAATAGTTCACCCAAAAATAAAAACCTGGATAGTTCAACCAAAAAAATGAAAACCTGATATATTATAGTGAAGGGGTGCTATCAGAATAAGAGTCCAAACAGCTAATAAAAATATCACATTAATAAATTAATTATCCACACGACTCAGGGGATTGCCTTTTTCACTGGGGGAAGTGTTGTTATGGATTATGGACTTATTTGCGGTATGACACCCATTTACCGCAGAGGATACATTGGTAAGCAAGTGATGTAATGCTACTGTATTTCTCCAAATCTGTTACAATAAAGAAACAAACTCATCTTGATAATCTAAGGGTGAGTAAATTTTATTTTTAACTTTTTAGGTGAACTATTTCTTTAAGTGTGCTCTGGCAACTCAGTATCCTCTGACTGTTCTTATATCAGAACAACCTAGAATGCCTCAAAACGTACACGGTGTTGTGGAAGAGACTAACATTTTTATAGAAATGCATGTCACATCCTCCTGAGGGAAGCGAGGTTATGGGTTTAAATGAAGCAGAATTGTGATTGGAATAAGTAAATACCATTCACAGGACACAACTCATTAACTCTGAAGGATAGCGGATATATTCAGAACCCCTCAGCTAAAACACACAGACACGCTGCCCTTTATTGTGTATTTCAACTGACACCAGAGGAACCACATTCATTTTTCACTTCTCACTCAAATGATTGTAATGTTAATCGATGCTAATCCCACAAGACCAACAGATCAACATCAGTGAATATTACTGTTTGCAAATGTATCACATGACATGTGTTTAAAAGGAGGATTATACAGCAAGACAAGTACCAGCTCTTCACTAAAACAATTTTCTGTAGCCTAAAAATTATGTTGGAATAAATAAGTAGCTGCAGTAAAAATAGGGGGTAAAAAAAAGGGTTTTCATATGCATCCTTGGCTATTTTCCAATGTGGTCACATGAAAAACTGGCATAGTTAGAAGTAAATTAGTAAATAATGAGAAAACATACAATCCAAGACTTAAATCCAAGCATACATTTTGATCTCAACCCCTAAGTTTAACCAGTAAAAAAAAACTCTCAATATCATATGATTTCACCATCTTGCACAAATAATTTCAAGCTGTCATGAGATTGAGCGGCTATTTTCGGTGTCACACAGAGACCACACTTACTCCTGTGCGGTACAATACCACTATCGGAGGGGGAAAAAAACAACTCAATGGAAAAGCACAGACACGACAATGTTCTGAACCCCCTTGCGTGATCCCAGTCTTGCTAATGGCCTTAGCAAAATGCCACTGTTTCAAACAGTGAAAAGCGCCTGCCTCAGAAAGCTGAAAATGGACCACTATTAGCCATATAGTTAAACACTGGAGGACATTTTTTCCTTCCCAGAAGAGCACATCTATCAGCACTAATAGCTTGTGAAGTGTACAGACTGAGCTTCAATATCTGATATTACTGTATTAAAAAAAGGATGATAATGGCAAATAGAGAGCTGTTGTAAGGCGGCAATCAAAAAGCAGAAGTATGGTTAAGAGGCAAGCAGTCAGAAACCTATAGGCAGACCTTCAGATTCATGGACAGCGCACATGCACATAAATACACATAAGCATTTCAGGACCATGGACAGTGCACATGTGAGCGTTTACACATGCAGATCTTCAGCACCATGGAGAGCACATATATACGTGAGTACACAGCTGTAGATATTCAGTACCATGAAGAGAACAGCCTTTTAACATCTGCTCCCTCTTTGTAAAAAGTGATTAATGATTTAAAGGTGCTCTATGCAATCTTGCAAAACATAGGGGTGCAGGACATACACCAAATCAAAAACAAACTTCAGCCAACCAATCGGCAAGAAGAGGTGGGGTTTAATGCGCACAAACAAACTTCGGTCAACCAGTCGGCAAGAAGAGGTGGGGTTTAATGCGAGCAAACAAACTTCGGTCAACCAGTCGGCAAGAAGAGGTGGGGTTTAATGCGCACAAACAAACTTCAGTCAACCAGTCGGCAAGAAGAGGTGGGGTTTAATGTGAGCAAACAAACTTCGGTCAACCAGTCTGCAAGAAGAGGTGGGGCTTTTTGCCGATTGTTTTGCCGCAGTTTGTTTTTGTTGTGGTGCCCAAAGTGTTTCTTTTGGTATTGCAGCCTCTGTCTTGTCTTTCGAGACCAGGTTTTTTCCCAATGTATTCAGAAGGCAGACAGCAAGACAATCAAGGGGTGATGCGTACGGTTTGAGATAAAAATGAAATCGAGCTAAAATCCTGAAACATTGCATAGAGCTCCTTTAAAGTCTGACTGTATAAAACAATTATTGTATGGCTTCAAAAGAACAATATCATTTGAAGTTGCAAGATGCAATGAACTTAGCTATACCATTAATCGACAAGAAGAGGCTTAGTCGATCGGAATTTTATGAATACACATTTCCTTGACAGGTACAGGCATCATGTGGACATTCACAGCCAAAGCAGTATCAGCAGTTCTCTCTCCATCAACATCCTGCACCATACTGCCGGAGAAAGAGAGAGATGAATGGGTAATATGATGGAGGATAAGAGAAGAGAACTGTAATGTGGAGGAGGAAAAACTGTGGGAGCTCAAGCACAGATCAAAAACAGATGCAAAGGTCAAGGTCAGAGTCATGTGGCTGGGAAATGGATGTGAAGTGTTCTTCGCGTGTGTGTTTGTCTTAAGTGAAATCAATAAAACGGTTATTCACTGTAAAGAGCCTTGTGCGTGCACACACACACACACACACTGATGGGAAGCTATAAGACAGCAAAGTGCACAACCATCATACATCTTAAGTGCTGTACTAGACTCAAAATAAAGTCAGAGCTTGTCAAAACTCTATAAAACCCTCATAGTTGAGATACCTAGCTAAACCAACCCCTGAGAATATTGAACTCAAAATATTTAATCCAAGAGGATATCGGAAGATACTGTTGTATAAAAATGTGTATAAGGGGAACAGCAAATTTTGATTTCAAGTAAAAAACATTATTTGACACAACAAAATCTACCTAAATGCAGTAGATTTCTTCAAACACACACACAATGTAGCAATTAGGTTTCCTCAATATATATTCCGCCGACTTCAAAACAGAAGTTACCCAGGCTCTGAATGCAGGTCAGCTGTCATACACAGATATAAATAGCACATGGCTTTATCATTTTGGGCCTGCTGTTATCTGGCTCTGACAGTGCTCTGTGTGTAAAGCCAAGAACACAATAACCTGTAGCTCTAGATGACTGCTCTAACCAGATAATTTCTCTTGCTTTACTTGACAAGCTGAAAATATTCTCTAAGACATCATTTTAAATTGTACATCTGGGATTGCTAAACGGCTTCAGTTTCTGAAACAAAATCTTTCCCCATCTGTATCATCACAACCACAACATTCTGTGCTTCTATCTGTGAGCTCCATGAGCTCCTCTCCTCGGGAAAAGCCAATAAACACATGAATAAAAGAGAGGCTTTTTGCTAGCTGTGGTAAATGGCCTTGAGTGATTTCAGAATTCGTTGCCTCCAGTCTACCAGCTTGTGGTCTTATAACATCAACATTTAATGAAGAGAAATATATCAGAATTTCTTGCCATGCTAGCTGATTTCATCCCTGACAGGTTTCCAAAGAGAGAAAGAGATGCGTTGTCTTGATGCCTGACATTACATATAACCCAGCTTTTTATAACCTTTTGCTTCATGCACTGCCCCTAAAGCTGCAATCTTCCTCTAGAGCATCCACAGCTGCTTAGAGATAGAAAGGCTTGGACATTGTGCAGCTTTGATCAACTAAGATTGAAGTCAAAAATAGGGCTGAGCAGATGGATGATTGGCTCCATTTGGAAGAGCAAGTCCATTGAGGTTGGCTCCCTGGCCAGAATCTGATGGCTTTAACAGGCTGTGCTGGGGCACTGAGAGCGGCCCGGCTGTGGAGGGACTCTCATCTCACAGCAGCGGGGTAGTATGGAGAGCTGAATTATGTCCACCTCATTTCCAGTTATGCAGGAAGCCGAATAGCAAAGAAGTTCTAGGGTTCAGTCTGCTCATTGTAATCAGATTCTAACGCTACAACAGAGGTGTTCAGCATGTATTATAAAGGGGATCCAACACTTGTGTTTCAAATGTGCTAAACACCAGTTCAATACCAGTGAGAGGCATTTCTTTCTAAAGCAAAATGGACACAGTCATCTGTAAAGAAAAGAAATCAGTCTGCTACATTTTTAATAATTTTATATCTAATTGAATATATATGCAATATAATAATATAATCCGAATAAAGCTTAAAGGAGTCTCTCAGGCCTAGTTTGAGACATTGGAAAATGATGGCATGGCTGCTCAGTTTATCCTTAACAATTACATCATGCTTATTGTTGTACCCATTGACATGTGTTGGTAGATTCCTCATTCGATCATTCCAAGCACGCAGACCCGTCTGCGATTTAAACAATAGGGAATCCACTAGAGGTCAACTGATATTGAACTTTACCACAGTTGCCGATAACCGATTAATTAACCGATAGTTTTTAAAAAGTATTTTAAAAAACATAACACTCCATGTAAAATAGTACTTTACAAAAAACAACAACAACAAAAAGAAGGTGGAGGTGGTACCATTCTGATCATGTGCACACATGATGTTTTCTTTTCCTCATCTTTAAATTATTGGAAAATCTTTATTTAAATTTATTTAATTTATCTTTATTTATTATTTTTATTTTAACTTTATTTAAGCAAACAAAGGGGCTTTACTGTTAAAATAAAAACATGGAAGACATGTTTGATCATTACTTATTATCATTTTTTTTTTTTTGCATCGTTTTAATAATTTTAGCAGTAGACTAGTAAATATCGGCCTACATCCAGAATCTACTTATACATATCTAAGGTTATAGGTGAATGCATGGTCATGTGATGTGTTTTAGGTAGTGTAGTGTAAATGGAGCTCATTCTATAATGCAGTTGAAAAGCCAGGTGCAAATGAGGATTGTTTTCATTCTTAAACGAGGCTGCATTTGAATAAAAATACAGTAAAACAACTGTTAATTAAACATTATAAAAAATTTACCTCATACTTCTGTGTTACATGATCCTTCAGAAATCTTTCAATGAAAAAATTATGATATATTTGCTGCATAATATTTTTGTGTTTTCTCCCCTTTTATTTATTTATTTTAGGATTTAATAAATATAAAGTTTGAAAGAACTTCAAGAGTGATGTGAAATGTCTTTACCGTCACTTTTAGTTTATAAAATTTGTATTTGCTATGTGAGAAGTTAAAAATTGACTTTTCTATTAGTTTGATGTATTTCCATAGGCAATGCTGTCCAAATACAGTGAACTCTGTCAATGCAACAGACATATACATATACAGATAATCGATGCACAGCCCTAGTAAGCATGCATTCTTCATTTACACATCAATATAAGCTGCTGGCTTCTATCAATGGCTGAAATGACTCCTAACCTCCAACTTTACTATTCAATCTGACTTTCTAATGAAACAAATGAAGATTTCTGCTTGATTGTTAAGGTGAGCAAACATGCTGCCTGTGCTAATGTTATTCATGAACCCAAACAATCTATTAGCTTTTCCATCTCAAACGCTAAACATTCTCGTCGGGGTTGATCCTCATGAATATCAACAAGTTGATTATCACTACCATATGAGCATTAGTGAAGCAAGACCGGAAATTTCCACTTAATATGGTTGAAGCACACTGCTCAGGCACAAAAGGAATGAGAATAAAACATACACGGCAAAACACCTCCTTCCCCACACTAACATGCTCCCATAAGATCTGATAATGTCCGCAACGGACTATTTGGTGTTTAGAGATGTTTATAGACTGTTAAATAGCGTAAGCCCTACTCTAGCGGTGGCTTTACAGAGCGTAAATTAGATCGGAGCAATGCGTTAATAAGATTGTCGTAGATCCGGCAGACCCCAGACACTGTCCCCGCTCACTGAGTGACTGCCCGTTCTGTTTGCTCCGCTTCGGATCGATAGTTTACGACCCTGGCGTATGGAACACCACAGAAGGTCAGTAAAAAAACATGAACAGGAGTCTGGCAGTTTATTATGCCGAGGTTTTAAAATACCATTGGCAATTTCCAAAGCACAGTGCGATCGGGCTATGCAAGTGATATTTGATAATGGTAATAAACCCTCTGCCATGAGAGTTTACTCGGCATGCCATAGAAAATAGGACCTTTGAGTAAAATGTACAATAAACCTGAAGTTGGCACAGTAAGTAAGGACCTCCACAGAGAACAAACAATTAAATATCTGCAAAGAGCGGATTTCACATTGTCATGGGTCGGGTTTGTTTTGGATTTAAGGCAATGGTTCGTTTTATTTTGTTGAGGCGGCTCCTCTACAACCAGCAGGAGCTCATACTGCAAGTGGAGTGATATTAATTATTGACAAAGGCCACTACTGCACTCAAGTGTAATCATAGATAAATGACTCACAATGAAAAAGGAAAAAGAAATCAATATCAAGTCCACATTAATAACTCAAACAAGAACGACCACGGTGGCATGCACACGCACGCCAACAGACAAAGAGACCAGTGCAAAGACATGAGCAGTCTGTAAGAATAATATAAAATATTTCATGTTTAAATATGCCCTTGAAAAGACTTAATGGTAATACATTTATTGCCAATTTAGCTTGGCTTTTAAGACTATTTGTAGATACAGAGACTCAAAGTTTGAGATTAGAAATCTGGGTTGGTTAAATTAAAGGTGTTTAAATGGTAGGGCTTCTCAGCGTCTGGGAATTTTTACAAGGGTCTAAATTTGTATTAACCTCTAACCCAAATATAAAAATCCATTTACTCACTCTCATGCCTTCCCAGATTTCTATGATTTTTTCCCCCCTTCAGAGCAACACAAACAAAAATCTGCTAGGGGTGTAACGGCACATGTCTTTCTTCAAAATGTGTTTGTCGGTTCTTTTGATTCAGTAGCAGTTGCACTGTATGAGTGAAACCTCATTGAAACCTGTAGGCAAATGTATATATTGTTACTTTTTATAACAAACAAAGTCTCAATTTTTTATTTTTTTTTTCAAATTCAAACATTAAATGTTGTCTTGCTGCTTTGATGTAGAATGATAAATCGTAATCATCCCTTCCTCTTTCCTACCAGTTTTACCATCAAATAACATGAATGAACATCTCATGTTTCTTGTAACCGTTCAATCAGCTTGTAAACAACACATCATGTAGCATGTCATTTACCTCAGGCAAGTCATCAGTGTCCACAGTTTGTTAGTTTGCTAGAGAAATGAAGCCCGAGCATTTGGCAAAAGTTGTGTAACTAATTATATTTTACTTCAACAAAATTAAAGTAAATAAATAAATAAATCTGGTAAATTCTTTCATCAGAATGCATACCTCATTTTTTTAATGGCCATTATTGGAAAAAATATGCCTCTTGTACCCATGATGGTGGCAAGCGGAGGCTAAATGGAGCGTAATTACCAGCAAACCTTGACACATTGATTTATATTACGAAACATTCAGAAACTGCTTCATTAATAATTCTGTTTGGTGCCTAGTCCTTAACCACCAAGCCCATGAACAAACACATGCACTCAGTAACCTGCACATCCTAACACTGGTCAGACCTTAGCAGTCCACCTCTGTAGCCTGTAACCTCACAAAGCTCTTTAGTTTTCTTTTCATGTGTGACAGTCATCGTGGCACAGTTTCTCTGTCATTGGCCCCCTCTCTCTTTTGCTTCTCCCTTTTGGTGTTCAAAGGCTTCTCAGCTCTATTGGACTTGTCACAGCTTTCGTTCGTCAAGATGGCAATGCACAGGCATTTCCATAAAGACCCAGAGCAACCACGTCTCTTTCCCTCATTAATGCGCTGATGTTTTGTGAGATAGTGATGTTGTGAACACTGGGCTGTTCTGAATCTACATACACACGTCTTCATAGATGTGTGTGTGTGTGTGTGTGTGTGTGTGTGTGTGTTTATATGAAGTGAGTGTTAAATGAGCTCACACACCACATAGGCCACTGCTGATAGCAACCAGACCTTCCACATGTACAGTATACACTATAGTCAACATTTAAAGTGAATCAAAACCTTTCAACAAAGTTTAAACAAAACCTTAAAAGCATTTTTGTCTTAGGACAACTTTGATCAACTTTTTTTGATCCACTTCAAATGTTGACTGCTGTATATTAGGAATAAATACTGCAGTTGCAACACAATTATCCACATTCAAAAAGTATAATAATTTTAAGCTGTTAAATTTGAAAAAAAAAAAAAAAGTACTGCATTTTCTGAGAAATTGCAAAGCAATATTGTGTCATGTATAACACACAACAAGTGGTAAATTATGTCATCATTATATTAACATAATTACTTCAATTATGAAGTTATATGATCTAATAATTAAGTGCAATTAATAACAGGAAGATTTATAACAATAATAAATAATGTTAATAATAATAATAATAATAATAATAACAATATATATTAAATAAATAGCAATAATACATATTGTAATTGTTTCTGTTATTAATTGCAATAAATTCACCTTTAATTGACAGCACTTTTCCTTTCCCTTTCTTTCTGTAAGTTTGTAAAATAATAGCAGCCATCTATGCTTACTAATATGGAACATGGCTTATTTTCATGGCAAGACTATACGTGAAGCTATTTGTATTCAACTGTTATCGACCAGCATTCACACACAGCTGTCTCAATAAGAGCCAGGAGAGCTAAAGGTAGCAGGCGCACACAGTTATATATTGCCTCATCTGGCAGCAAGAAAGTGAGTACAGAGGCACAAGCCATTAATGAGAGAAAATATTGTGATATTGTTGATAGCAGCTCTGCGGAGAACACTAAAACTTCACTAATATTATTTTGCCAAAGTGTCTAAAACATTTCAAGTTAAAATCTCGGCAGGGTCTGGGAGTATTGAGAGGTCAGGAGATAACATACAGTTGCAACGCTTAATTCATCTGCCAGCTAACTCATTGAACAGCCTACAGTATCTCAACCCACTGGACTCCAGACCATAGCTTGACAGAGCCACAGGATATCAAAAGATACATCATCCAAAACTGCTGGAAGCAGAGGAATGTAAAGTTGTCCTATAAAATATTGGTGAAGATTTTGAATGCAACTTCACAGAAACTGTTCACCAGAGAAACATTAAAAAACGATTTAGCCTTGGGATAAGACTTGCAGTTTGATAGCGGGGTAGAGTAACTCATGGTATTACTGTAAGTCACTGAATATAATTAATAGCTGTAGTAGAAATATTTTAGTTGCAGATGTTGTCTTTATCTTGTCTGTTTCAATTGTATTGCATTGTTGAAATTGTATAGGCTGTATTCATACATACCCTTTATTTAAAAAAGTGGTTCCTTTTTTGATCATTTTGATTTCTCATTCTGAGATTACAGAGTATTACAGTTTTTCTCAGCTAATTTTACACATCCCCAAATTAAAGATCAAAACCTCTTTTCACTACAGTATATACATACACAAACACACACACACACACACTATAACTACTTCAAGAGTTTGCACTTCCTCATAATCAAGAAGGGTAAAGTTTAGCATATTTTGGCGTGCTGTCCCTGGGGGCGAGCCGGTAGGACGGCGGACACCGAACCCTAGGGGCTTGAACCCTAGCTAGGGCTAGAGCTTGGCGTCCAGCTCTGTCCTTGCAAATTTTTAATATATTAATAATTAATGTTATTCATATGTTAGAAATTATAAACGTTTGAATGTTAGTCACGTGGTACTATATCGTTTCTCAGAAGGATGAAAATGTTAATTTAAAACAAATATGCCAATAAAATGTTTCAAATTCATATTCATGTCCAGTTTTTTTCCTTATGTGGCAAGTAGCCGTGTAATAAGCGGGATAATGGACAGGCAGCCTGTAGTTATCGCAAAATAAGCCCCTTCAGCATGATACAAGACCCTCCGCTTCACGCTACCTAATACATCCCTTTATTCTACAAACATTGTAGTTAACGGTTTGGTAATGGCGAAAATTGAGTCTGAGTTAAAATTAAGTCTGTTTTCTACCTAACAAAGACTTTTACAAATAAAAAGGGTCACCTTACCTTTCAAAACCCAGAGTGAAGAAACTAGAAGAAAGATTGAGATGTAGTGCAGTACTGAGAAGAGCTGGAGTGGGAATAGAAGAAGAGGTGAAGAGTAACCGAGGGAGAAGAGAGGATGAGAGTAGATGGCATTGAAAGAGTCTAAGAAAGAAACAAGATGGTACGAGAGGTATGAGAGGTAAGTAAAGAGGAAGAGGAGCTTTGAGAGGGAGAGTATCAAATCCAATGAGAGTCATTTAAGTTGAGTCTGTTACAAATGATCTCTTTCTGGGCACAAAGTATGTATTACGGTACAAAAACAAGGTCACCATTAGTTAAAATAATCTCATTTTCTTGGGGACAATGAAAAATCAATGGTCAGTAATGTAAAATTGGTCATGATAATGTGTAAAAACCTCAATTCTTTTCATCCTGTTGTCTTATGTCTCTCTTACCATTAATTCCACTGCATTTTAGTATCAATTAGTTCATTCATGTGATTAATAATTATAGAGAAAGATGATGAATGAATTGAGAAATGCATGCAGTAACCTTTTTAAATACAAGGCTGTTCCAGTGTTGTCGCCTGTCTGTATATTGATGTATGCTAATTTCTTCTAATGCTTACAAGAAAAGAAAAAGATGTGTGCTTCATGCTGACCAAATATGAGCACATTAGTATTCATATGGCAATATTCATGTGCATGTTAACATGGTTAAAGAGCTCCAGATGATAAAAACCTTGAAAGGTTAAATGCATAAGCTATGCTTTCAATTAATCCTTTCATGGACAGCCAAATTTGAATAGTTTCCGACAGAAGTGATGTAAAAAATGACTTAATTAATGATTTGATTCTAATTTTATATTACACTTCAGTTTAATGTTTGATAACATACAGCACTTTTTGACTACAAATAGGAATATTTTTGCTTGATATGAAAAGATCTCAGCTTGGCAATTGACTGATCACGCCCCACCAGAAAGATAAAGATAAAGATCAACAGTCGCAACTGAAAATCTGTAATACATTTCACAGCAACTTCCCCAAAGCTCCTACGCTCTCACAGCATACTGAATTTATGAAACAGTTCTGCTAAACACCATTCAAATAACAAAACAAAATGACTATGAAAAAAAAAAAAATCCAAAAATATTCTCAGTGAATTTCAAAACCTTGTACAGTATATGGACCACAGACGCGAGGTACGGTGCTGCATCTCGCTCTCGTTCCAGACGGGGGACCCCCTGACGGAAAGCTTCAACCTCAAGGATCATTACAGTGCCAGACCAAACTAATCAACGCAGTGTTGTAGCTAATGAAACTCATCCATTCCCATCAAGTGATGGACATGGCAGGCTGACAGCGTTACCATGGGGATGCAGTGATGGAAACCTATGTCTTCATAACTCTGATTTTTCAAGAGAAAAAACAACTGCAACTGGTGTCATAAATATACATTTAACCGAGCTCAAAGGTTGGCAAGTGTACTAATCATATTGCATTTTAAAGCCATCTGTAATCCCACTAGGTGAAACATTTAGCAGCAGAACTTCATTAAGTTCAATTATAGTACAGCATTTATAGTAGCAGTACTGCTAATAGTAGAAATAAGTGTGAAACATTTGTAGAGATAATAAACTCTGCCTTTCCTAAACTATTGAGAATTATTGCATACATCTCTCAGTTTAGTGTAATTATTATGAGTGAGCTAGAATGTGTTCTGAGGATATAACATCTGGGAATGCATGACTGTAGCCATATGAAACATCCCAGAGCTGGGTATTACAGCTTTCCTTGCTGGAGCTTCTGTGATTGTCTTACTGGGTCTCTAATACACTTTGTAATGAGTGGATAATGTTTAGCTAATGTCATGGAGAGGAAATCTGAGCTGATGAGGAAGAAGAAAATTAGCCATTGCACACGGGACTTCTACTTTCAAAACAATTAGGCATATTTACCCTCCAGTGACTAAGCCAAATATCCAAAGATATGCTGTTGGGTGAGAAGACACTCAAAGAAACACTCAATTCCATGGACACATTAATCCTCACATCTCAAACTATTTCTATATAGAGTTCCATTAGGAGACGTAAGACATATGTTTGAGGGCTCAAATAAGATGCATGCACTATGTTCTTGTTATTGTGAGAGGAGCTGTAAATCCCTCGCAAACTGCAGTGCCATTCCTAAATGCTGAGAAAAACACCTCAGTGACATCCAGTCCTAATTAAGAATTATTGTGAGAGAGTTGCAAAGCAGTCTCGCACAAATACACACATGCAGAAAGAAGCTGTGCTGAAACGTAGCCTGAGAGAGAACATCTGCCCGCGCTCCTCCTCTCCCCACATCCAGAGAATCAGAGAAACAACAGAGTGGCAAACAACACAATGAGACTGGAAGAAAGAGAGAGAGAGGGAGGACAGAACCCAGAACAACATCCGACCACAAAAAACAATCTTCCCAAAACTCCCTTCTGATAGTCCCACAACATCCCAATTAGTTCATTTACAATGTCAACAACAACAGTGCATTCTACAGCTGTCACTCCAATTCTGACTGCAACATCCCACAACTCCTTATAAAACATTTAACAGTGGCCTATTAATCACATGTAAACTCAAAATGAATAGACTGCTACACAATCTGTCACATGCACAATAAACTTTGTTTTTAAAACCTCATAATGATGTGGAGATGTGGTTCTGCAGTTAGAGTGGTTAGAGAATGCATCTCTTTTGGGATGTGGTGACCTTGTTATCCAATCATTTTTTTTAGAATATACTTTTGAGACAAATTTGTAATGTTGTGCTATAGATGTAGTATGTTTAAATATTTATAATTTATAATTTTTAACTACATTATAAAGTGATTAAATATCTTGGTTGTTATTGCCCACGAGGGGACAAAATGAAATCACAGAACACATGCTGACCTCACTGTATGCCCCAATAGCATGGTATATTGTCATGGTAATTTACCACAATGCATGGGACCATTGATAATAATATTAATCCAGACCAAGCAGTTGGGTTGTTTTTAACCAAAAATTGGATTAAATGTTTAACCCAACCTTCTGGGCAGTAACCCAAACCACTCAAAAGTCAAAAATAACTTAATTGCTGGGTTTGTCCATATTTTACCCAGTGCTGGGTTATATTTAACCAAGAATTTTTTTTAGTCTAATATAACGCATTTTTAATAATTTCATATCAAAATCTCACTTTACTGCATTACATATTTTTGACATTATAAAACAACTCTAAACTATAATTTCATTGATTATATAATTGATTTCAAAGCCTCCACTTATACTTGTCTATAACAGTGCGTGTTATTTCTCAGGGAAATGTGGCTGGGATTGAGTGAGCGTATGCAACACAGCAGCAGCAGGAGTGACTGTGGAGAAACAGGATGAGCATGAGGAGAGAAAAGACGTGTTCTCTGACAATAGGAGTCTGAGACCGGTCACAGTAATGCAATGTATAGAGAGCTATACCAACACTTATTTCTATTTTAAAAAAAAAATTAAAATATTAATGAAAAGGGTATGCTTTGTGCACTGTACAACTGCAAAAAAAGTGGGCAAAAAGAGAACTCGTCCGCAAACTATCGGCACTGATTGCCATTCTTTCTTTGGCGTAGGTTGAAAAATAACTTGTCGTTGAAATCTTATCGTGTCACGTCTGGTTAAGACATGCATTGTATAACTACTGTATTTCTTGGCATGAAAGATCAGTGTGTACATAAGGCTAGACAGCTGATACATTGCCAGAGCTCTGTGCAAATAGGTAGAGGGTCTTTATGAGCAACACAAATGCAAATAGTACATTATGCTCAATCAGAATTGCATAATAAAAAATCTGCCTCGCACCAGATGTGTTTGTAAACGCTTGTATTAGACATGGGGCTGTCTTCATGAATTGGGTTCAGAAAGTTCAGATATGGGTTTACAAAACATGCTGTGAAATATTTGAAGCACGACAGAGAGGGCAACATAGGACAAGAAATAACGAGAGGTCAGGGCCGAGTGCTGCATCAAAGAGTAAGTCACAGTGAATCTGACAAACACTAGAGGGAAAAAGGTGACAGAGAAAGAGGCAGAAGAACAGAAAGAGGTCATTTGTTATAACTCACAGTGGAGAAGTTGTGAGCTCCACAAGGCTCTCCGCGGTACTTGCAGGCCAGTAGCATATCCTCCAGCTGGTGGCCCAGTCGGTCCATGAACTCCAAGCTGGTGCCCTCGAAGCGCCGTGGAGGCAGGAAAAGACGGAAATCTGACAGCTTGCTAAACCATGCCCGTCTGTCATCTTGAAGCAGGTCCAGCACCAGGGGTCTGGCCGTGCGGTTGGCCAGCAACAGTCCGAGCCAGTGACCCGCAAAGTACAGATCGCTCTTAGTGAGGTGATACAAACGTACGGGGTTATTGTTGCAGATGGTGACCGTGGGAAAAGGCAGTTCTCTCGCCCACTCTGTGTGGACTCTTGTATGAGTGGGGAAGGCCAGCCAGTGAAGCAGCCGATTCGAGGACCAGGACAACAGCAGACCCAGACAAGTACAGAAGGCTAGCATCCAAATGGCCCGGCGGCTGAGAGAGTTCGATGGAGAGCAGATGTGCCGCAATCCGTGGAGGTGAGTCCGCGCCAGGAGGGCCGTGGTGAGGCAGGACAGATCGTCTCGAGGAGCTCCGGATTGGATGCGGCGACGGCGGGCCCTGCGTTGGCCCGGCGTGGGCGAGGCAGGGCGCAGACAGCGGCCTTCCAGAGCCATGAGGGCCCACAGAGCTGCTAGAGCAGCACTACGGACGGCTTCATCTCCCAGCCAGGCCTCCACGGCCGGGGCCCTCATGGGGCTCCAGGAGCACGGAGATAGCCACAACACTGACTTCCTGAATACAAATCTAACGTTTAGAGTCCAGCTATCGAGTCACGTACTGTTGTAGCACCTGCAGGACACCTCAAAGTTTAATTTGACGCATATAACCCCAGCTCCACTACTCTGATTTCAACTTTTATATCCTGTGAAATGTATGCAAGCTTAATTTCTGAATTGAATAATCACATTCGTGCACAAACACACTGCTCCCTAAGGCACCCAAAATTTACTATTTAGTGTCTTCACACCCGCTGGCAACTCTCTATAGCCCCTCAGGCTAAATCCCCAGGCTATTTGCCTTGTTCCTCTTTCTTTTCAGCTCTCACTTTCCCTATCCTCCCATCTGGTCAGCGTGCCCAGATTTAGTCTGGCTTTAGGGACACCCTGCAATCGCCCTCTGAGCTTCTCCCAGAATCTCCCAAAGTTCGGAAACAATGAGGCAGTTACATGGGAAGTGATCTTAATGAGAGAAAAGATTCAATAGATTGAAGACAGATTGTAAGAGGGAATAATGAAAAAGAGATGGATTGTGGGAGGCAGTGCCAAATGAGTCACAAGAAAGAAGCATTTGAGAAAGTGTCCAAGCAGGCTGACCTGTTGGTGAAATAGACTGTCTCAGGGTGGCCCTTTTCCTCAGTCTCTAAAGAGAGGGTTTCCCAAAGACTAGCTACAGCTGACCCCACAACCCCAGGATAACACACATCTTGTCTCGTTGCCTTTTTTCTCTAGAGAGCAGAGAGTGATACAGCACTGACTTTTTGCCTTCCCATCTCTATGTGTCTCTGTCCTCAACTACGGGGGCACATGGGCAAAAGCCTGGTGTTACAGAGGTCATACTTCGTGCTAGTTCACACACGCTCACACATATACGCACACATACTGACTCTTGCCTGCAGGAGGGCTGAATGCCGCTGATGTGGAATCTGTTCTGACATGGTCCGAATTCAGCATCTCACTCTCTCTCTCTCCCTCCCCTTTCCATCCTTCTTTAAGACTGAAACGGGTCCTTTATCTTCTTCTCCTTTGTTTTTTCTTCGCTGAAAATATCCATTCCCAGAAAACCAAATTCTTCAATTTGCATCCATGTCCCTCCTCTTTCCTCTGTCAATCAAAGCATTCTTGCTCCTCCCCGTTGCCTCCTCTTGTCCTTTATCGTTGTCTGGACGCTTCACTTCTGCCTCTTTGGTCGCTCAAAAGAGAGAGAGTGTGAGCGAGCGACAGAAGCTGCTCGGCATGTGAGCCTTTGCTTGCCTTTCCACTGTTTAATTGCTCTGTTGTTGCTGCCACGCCGCTCTCATCTTCCCTCTCGCGCTCTGTCGGTCTGTTCGCTCAGCATTCCTCTCCTCCTCCTGGGTCACTCCATCCATTCACTCCTCCTCCTGCTCTGTCGTTTCTGTTCGCTCCGCACTCCTCCGTGTCCACACAGCCAGCGCCTGGCTCAGCCTGTGCCAGCTCTCTCTCTCTCACTCTGACTCTCTTTCTTACTTACTTGCTCGCTCTCTCACTCACTCACTCTGTCTCTCTCTCTCTCCCTATCTCTCTCAAACTCTCTTTATTCGCCTGTATGTTTCTTTCACTGTCTGCTTCCTTGACCAAGATGGAAAAGAAACAAAAGAGCCCCTTTAATGTTTCTCTTCATGAGCATGTAAAAAAGTAAAATGGTGTCCTGTGTGTGAGAGCGTGTAGGAGGGTTACTTCTGAGAAAAAAGAAAAGCCAAAAGAGCTCACTGGTGTGCCATACTTCCCAATTCTCATGCTTATATTTTCGGTCATCGTTTTTTTTCTCTCTTTTACATACATATTTGGTGCTTTTTTTGCCACAAAAAATGCTAGATTCTTCAAGCATGACTAAAACATTATTTACTAAAGATTTGCTTGACAGCGTGGGGGATGGAGACAGTGGCCTCACACGTCCTGATTTTGCTCAGTTCGACGTGTTCCTGGGTTAACATATTTTGTTGACCCTGGAACAACATTTTATTCCAAAATTTTAGTTTTGACCATATCTCTACACCTAAACCTAACCCTACCCATGAGTGATGCCTAAAATCAGAGGAAATGATAGACGACTGACCCTGATGTACAAGCACTACACACTGATTGTAAGCCTAAACTTCACAAAAAGTATAAACTGGTTCTTCAAATCTGAACAAAGATGTTGACCCAGGGACACGTCGAACTCAGTAAAATCAGTTTCTGCCAGTGGCCTCTTAGAATCTCTGCCACATGAGTGTATGTACAGTAGATGTAGTTTTCCAAAAGGCAGACAAATAACAAGTCAGAGATCACCAAATATTTAGAGAGCAACAGATGGATCACTGCTTTTGTTATTTACTAACACACACACAAATTAAATAAAATAAAATTGCATATTTGACTTTTTAACCAAGGTAGCTTCTTTCTCAGTTATCCTAAATAAAGAACGGGTACATGGGAGATGCAAATAGTGTCAAATAGGCTTTCTTTAAAATAATTATCTTCAAAATTAATTTTCTCTACTTAAAGCTCTGTTTGATGTTCTTGTGAATCTTTTTTTATTAATTTGTTTCTTTTCAGTGAAAAAAAAAGCCTTGTTAACAACATTAAAGTGCTTGAAAACTTATCAAAAGCTGAAAGCAGATTTTAATCAAACAAACATTGTCAAATTAATTCTTACTAATGCCTTAATAAAAACAATAAAAAAATCCAAAGGAAGATGCAATTAGAAACATAATTACCAGGATTACTTTGTTGTATCTCCTGGTCTTGATTTAGCAAATTGCAAGTTTCAAATATGTAACATTGTTCACAGTGGTACAGAAAGTTCCAAGTACCAATTCCATTGGTTTATAACACAGCAAATCTTATTGGATTAGACTCAAGCATGCGCATTCCGTTGTGTACGAATTTGTAATTAATTTGGCAATATTATTAAAAATTATGTGCTAACTTTAGAAACATAGGCCTGTTTTAATTATTATGTTTAGTAACCATGGTAATTTAGTCAGATTTTTAGTTCGATTTTTTTTTTAATAAGCGCTTGATGACGGTAGTTCCGGGTTCTGAGTAGCGCTTCATTCATATTTCCTTGAGGATCGGCGGATCAGCACAAAGTTTTTAATACACAAATGATGATAATGTATAATGTATTTTTAGTAATAGTCAAACATGAACACAAGCGGCTGATTACGTTTTAAAGCACAACTTTGTTTGATTGTTATTGTTTAAAGAGACGAGTTCCGTCGGTCAGCGCATCACAAACATTACGTTTGTATAAACAGGACGATTTTTGATCGTGGACTATAAAAATTCCTCCACGTCCTGCTTTTTAAGGAATATCGTAGTATTGTGCTATTTTATCATCTCCGTCTCAATATGCTACAACGCGACATACATTCACAGCAGTGTTAAATCAGTGGTAGAATTACACTCACCGGACACTGCACTGATTCACAATCACAAAAGTACATTATTCGCTTCAAAGTTTTGTCGATTAAGCATTTCATATGTGTGCTGTCCAGATGCGCTTTTCCAGCGCCTACACCTGAAGCGCGTGTGCACTAAAAGCCTGTCAAATAGCGCCTAATTACTGAACTAAGATATTTATCACATGTGATTGTGGTAATACTGTCAAAAACACACAGCGTTAAATACAGTTGCTTGTGTCTAAAGTGAAAGTAATCAAGAGAAAAACGTGTCAGTATATTAGATACGTGCAGCTCTTAAAGGGACAGAACTAAACATGCGCCGCTTGTCATTTAAAGGGATACATACACGCTGTCCCTTTCTTGTGCTAAACACAAAATAAGTTATTTTGAGTAACCAAACAGTAGCTGGTCCTCATTGAATTTAACACAATGTTCAAGAGAAAATAGAAACTCATTCAGATAAAAACGAGCTGAGAGAGAGTAAATGATGGATGTAGTGTAGAAGTATATAATGTTTCACCTTTCATGCTGGTTAATTAAATACTGCTGAATACACCTACTCTTCCTGTTGTTTTATTCATATTATGTTAATTTGTAATGTATATCTATTCGAAAAACAAAGATAAAATGACAATGATTGTTATATTTGCTCATTTTGGCCTAAATATCTGCCCTTCTTTATTTTGTACTTTGTTACCTTGAAAGGTTTTTTTTTTTATAAAAAGGCAAATTTGTTTGTCTGTACTGCTCAAACAACTTAGTAAAATCAATGACAAAGAATCATGATAAAATATGATATTTTTGCCATATCGCCCACCCCTACCTCTGCAATTTGCAAAATGGTTTTAAAAAACCAACTGGAAAAAGAATCAGGATAAAAATCGTGAGTCATGATTTCCCCAGAAAAAAATTGTGATATTGTAATTTTCCATATCGCCCACCCCTATGTATAAACTGCTAATAAAATGTTTCAAGGTGAATCCTTGTTAAAGTTACATCTTGATAAAATATTTGAGCCGATTTATTGATTCTCTTATAGTTTGTAAATATTCATATCTTATTATAATTTTCCATATGACAGCAGATATTAAACAAAAACATGCAAAAAATGAAAATTGTTTCAGCAGGATTTTTATTCCCATAATCCAAACATCCCGGCCAAATTCCCACTGGCCCTTGTCTATCATGGCCTCCCAATAATCCCCATCCATTGATAGGCTGTATCTCTCTCTC